>JBBDHG010000208.1:277500-745000 GCA_037951165.1 Lophius americanus | reverse complement strand
GACAGACAGGTATCTGGCTCCACCCCTAACACACCTGTAGAGACAGACAGGTATTTGGCTCCTCCCCTAACACATTTGTAGAGACAGACAGGTATCTGGCTGTAGAGACAGACAGGTATCTGGCTCCACCCCTAACACACCTGTAGAGACAGACAGAAGAAAACGTTGTACGCCTAACGTTGTAAAAGAAAGTACCACTCAACGCGTATCGTATGATGTCACGGGTCCCATCAGCGATGACGATGAAGATGATGATGATGATGATGATGATGAGACCTCCTACATGAAGGAGGCGGAGCAGCTGGTTGCCGGGTGTAGAACCCACAACCTCGCCCTCAACAGGGAAAAAACACAAGAAATTCACCTGGTAAATCATCGACGTCTGCTTTTAAACGCTTTTATTATTATTGATTTGATTTCATTTTTAGGAGAAACTTAATTGACAAATAAAAGGGAAACCGGGTCTTAACCCATAAGAACCTGATAGGATGATTTTTAATAAAAACTGTTTCAGCATTTTTATGCTGTAAAACCTAAAAAAACACCAAAGATAAAAAATTCTTAAACTAGAATTGAATCAAACTGATTTATTCGTAAATGCGACAAAAAAAAGCTGGAAAGTCCGATTTAACAGAAAGTCCGTGTAAATAATACATTTTTTAAATACATAATATACATCCTCCCCCCTCTCTCTCTGATCCTCCCCTCTCTCTCTGACCCTCCCCTCTCTCTCTGACCCTCCCCTCTCTCTATGACCCTCCCCTCTCTCTCTGATCCTCCCCTCTCTCTCTGATCCTCCCCTCTCTCTATGACCCTCCCCTCTCTCTCTGATCCTCCCCTCTCTCTCTGACCCTCCCCTCTCTCTCTGACCCTCCCCTCTCTCTCTGACCCTCCCCTCTCTCTCTGACCCTCCCCTCTCTCTCTGACCCTCCCCTCTCTCTCTGACCCTCCCCTCTCTCTCTGACCCTCCCCTCTCTCTATGACCCTCCCCTCTCTCTCTGACCCTCCCCTCTCTCTCTGACCCTCCCCTCTCTCTCTGATCCTCCCCTCTCTCTCTGACCCTCCCCTCTCTCTCTGACCCTCCCCTCTCTCTCTGACCCTCCCCTCTCTCTGACCCTCCCCTCTCTCTCTGATCCTCCCCTCTCTCTCTGACCCTCCCCTCTCTCTCTGACCCTCCCCTCTCTCTGACCCTCCCCTCTCTCTCTGATCCTCCCCTCTCTCTCTGACCCTCCCCTCTCTCTCTGACCCTCCCCTCTCTCTCTGATCCTCCCCTCTCTCTCTGACCCTCCCCTCTCTCTCTGACCCTCCCCTCTCTCTCTGACCCTCCCCTCTCTCGCTGACCCTCCCCTCTCTCTCTGACCCTCCCCTCTCTCTCTGACCCTCCCCTCTCTCTCTCTCTCGCTCGTCGTCAGAAAGCTTAAATGACTCTTTTGAAAAGCGCACCAGTTACCCACATGATGTAAATAAATCTAGTTTAAAAAATACACAAGTGAGTAATAGTTATGTGTGTTTGTACGTTTAAAGGGTTTAAATGTTCGCGTTTCATTGATTGAGAGTAAAAAACGTCATAAAACCTTTAAATACCCTTTTAAAGGGGAAAGTTAAAAGTCCCCTGATGACGCTTCCCCTTTAAGAACCAGGATCTACCTTCTTACCTGACGGACTTACGATAATCATCGTATCTGTACGATCAACTATGTCCCAAATCCTCAAATGTACGATGTTTTGGCCGTTTCGTAACTCTTACGTTAAAAGCTGAGTTGTCTTATTGTAACTGAATTGAGCTAGCGGTTGGTTAGCGGCTGTATTTCTGGCTCCTCCCACTTGACGTTTTATCTCTGACCCAGAAAGATGGTGCAATATTTGTGGAGGGTCTCAGGGTGGACTGAGAGCCCTATATCCACTCTGGTGGTCCAAACTGGGTAAAGGGGCAAGAGACTTCAAGAACCATCTAGTAGCTCAATGGTAGAGGTTCTTTTCAGGGAGCCTTTCCAAGATGGGTCCAGTGCCGCCCGGCCCACCCGTTCTATATAAACCCAGTTATTATGGGGGATTTCAGGAAAGGGTCTTCATTGCAGAGAGGGACCCCGATAAAATACCACCATCTTCATAATAGAGTGGAACAGAATCAGAACCATTCCTCTTTCCTTTCCTGCTTTTGGACTTGAACACGTTCGATGGTTACCGGGTCTTTGAGTTTCCCCGTTTGTTTCCGCCTCCCGCATTTATCTCCTGACTGTGGAGTTCTCTGACGGCAGAACACAGGCATCAATCTAACGGCGTCTGTAATTACGGCCCATCGGACCCTCAGAACTTCTTTGATTGACGGACTGGATTGTGGCCGAAAATCACATCTAAGACAAACGTTGTATTCCTGCATTGTTCTCCAGTCAGACGGTCCCTGTTCTAAGTTCTGCTGCTTGTACTTACTAGTGTGTGTGTGTGTGTGTGTGTGTGTGTGTGTGTGTGTGTGTGTGTGTGTGTGTGTGGGAGGTTCTGATCCACTCCACGTCCTAGAGTGAGAGAAATAAGAGTGAGAGAATTGAAGAATGTTGGACTGAGAGAAGGAGCAGCATCAGAAGTTTTGTGGGGGACTTGTACCGGTCCGATGTGATGGGGCGAGAGCTGAGTTGTGAGGCAAAGCTCTCACGATTGACGTCCCGACCCTCAACTATGGTCACGACCTCTGGGTACCGACCACAGAATGAGGTCAAGGACACGGGCGGCTGACATGAGCTTCCTTTGAAGGGGGGCGGGGCTCGGCGTTTGAGATGAGGTGAGGAGCTCCGACACCCAGAGGGAGTTTAAGTGGATCGTCCTGAAAGGAGCCAGTTGAAAGGGTTCTGGCGTCAGATCCTGGTCCTCCAGGACTCGCCGTGGTCGGACTGGAGGCATTAGCGGGTGAGAAACGGCGTCTGAGGAGGTGTAAATCACCGCAGAGGGAGATTAAGTCCAAGATTTACTGCCCCTCCCTCCCTGGGAGAGACGAAGACCGCGGCGAAAGAGGAAGAGATAAAGACATCAATCAAGTCGCTCCTTCCTGCTTCTTTTTCATCTCCCTGATGTCTTCATCAATATTCCTTTTTTTTTTTTGAAGTGATGGGGGAGATTCTGGTTCAGAGGGAGAGGCGTGAGGAAGACCTTCCCTGCTGCGTGTTTTATCGACGTGAACCAAGATAATGTCAGCATCAGTGCGTCAGAACGCCACGCATCAACTCCTCCCTCTGAAATATGAAGGCGGGGCTTTAACCCGGGGCACCAGCACACGGATGTTAATCATCTTTAGCATCAGCGGTCCAGCTGTTTCAGTCCAACGTGATGAAGATGGTTGAAAGACGTGGTTCCATGGACTCCATCAAACACCAGCAGAGACTGGATGAAGACCTAAAAGCCTGTCAGGAACCTTAAAGTGGGTCGTGGTTGGACCTTCCATCAGGACAATGTTCTGAAGACCTCCTCACAGACTACAGAAGGAGGCAAAAGGGGGCGGGGCTAAATTAAATAGGGGGTGTGCCAATAAGTGTGGCACACCCCGATTTTTTTTTTTTTTACATTTTGGTGAATAATTTGAATTAATCACGACAATAAAGACGTTTTTTTTTTTTTTGCATGTCATTTGACAAATTAACAAATCATTCTGGGGGTGAAATAAAAGTGTTTAGAATGAAACACGTAAGATATAAATATCTTCCTTGTAAACATGTGAGTGGATGAACGGAGAAAAAAAGTCGAAAAGAACTTTTCAGACAATTTCTTACATTTTATTACTGTTGCACCATTTATACAAGCACAAGTCATCGAATTCCAGATCAACTTTATTGTGGGTTTCCTGTGTGTGTGTGTGTGTGTGTGTGTGTGTGTGTGTGTGTGTGTGTGTGTGTGTGTGTGTGTGAGTAGCAGTGGTGAGACATGGAATGGAAACACAGACTGTCGTTGCCATGGATACAGACGGAATAAAGGAAAAATGTATTGATTCATCTATTTTTTTCATTTTTTTTTTCACTGACCCGAGCAGACAGGACTACAGGTTGACCCGATCACGGACATGCAACGGTTCTGAGTCAAGAGAGGGGGGAAGAGTGAACCCACTAACATGCGGCGCCCCTCCAGTGTTTCTGCTACGGTTTGACTGGGAGTGCTGGGAGGAAGCCTTGGATGTCAGCTGGATGGACCTGGATGGACCTGGATGGACGTGTGGACCTACTTCTACACGGACGCGTTTGCAGCGCTGGACGACAGAAAGTACTTCAGTGCGGTAGTTGGATACAGTTAGGAGGTACCGGTACCTCAGTCGGCTTCAATACTCCAACACGGGCTCCAGATTTAGTTCCTATGCAACACGATCGATAACTTTTTATTTCCTCGTTTGTATATCCGATCTTTTGGTTACGATCTTTTTACAGGTGGGCCCCTAGTGTTTTTTTAACCCAAACTCGGGGGGGCCGAGTTGTTCCACCTCTGAGACGGCAGGAGAGGCGGGTCCGGAGACGGAATGGACATCGGAGTAAATTCGAGGCGAGAAGTCTGGGCAGGAGTGCGATGCTTTGACGACGTACAAGTTGCGTGACCCACAACCGGAACTCTTAACATTAGCTCATAGCAGCTAGGAGCTAACTCAAAAAAGAAGAACCAGAGCCATGAGACTCTGAGACTTCTGGGAGTTAATAACCTTCGGATCAGGCACCGGGTACCGGTGACGGTTAACGATGGATTTTTCCACATTGACCTAAAATCTGTTTGAAGTTTGAGTCCAACGTCTTTTCCGATGTTACACCGTTTTTTTTCTATGTTCAATTATTATTTGCTGTTTTTAGGGTTTAACGCAGACGTCTTAAGAATAAAGTCTCCCAGCTGGGAATCCGACGAGGTTGAAACTTCTGAGGGCGTCGCCCACCGCTGCATAAACGTACAAGTATGAAATATATCCATTCAGAAAAAGAAAATACATGAAAGGCGAAACTGATGGAAATCACCTGATAATGACATCATCGGGGTTTGTTTCTCCTGCTTGGATCCCAAATTGGTGGGTCCGCCCTGAACGACGGGCCGCTAATGCTGCATTCACACCGAAGGCGATGAACGTTTTCGCGATCGGCTCTATTCACGCATTTTTGCGGATGTTTCGCGTCAGGAAAACACGTGAATATGTCGCCTTCGCGACTACGGACACAATTCAGCCAGCGTTTCGAGGGATGTTAGACTTTCGTTGGTAAAGAAAATCTTATCGATGTCAACGCTCAACATTGGCGGAACATTGGCCAACGGGGGTACCTCACCTCAACGCCAATGTGTGTCTAGTCTTGGATGCCGGGTCAGAGACTTTCGCCGGACTTTCTAAGAACACGGCAGAGATCTTCTCAGCGGGGCTTTGCATATTTTATAAGCTTATTACAAATGTTAAAAAACCTCTTAGTTGACTTTTACAATATAGCTCCAAGGGTTTCAGTAGAAAATGTAGAAGTTTGTTTGAAAAATTCCTACAACTTTTTTATACATCTAAGAATGTCTTTTCTCCGCAAAGTCGACCCGATCCGACCTCCGCCGTGTCTCAGAAAGCAGGAGCCTCTCGGCGTCTCAGATGAACCCAGAAAGCCCAGAGGGGGTAGCAGGACCACCCAACGACGCCAGAGAAGGAGGAATGGATTAGAAGAAGGACCCAACACCAACTCCTCAGAACCGAACGGCAGGAGGAACCGGACCAAAGAAAGAGGATGAGTGGAAGGAAGGAGGACAGAACCGAGGCTCCTTCCTTCCTTCCTTCCCGCCATCGTGATGATCCTCAGAGCAGAGGGTGGATGTATGACGGTGGCTCATGTGTATGTCATGGGGTCATGGGGGGGTTAATGGGGGGGTTAATGGGGGGGTTAATGGCCGACACCGACTCGTATCGAAGGTCAAATACTACAGCAGAAAAGAAACAAAAGATAACAATAATAATAGCAATGATCATCCGCGGCGGTGGAACCTCCTCCAGGTGGAACCTCCTCCAGGTGGAACCTTCTCCAGGTGGAACCTCCTCCAGGTGGAACCTTCTCCAGGTGGAACCTTCTCCAGGTGGAACCTTCTCCAGGTGGAACCTCCTCCAGGTGGAACCTCCTCCAGGTGGATTCTCCAGTCCTCCTCGTCATCAAGTCAGCCTCATTACAATTATTATCATTATTCTGCTCACAATATGGGGGCGGGGCTAGTTGATTTCTTGTTTTCTTCATCACTGGTGGCGTTAGGTACTTTTATCATTTGTGGAAAGAAGCTGTCCATTAATCTTGAACTGCTACGCTTCCATCCTTGCTTGGCGCCTCCGTGGCGTTGGCCTCCTTGGCCGGGGTCTCGGCGGCCGGTGTTGAACTAGGTGCTGCGGCGGCTTCCTTTGCCGGCGCCGGAGCCGCCGCCTCTGCGGGCTTGGGGTCGGGGGAGGCCGCCTCGGCTTTGGCTGCTGGAGCCGCTGGGGCCTCAGTCTTTTTGGCGTCGGCCTCGTCTTTACTCTCCGCCGCCGGGGTAGGCGCCGCGGCCTTGACCTCCGCCTCGTTGGCGGCCGGTTTCTCCTCCGCCTTGGCGGGCTCGGCCCCCTTCGGCTCGGCGTTGGCAGCCGGTTTCTCGGGCTCCTTTGCGGCCGGAGCTGCGTTCTTCTCCTCCTCCTTGGGATCCGCCGCGTCCGCTGCCGGCGCCTCCTTGGCGGCCGTGTCGTTTGCTACCTCCTTAGCGTCGGCGGCGGCCTCATCCTTGTTGTCTTTCGGCACTTCGCTTTCCTCGGCGGAGGCCCCTTCTACGTTAGCATCCTTCTCTTTGGCCTTCTCGTCGTTTACGTTGTAACCCTTCTTCTTTTTGCTGAGCTTTCCTCCCATTTTGGATCTCTGGATTCTGGAACAGAAGGGAAAAATACGTTTTAGTGTCGGAGGGACTTTGGGAGAAAAAGGCGCAAAAATAAACCACATTACACGGATAAAAGGCACAAGAGTGATATTTGATGAACATGACACATCATCTCCGCTCATGTGTCTCCTAAAATGTGGAAAATCCATAAAACTTAGACGCGCAAACCTCCGCCAGCTTCCTCAATGTGTCATGGCGCCTAAAGGTCACAGTCCTACATGTCTTTGACCCCCATCATGTGACCTCTCGACCATGAAACCCCTCCTCTAGTGTCTTCAATCACACTGATGTCACTGAAGTATCATTATTTTTCAAGGAAAACGAAAAAAAACGAAAAAGCCCCAACTGGCAATGTTACACAGAGCGACACTAAATTTCCTGACTCCGCCCCTTTATCCAGAGCCACTCAAAACTATGACAAAAATAGTCCGGGAATGGAATTGTGGGATTGTTGGAGGCCGGTGATCACGGTGATCGGAACACCTGCAGCTTCCTGGCTCACGCCTTCAGATGAAGCACGTTCTCATGGATTAACCATCTGTCTGCGCCGTGGGGGAGGAGCCACAGCAAACAACCTTATTAGGAGCAGAAAATCCTGAACGGTTTATTTTTGGTATCGGTGTATTTGCAGAATAAAGATGCTTTAAAGTGGTTCTGCTGTCAAGTGGCCTGACAGCAGAACCGGCTCGTTAGGAGAAGTCGTAAATAAATCCTGTTTGTTTGTCTGAGTTTCTTCTGTGGATAAAAAAAAACCCTGAAATCTGAATCTGGTTTCCTGGAGTGACAGAAAAAAAACAGGTTTCCTCTCAACGCTGAAGATGACGGATAATTACAGAACATCTACGTGAAAAAGTGAGAAGAAAACATATAATAATAATAAATAATAATAATACATTTAATTTATAATAGTCGCACACCTGCGACCACATCCACTCTGGTTTACAGACAGCAGCGGAGGTAGTAACAGAGCTGGAACAGAGATCTGTGTAACGAGACGATGCACCGGGGTCGTTTGAACGGCGCTCCGACACTAAAAGGTGTTTTTCGGCAGCATTAAGGAATTCACGGCGTGACGATGGCCTCAAAGTCCAAACATTCTACAATCATCACTTTCCTGCTAATCACTTTAAAGAATAAGTATTTTATCTGGACAATCACCTGGACCCGGCTGCCGTCTTTTAAAACTTCTTCAGACGTGACCTTTAACCCTATAACCGACCCCGACCGCCGGTACTGGTTCTGCTGGCAACTCACAGATGAATGGGACCGGCGCCGGCAGGGAATCCACTCAAAATGCTAATCACGCCGTCACCCGCCGCCGGCGTCCGGCAGCCGGTGTCTGGGAGGACGGCGTCTCCTGCCGCGGCTTTACACGGGCCGCGGCGGAGCCTCGCCGGGCCGCATCGGATCATCCGACTCCCGGCGTGTGCCGCCGGAACAATGATTCACAATCATCCCCGAACACAATGGCCGCTTTTCAAGCTGACGGCACGCTTTCTAGAAGCTGGCCATGTGGTTCTAAGTGTTCTCAGAGCCGGGGCGGGTCCGGGTCAACCCGGAGAAACCGCTCCAGCGCAAATCAAAGAACTTCATTGAACCTGCAGGCTGCAGGCAGGAGCTGATGATGATGGTGATGATGATGAAGATGAACTTCCAGCATCACTTCAGACGGACTGAGATGGAGATCAGAGAGACTTTTAGCTGCAACCAGAACCTCACAGAACCACCAGAACCCAGAGGCTCATTTTGTCCCAATGTGGTTTCTGATCTACTTCCTGACATAATTTAAAATGACTGACATCATTTTAAATTTGCATATTTTTTGTAACATTTAGGTCCAACATTTAACGTACTTTATAAAAAACACACCTTTTGTTTTTAAAAGTAATTATGAGGTTTTTTACCTCAATCATCAAAGATCTCATGTAAGAAAACGTAGAAACACAAAAACACACACACACACACACACACACACACACAAACATACACACACACACACACACACACAAACATTCACACACAAACACACACACACAAACACACACACACACACACAAAAATACACACAAACACACACACACAAACACACACACACACAAACACACACACACAAACACAAACAAACACACACACACACACACACACACACACAAACACTTACAAACACACACACACAAACACACACACAAACACAAACAAACACACACACACACACACACAAACGCACACAAACACACACACGCACACAAACACACACACACACACACGCACACAAACACACAAACGCACACAAACACACACACGCACACAAACACACACACACAAACACACACACACACACATACACACACACACACAAACACACAAACACACACACACACACACGCACACAAACACAAACAAACACACACACATACACACACACACACACACACACAAACACACAAACATACACACACACACACACACACACAAACATTCACACACAAACACACACACACAAACACACACACACACACACAAAAATACACACAAACACACACACACAAACACACACACACACAAACACACACACACAAACACAAACAAACACACACACACACACACACACACACACAAACACTTACAAACACACACACACAAACACACACACAAACACAAACAAACACACACACACACACACACAAACGCACACAAACACACACACGCACACAAACACACACACACACACACGCACACAAACACACAAACGCACACAAACACACACACGCACACAAACACACACACACACACATACACACACACACATACACACACACACACAAACACACAAACACACACACACACACACGCACACAAACACAAACAAACACACACACATACACACACACACACACACACACAAACACACAAACACACAAACACTGATCCGATCCTGAAGGGTCAAAACGATGACATGCTGTCTTATAAGTCCCGCCCACTGAGGGGTAACCATGGAAACCAGATGTTTAGAAGCTTCTAGTAATAAATAATCTCTGGATAAACGCCCTCATCATATTCTGGATGATTTAGAACCGGGTCGTTTCTTTGATGGAATACATTGAAGCATTTCAGCGTTTTTTGTTTTTTTTTGTCCCCCGCATGAATCAAACGCTGTGTTTCACACGCGGCCCTGAACGCCTCCTGCCGCCGCCGCCGCCGTCCAGCTGGCTGATTTTAAGGCGAGTCTGTTTTGGCCAGAGAGCGGCAGAGAGCCGAGCCGACAGGCCGGGAAACTGGAGCAGAAAATTTGGCACAATCACTCACAGGCAGAAAAACAAACAGAAAAAACAACGCCGGCGCTGAGTTGGAAGAAATGCGGAAGCAAAGGATGCTGGGAGTTGGAGCTCACAGGCTGACATGAGATATTTAAATGGCTGAAACGACACATTTGGAGTCGACCACGAAGGCGGGCCTCTCACATTTACCCACAATGCACCCAACCCCGTGGAGCTGTTTCATTCCCGCACAGAGTGTTCCGTCGGAACCGGTCCCCAGGGTCAGAACCTATTTCTGTCCAGCAGTAAACATGTTGGCGTTTACGGTAAAGTTCTTCCCCGTCTCAAACCCTAGATTCTGTTTTCATGGCAACTAAAACCCCCACTGACAGGTCCACTTCAGGTTCTGGTAGGTGTCATTAACTCACCAGAACACTTGTCCCCAAAAACATGTTTAGGACAGAAATGTCAAAAAACATGTTTAGGACAGAAACGTCCAAAACATGTTTAGGACAGAAATGTCAAAAAACATGTTTAGGACAGAAATGTCCAAAACATGTTTAGGACAGAAACGTCCAAAACATGTTTAGGACAGAAACGTCCAAAACATGTTTAAGACAGAAACGTCACAAACACGTTTAGGACAGAAACGTCCAAAACATGTTTAGGACAGAAATGTCAAAAAACATGTTTAGGACAGAAACGTCCAAAACATGTTTAGGACAGAAATGTCAAAAACATGTTTAGGACAGAAACGTCCAAAACATGTTTAGGACAGAAATGTCAAAAAACATGTTTAGGACAGAAACGTCCAAAACATGTTTAGGACAGAAACGTCCAAAACATGTTTAGGACAGAAACGTCCAAAATATGTTTAGGACAGAAACGTCCAAAACATGTTTAGGACAGAAACGTCCAAAATATGTTTAGGACAGAAACGTCCAAAACATGTTTAGGACAGAAACGTCACAAACATGTTTAGGACAGAAACGTCCAAAACATGTTTAGGACAGAAATGTCCCCACACTGAAGATTCAGCAACATTTTCCGAAAAACCAGAACATTGAGAGAAGTTCGTCAAAGGCCGACTTCCGTATACATTATAAATTAAATGTATTATTATTATTATTACTAGTCCAGTAAACTAGCTACACACTAGAGGATAAAAGGTCTGATTTGGCCCCTCCCACGGGTCGGGGGGGCGTGGCCTGAGTTGAGGCTCGTCTTGTCCGACTATCTGTCCAGATATTTCTCAAGCGTACGATCGTCTCACTGTTCACGATCGAAGCAGAAGTGTGACACGATGTGTTCAAATGTAATCTCGTAAAGAGAAGAATGTATAAAAAGTTCATTTCTAATCACGATCAAACGGGGTGGGAGGGGCTTCAGAGGCGGACGCATAAAAAAAGCAGTGGGACCCTTTGATGTTTGAGTTCCTTCTTCCAACATTCAACACATTCCTGACTCATGTGACAGCGCCAGAGAGGCTGGTACCGGCGCCTACGGATCCAAACCCGGTCCAGGATAATCTGGACCGGTCTAATCTGTGCGGGGTCAGCGGGTCAAGCGAAGATAAGAAGTCGATCTCCTCCGCAGGATGGCTGGAATAAAAACATCTATGAAGCTCAGGTCCAGTTTCAGAAGATAAACTACAAACCATAAACGACCATAACATTATAACCACCTCACTAATATGACATAGGTCCCAATTTCGTCACCCAAACGGCCGGGACCCATTGAAGAATTGAGTCCAACAGGCCTCTGAGGGTGTGAGGTGGTATCTGGTACCAGGGCCTTAGCAGCAGAACCTTTGTTCTGACAGTTGTGAGGTGGGGCCTCAATGTATTGGATTTTCCCATCAGGAGCTCTTTTTATAGTCGCTCAGGTAAAAAGCAGGAAGTACAACACCTGTGTGGAACCAAGGTACCGTCAGGAGACACTGAACAAACATGAACTTCAGAGGTGAACATGGAACTCATGACTCTCAGAACAAAACAGGTCGGTTCCTGTATAAATACCACAGATCCGTTTCTACGGTTACGTCACGGCGAGTTCGTCCAGAGGAACTCGCCTCATTCTACGCAATAATATTTATTAATATACAATAATATATATTAATATACATTAATATACGTTAATATACGTAAATAACATTAATATACATTAATATATATTAATATACATTAATATATATTAATATAGGTTAATAAACGTTAATATACATTAATATACGTTAATAAACGTTAATATACATTAATAAACGTTAATATACATTATATGTTAATATTAATTAATATATATTAACGTTAATATAAAAACATTGATAATATTTAAATGTAATGTTAAATTCTTTCTGTTTAGTGAATATTGTTGATTTTTTTTTGGCCATTGCAATTTTTATTTTCTTTATACATTTAAAAATATATTTTTTAATTATATTATTATATATTAGTAAGATTCAAACTCATACATTTTAAAAATATTTGTCTTAATATTGAGTCTGTTTACCGACATTAAAATTAAAAAACTAAACGTATCTCCTCCATGTGTTTTTATGAAAAACTAAAATAATTTCCCTTCAATGGAGTGTTTGGTTTTATTTTATTTTTACTTTAACAATTTTTTAATCTCATTGATTCTATTTACATTTTCTGTTTTCATATCTGATTTTTGAATTTTCCTATTATTGTTTATTTATTATTATTTATTATTACTAATATTTATAATTATTATTTAATATTAATATGTATTATTTACTATTATAATTTATTATTAGTATTTATTATTACTTATTAGAAGTATTTATTATTACTTATTATTAGTATTTATTATTATTATTTATTATTATAATTTATTATTATTATAATTTATTATTATAATTTATTATTTATTATTATTATTATTATTATTATTATTTATTATTTATTATTATTATTTTCTTCACTCTCCTTTTATCACTAAATTCCTTTTATTTGTGGTTTTCTGTGGTGAGCTGGTGAGGTGACGCCGGAGCCTCGTCTCCAACTCACCAATGCATCACAACAACGACACACACTCTTCATTTGTGGTTCGGTAACACGGTTCTGTTCGACCCAGTTCCCTCGTGATGAATGTTTACACACACACACACACACACACACACACATATACACACACACACATGTACACACACACGCACACACACACAAACACACACACACCCTCCTTTAATCTCACTCTTTCTCTCTCGTCCCAGTCGCCCCCCCCTCCTCACTATCCCTCTATTCTCACTCTCACTCTCTCTCCTCCCCCCTCTCCTCTTTCTCCTCCCTCTCTCATCTCTCTCCCTCCCTCTTTATCCCTCTCCCCGTCCGTCTCGCTCTCTCTCTCTCCCTCTCTCTCTCTCACTCTCTCTCCCATCTCCCTCCCTCTCTCTCTCTCCCATTTCCCTCTCTCCCTCTCTCTCTCTCTCTCTCTCTCTTCCTTCCTGCTGATGAAGGTCTGGAATTCTGTGGTGAGTTCAGACCCAAAGCCGCCTCGCTGTTGTTTTCTGCTGAAGAACCTTCAGAACAAGCTGACGGTTTGAGAAAGAACCAGAACCTGAGTCAGAGACATGAGCCGTGTCTGTGGGTCAGAGCTCTAGCCGTCTCGTGAAGACGAAGAGGAAGTACAATGACCTCATAGTCCCAAATACTTCAGCAGTGAGTCTGGAGATGTTCAGAGGAGGAAGAGCGGACCACAAAGAGAACTGTGGTTTTCTTCACCTCGATTAATCGGGATGTTTTCTTCCAGCTCAGGGTTTTTTTTTTCTTCTTCTGGCGAAACAGAAATGGAACAAGAAGAAGGTTTTCAACAAATCTGAGTCGAGGAGGAGAGACTCTGAGAATCTTCTTCTGGCCCACAGAGTCCTCGGCTTCACTCTGTGTCGCAAATGAGTCAAAAGTCAAAGGTCTCCCAGAGACAAAACAAAGAAACGATGTTCAGGACGGAATGAAAAACTTTCTGGAGAGACTTTTTACGCGTTAAAGAGTTCGGAAGGAAAATAGAAATGAGAATTTAAAGATCTGATGTTGGAAACTGACAGAGACGAATGACCGACTTTCCTGAATTTGGCGGTTTCGCAAAGTCATTCCCCGCAGACCCCCCCCCCCCCCCCCCCCTCCGGTTCTGCTTTTTTATCCCGCCCCCTCGCCTCTGCCGGACAACGAGGGATAATAAATAAGGTTTCGGGAGCGTCGGCCCCATTTCACCTCACAATATGTTAAACAAGCCGGTTCTGATGCCCCGCCCCTCCCGCGTCCGCTGACCTCCGAAATTAATCTGAATGTTTTCCAGACAGAGAAGGACGAGTCAATCTCAGCGAGTCGGAGCGAAAACAGGGAGACGGCGGTCCGGGCATGGCAGACCTTGAGCGTGAGGACATGTTGTGATCGCGCTTTTGTTCAGTCTGCTACTAAATTATTCAAAAGGACGAGTTTGAAGGTCATGGCGAGTTTTTATGTTCGGTGTCCACGAGAGAGCGGGGGTGTCACGGACACCAGACACCGCCGTAACACCAGAAACAGTCGGGGGCCGTGATTCAAGCGACACCAGGCAACAGGAAGTGGTCCCCTAGGTCTCACCAGCAGCACACTCAGCCAACATCAAAAGAAATTCCAAAGGGCGACTGAAGACCATCAGTCTGGGGGTTCAAAAGCTGGTTCTGAGGTTCTGAGGCGCCACACATCCACAGTGAGACAAGAATGGTGGACCTTCACAGAAGTGGATCACCTTCTAGAATTCCTTCCACTATTTGGGTTTTAAATATCAGGAGTTGTCTCACCAATCAGATGTTTCTGTTGCTGGAGGAGGAGGCGACTTTCGTAATAACCCCGCCCCCCTATAGAGAAGGACTTGGAACAGGTCATGTGATCGGTGCTGTTTGTGGATGGATCTGTAAGGAGGAAGTTCTGAACAGCATCAGATGTTGACGGTTCATCTAGAGGACGATACGGATCCAGAACATCCTGGTCCGATGGTTGAGAGTACGACCAGGAAGGGTCAAAGTTCACTTTCTCTAACCCTCGGGAGCTTGAGGTTATCTTCATACCAAACCTTCATTCTAAATCTTGATGACAAGTTCTTCAGTTGAACCCCGAACATGTGGGTCAGGGGTTCCTGGGCCGTTTTCCTCAATGTACCATCGTCCCGTTGACGAAATATCTCCTGTCCAAACATCATGTCTATTATTTCCTGTCCGTATTTACCCTCTGATAGGTTCTTCATCTCCAAACATCCTCTGCCTCTGCCTCTCCTCAGACATGGTTCCGACCCGCTATCTCTTTAAATGTTTGCGGGGGCCCCTTCTTGTTTTCTTTACCGCAACCTTGAGGCTGACGGATGACTGTGCGAGCGTTCGGCGGCGGGTCGGGTCAGAGGTCACGTATTTCTCAGACGCGCACGACTCATTAATAAACATCCAGTCTGTTTATCGGCGCCGACCAGCCCAAATAGTTCAAGTGTTTGAGGACATGAAAAAAAACTGCAGAAAAAAACACCTCAGGGAGGTTTTATGCAGTTTTTTGGTCCCGTGGTCCCGGTTCAGAAGAATCTGTCAATAAGTTCTGTACAATAGTGTGAAACATGTGACAGTAGGTGGGTTTACGTGGACAGAATGGTTCCGAAGAGAGTCAGAAAAGACGCCAAATCAGAAACAAAATGCTGCATCTGAAACGAGAGTGGCAGGAATGAAAGGGGGGGGGGGACTCGATGCATTTAACGATCCAGACCACGGCCTCAGGATTAACTTCCTGTTTGCTAGCGTCGTAGCGAGGTTAGGTTAGTCAGAGTAAAACCACTGTGAGGTACCGACATTGCCTTTATTCCTCCCTTGTGATTCTAGCATCCGCTATAAACCGGAGTTACGATCAGCTGTTTCTTCATCAAACGCATCACAATAAGAGGAAGAGCTAACCTGAAGGTAGACGCCCACCTTCGCTTCAGCGCTCATCACTCCCGATTGATGGAACCTGGTTTTATTGCCGTTTGGTCATTTGAAGCATTTCGTTTCTAAGGGGGCGGAGACTTTTTTTACACACAGATGATGAAGATCATATTCAAGTACTTAAAGGCCCGCCGGTACAAAAAACCCAAAACAGCCTCAGGTGTGAAGACGGATCCGAATAAATCAGTGGTAGCATTTACACGCTATTAAAATCTGCTCTGCCGCTGACAGGCCACGCCTCCAGGCGTCTCCATGACTCATCGGGTTTCATGGGAAAAAACGTAGCATATAAGGATGTAAAGGAGGTAAAGGAGGTAAAGGAGCTGCAGTCGCGTCTTTGTGGCTCTATTAAAGGAGCGCTAACATTCACTGACTGAGCCCGTTCAGAACCAGCGGTCCACGACCCGTCCTGTGAGAGACGCTAGGTAGTTTTTCTCCTCCATGTCTGTCCTGTTCTTCAGGACATGTTTGAGGTCGTTTTTAACTTCCTGTCACACCATGATGGTTGATGGTTGACATGAGAGACCCCCGCAGTAGACTGATGTGGGCACACCATAACTTCTGTTCTTCCTCTAACAATACTCCTTAAATCCTTATCTAAATATAAGACGGCCCCTTTAAAGCACGAGGGAAAGATCTTTGAAATCCGTACGTCTTCATTTCATTGCTGGTTTTGATGTCTTTTTATATGTTGGCTTTGATGTCTGTGTCATTTCTAACGTTCAAGTCTATACCTGTCTCATGGGTGGCTTTGATGTCTGTGTTGACAGAGCTGGGTTTGATGTCTTTACATCAGTATTGGCTTTGATGTCTTTACATCAGTGTTTGCATGCTGTTTGGGTCATTTCAAGCTTTCATGTCTATGTTTATTACAGAACTGCATTGTATGCCTGTATTGTCAGCACTGCATTTGATAGATGTTTCATTGTTGGCTTTGATGTCTTTATAATCTGTCCTGCCTTTGATGTCTGTGTGGCATCGCTAGCCTTGACGTTCGTGTCATTTCTAGCGTTCTAGTGTCTTTCTCTGTTCAAGGGATGGCTTTGATGTCTGTGTTGACAGAGTCGGATTATATGTCTTTATATCAGTGTTGGCTTTGATGTCTGTGTAATTTCTAGCGTTCATGTCTCTGTTTATTACAGAACTGCGTTGCATTCCTGTGCTGTCAGCACTGCCTTTAATAAATATCTCATTGTGGGCTTTGATGTCTTTGACAGGACTGGTTATGATGTCTTTATAGCCTGTCCAGCCTTTGATGTCTATGGCATTGCTAGTTTGGATGTTAATTTCTAGCGTTTGTGTCTATCTCTGTTTAAGGGGTGGCTTTGATGTCCTTACTGTGAGCACTGGCTGTGATGTCCGCACTGGATAATGTCAAATCTATTGTTTGCAATATTTGCAAATTATATTTGCACTTTATTTATATTGGATTTTTTTCCATTTTGAATAAACTCATAAATCGACACGTTGCATGATGGGAGTCAGACAAACAAAAATGTTGCCTTGGACATTAAAGGCTGCTGGCGGATGCCCCACAGAATCCGGCGATAAAAAAGAGGTACCGTTCAGTCTGTCGGTGCTGCTGGAGGTCAGATCGCTTGTTCTTTGGTAATGAGACCCTCCGGTGGGCTTCACGAGACCATGAAGGGGAAAAAGAGGTAGAACGGAGAAGTTGAAGGACTCTCATAAATCTTTTTCAGATTTATGTCCGTTGTTACGACGGAGGATCTTTCTGTGAATCCTCCAGAACCTTCAGATTCTCCTGAGGAGTCCCCAAAGACGAAGGTCACGTTGACCTGCGGGTCAACCAACCATGATAGCTGCATATTAGTGCTTCCCCAGAGAGAAGGAGGTCAGGCGTAACGAGTCCAGGACTCTAGAACCAGACTCCCACCTGTCATTCATTCAGTTTTTGCAGGACATCGTTGTTTTCTGGTTGGATGATCCAGAAAACCAGGGAAGTAACCTCCATCCATTTATCCTGTGCTGAAGAACTCACAAACTCCACATTCAAAGGCCTTGATTGGAAGTAACATCCGAATATATTACTAATTCCGTCTCATCGGTTTTTGCGACTTATTTTCTAGAAACCCACTGAACCGACGCCAGTAAACAACATGTCTGTTCATGGAAACATCCAAAACCTTCACCACTCCGACTCGGGCTGCATCGGCACCACCTAACCCTCCTCTGGAGTAAAGTCCAGAGCGAAACCCCAGGCGGCGGTCCAATAAAAACGAGGAGGTCTCGATTCTGTTTGCAGTGTGTTTCCATGGTTTGGACTTTTGTACCGATTACAGGAGTGAGAGAGAGAGAAACAGAGAATCTAAAGATAACCCCATCAAATACACAGCTAATAGTTAGCTGCACATGCTACAGCAACATGCTAGCCATTCTAGCGCTACTGCGCGCCTCCTCTCCTTAAAGGCGCTTACTCAGAACTCCATCCTGCCTCTATTTATACAAACAGGAAGCCGCTCTGGGAGAAAAAAGCGTTTCCTGTTCAGTTGAATATGGATTCAAACCCGACGATTATACGCGTGACCTTTCGACCTGAAAGCTGACTGACGGCTTGAACGACCACAACAATGGCGAATGACCGGCGGAGAAAAGGGAAAAGGTCAGGACCAGCGGCCTGAAATGTCAGATGGAGCTGCAGATAACGATCTCTGTAAGTTTGTGTTTGTGGCCGTTGGCCGTCGGCCCGGTTCTTCCTTCACATTAGAACCCTGAGCGGAGTTCAACACGAAGACGAAGAAGCTGCCGCGCCTCTCTGGCCTCGCCGTTTGCTTTACGGGACTTCCAGCGTTTACTCTGGACCCGATCCAGCCGGTCTTCGTAACTCTAGACTCGCTCCTCCCGTCATCTGTCATCATACCTTCATCACGTTTGATGACCCGTCGCTCACCGGCCTCCTCGTTTGTCCAAACAGAAGAGCGGCTCGTCAAAGCAGAGCCGTTAAAATGTTTAAGAAACTCTGCCGTTATGTGAAGGTTGTCGCCCGTAAAAATATCATCAGAATCCTGCTGAGGACCCACGTCCCCCCTCGGAGCTGTGGAG
Organism: Lophius americanus; assembly: GCA_037951165.1. Taxonomy (NCBI): domain Eukaryota; kingdom Metazoa; phylum Chordata; class Actinopteri; order Lophiiformes; family Lophiidae; genus Lophius; species Lophius americanus. The sequence goes on along the minus strand of JBBDHG010000208.1, from coordinate 725,851 downwards.
TACGTCAACATGAAACAGCTGATCTCCTGCCCTCATCAGATGGACCATGTGACATTCTGAAGGAACATCGGGCCGGGCTGGTCCAAACGCCAACCGATCATCATGCCATCGTAATTCACTTCAACCAAAAGCCACCGGTTCAAAGGTTAACTGTCACCACAAATGATTTGAGTGGCTGTCAGGTGAGAGGGGGGGGCTTACCTGGTCAGAAGCTGGAGGTACCTTAGATGGTGGGCCGGTGTCCGATTTGGTTCTGATGGCCTGCTTGGACTTGCCACAAGTCTTGGTTATCTCAGGAATGTCGTGTAGGAGGAGTTCTTCCCACGGAGGACTCTTAAGTCTTTCTACCAAGCCTTGTTGGCTTTTGGGATTATTGAAGTTGTCGCTCTGGAGGGAGGCGCCATCACAGCAAAGGTTTGGGCCGTGGCAGTTCTGCTCACATCATGGAGGCCAACAGCTTAAAGTCCAAAGTTCGCACAAAGAATTTCCCGATTAAACAAAGAGGAAGGAAGCTGTGGAAGTACCAGAACCCGGTACTTGAGGTCTCGTTTTTGCAGAATCATCCAAGTTCCCCTCTGGTTCTGTACGTGGATCCTGCCTCATTAGAAAGCCCGGATTTAAGACGTCTAGAGAATTTTATCACATTTTACGTGAATGACGTTAAGTTTGCATCTCCAAGATTTATAAGATTGATTTTTAAACCGAGGACCGGTTCTGAACCTCGGCCGACGGTAAAGATAGGAGCTCTCACCAACGGAACCGTTAAACCGTTAAACATCAGAGTCAACATCATCCACGCACACACACACACACACACACACACACATTTACTCTGTGTGTGTGTGTGTGTGTGTGTGTGTGTGTGTGTGTGTGTGTGTGTGTGTGTGTGTGTGTGTGTGCGTGTGTGTGTGTGTGTGTGTGTGTGTGTGTGTGTGAGCCAGCCTTACACAAAGATGACATTTGTTCTGGTCGGCTGGTCGGGGTGACGGTAATTCTTCAGTTTCAGCGCCGCGCTGAGGTAAATCAACAAGAGAGGAACTGGTTGTGCGAGGAGATGAGAGCTTCCTGTTCAGACTGTGACTCATTTTTATGGGGAACGACACAGATATCAAATAGAGGAATTGGACACGGATAGAGAAGCAAACACAGAGAGGTGGATGTCAACCGTCACGCGGTAGTTAGTCTTCTGATCCGATGAGTTTCCAGCTGAGAACCCGATGACTCACCTGAAACCTTCAGCTTCAGGTTCTCTGCCGATCCGGATCAAGTGTAAACGCAGTAAATGTTTCACAGACACGACTTTTCTGCAGAAGCCCACAGATTCGCAGGAGATTTCCATCCTGGTGTTACTCTTTGTTCACACGCTCCTCTCAGTTTTAATGAAACCCAAGTTCTACCGCGAGTTCTGGTTCGATCGGCGCCGAGATCAGACAAACCTGAGTTTTTGGTTCTGGAACAGCCGGTTGGTTCAATCAACTCTGAGATTAGGGTTAGTTTGCACATTTAATCCCTCCGAGGAACATAAAGCTAACGTAAGCAGAACGGCTAACGTTAGCAGAACGGCTAAAGCTAGCGAGATCGGCATTGGCCGGTCAGATGCTATAAAATCTGTGATCGGACAAAAGAATGTTTTCTGTGTTTTCACTCCGGGTGTAACAACTTCACCTGTTCAGGGTTTAGGCGGTGGTGTTGGATCCTATCCCTGCTGACACTGGACGAGAGGTGGGGCTACACGTTCATGAAAGACCCAACCCGTCCACAACTCCCGGCTTTTCAATTCACATCCATTCATGAGGTCGGACCGAGGGGAGGAAGCTGGAGGGGAGGAAGCTGGAGGGGAGGAAGCTGGAGGGGAGGAAGCTGGAGGGGAGGAAGCTGGAGGGGAGGAAGCTGGAGGGGAGGAAGCTGGAGGGGAGGAAGCTGGAGGGGAGGAAGCTGGAGGGGAGGAAGCTGGAGGGAACTCACGCAAACCCAGCAGACGCCCCAACACCAGAGGTGGATTTGAATCGGAAACCTTTTTGCTTTTGTCTCCATTTGGGTCCAAATCCCTCCTTTTGCCTTTTGGCTCATTCATCACAAATTAAATTCCAACACATTCTTCACTCCAGTCGTTACAGCGCCGACTGTGGATTCAGCAACAAATAAATCACAGCGCTACCCGCTTCCCCCCGTCCTTTGATTACAGCTCTGGATGCTGCCCAGCCCACCCAAATGTTCAATCAGGCAGCCCCCCCCCCCTCCGTCTTCTGAACGACAGGATGCTCCGCGGTCCACTCCATCTCCTCAAGCTCCTCGCCATCCTCTCAATTAGGGGCGCTGCAAAGTGTCCCTAAAACACGGCGGCGCAGTCAATCCAGTGAGTGCCGATTATTTGTGATACCACTTCCTCCATATTGTCCGTCGGTTACAAAGCAGAACCGGTGCTCCACATAAGAGCTGTTACGGACCCCTGCAAACATCATCCATCAGCTGGGGATTACAAACCGTTTTTCATGCATTCATCCTAAGAGTCACGTTATATTTGTGTGAATTCTGCCAATAAATGTGGTAACTCTTTTCGTAGAAGGACACAACAAGTCTCCCGCTCTCCCGCCGGTGTGCGAGCATGAAAACAGAAAAATACCATATAATGAGGCGCGGCCTGAACGCAAATTAGCGATGGAGTGTCGCTGCAGCACATCCACCATAAAATATTCATTTATGCAGCTGGTTTCAGCCGAGCGGGGGGGTGCACTTCAAACATAAATGAAAATACAGTCAGAGAAGAAGGACCGTGTAACACCGGGCTCAAACTACAGGAATATTAAAGTTCTGTATCCGATCCGGTCAATCTCCATAAATGATCCGCTGTCCCACCTCAAACATGGACGCAACAGAAGATGAAAAAAGGATGGATACTTTCCTGACTGAGGGGGCTGTGAACGCACCGCCTCATAGGATCTCTCAGGAAGCGCGTGAACAAAGCGACTGAGGATGTTGCCATAGCGATTGGGTCTACTTTACAGCAACAGCAAGAAAACAGAAGGGAAAGGGTGTTGATGAAGAAAAGGGTGGCCAAAACAGGTTGTCCACCACCAGAGCCTCTGGCTAATGTTAGCCTAGAAGGCTAAAATCAAGTTCTGATGTGATCATCAGGACGTAAACGGAAAATCTAAATCGCCCTTGAGCAGCTCGAGGGGGGGGACTGGATTTGTGAACCAATCAGAACCAATCAGCATCGCCCAAAAGTTCTAGACCAGTTTTCTCCACTCAAAGTCAGGAGAGGCGGAGAAACTTTGCCTGATTTTCCTTTAAGTTAAGTTTAGCCTTTCTGGAAAGTTCTACACAAGAGAGTCTGGACCGTAAGATCCGAGACCAGGGTTCTCCTCTGGAAATCAACGGAAAAGCTCCCTGAAGGGTTAGCGGAGAGTCGCTGCATCAAGCCAGGGAGTTAAGAATCTTTTTCAAGAAGAAATGTACGATTTGCCGATTTCTCACAAATCTGAATGGTTACCCGCGATTACGCGATAAAACCCAAAACTTGTGATCTAACTCTAGAAACACTAAGATACATTCTTAATATTACTGTTTTTTTTTCTTGTAGCCCTTTACCATGGGTGATCGGGCCTTCTGTTCTGCTGCCCCTCGTCTGTGGAATGCCCTCCCTGACCATCTGAGGGCTCCACAGACGACTGACACATTTAGAAAAGGACTAGAAACTTTCCTTTTTAGCAGAACCTATAACTTTAATTAACATTGCTGCTTTTTGGTCATATTTTTATATTGTTATTATTTTTATTGATGCTTTTATCTGCTTTTACTTTGAATTACTTTGAGATTTGATCGAAATGTAAAGTGTGTTATAAATTAAATGTATTATTACTATTATTTATTATTATTAATGTGGTCAACCCAAAAAAAAGTAAATCTATGGAAAAAGATTTCTTTGCAAATTCTTGAATAGAACTTTCTCGATAGGCATGGCGCCTTTTACCCGTGGTGTCCCCCAGGGCTCCATCCTCGGCCCCCCCAGCTACCACTGGGTCAGATTATAAACTGGTTCATAGAGACTCAAAGAGTTTCCAACCAATCAGCTGAGCGGGACATTAAAGCCTTGATTAGCCTTCAACACGATTCATTTTCACGTATTTCTGGTTTTTACACTCGCCAAACACACTCAGATGTAAAAAGACGGCGGGTCCAGATCTGCCACCTCCAACACAAACCATTTCACGTGAAACCATTCTCACTTCTCTCCGGACCCCCATGTCCTCTGAAGCCGGCACACAATGACCAGCGTTGTGTCAGAGACGCATCAGCTGCTCCGTCTTTGTTAATGTCAAACGTTTGGCCATTATCTGGCGTTATGTCTCCTCTGGCGGCCATGTTTGAGGCTCTCGACCTTGAATGATGGCGAGTGAAAACGGCTTAATGTTGCCGCCTGTTAGCCAGACAGTGTTGTAAGCCCACCATTATCCCCTCGATAAAAAACAAACATGGACCTGAAGGAAGCACAGACTGTCCTTCTCGCAGACGTGGATGTTTTTTTCTCTGACACTTCTACTCGTTATGTAATTAGTGCGTGTTGAACATTTGGACCCCTCCTTTGTGGAAATGAGCAGACGGGATAACGTTTAGCTGCTCTATGTAGCGCACCACGACTACCAGAAAGGCTTCAAAACCTCAAAAGTGTGGAAAGTGCTGACCATATTGGCTACATAAGAGAAGGGGAGGGGCTTATCAGACTCTCAAAAGGCAATTAAAGGAGGCAAGGAATTATACAAGCAGGAAAATTGGGGATGAAGGTTTTGCTCAAGGACCCTACGACATGTAGACTAGGCCGATTGGGGCCGGGGTCAAACTGCCCAGTTTGGTTTGGGTTGGTGGACGACCACTCCGCCCACTGAGGTTCTGCCGGTCCTGCAACAGCACAACACTGAAAGATAGTTTCCACTTCACATCAAACAGGAAACGCGTGAAACTGAATTGCACATTTGAGACCAATAAAGTTGTCTGAATCTGAATCTGATTCAGTCAAAGCCAAAAGGCGGCAAAGATTTGTGACGTTCGTGGTCAAAATGTTCGGGGCCATCATGTCTGGATCCATTCGCTGACGTTCACGTACTACTCAGGTAAGTATACCTGGTTCAGGACTCAGTACAGTGATGGAAGAATTTGAGATACAGGATTTGTGTTGTTTGCAGGGCTAACATCTCCGCTAGGCTTGTCCAAACCAGCCAAAGGTGTGGTTCTAAGAGCGGTTCTGCTCTGGTGACTTGGCATCGGACTAAAAAAACAGCAAATACCCAAATACTTATTTGGGAGTTATTATTTATCTGTACTTTAATTTGACCTTTAATACCTTCATTTACATTTTAACTCTCAATTCCTAACCTTTTGAAAACAGGTTAATTATGTTGGCAGTTTATTTCTGTTTTTAGATGTACCGATTGCAATTTTCTTAATTTTTCTTTTTCCGATCCTCGCGGGTCAGAGTTCTGTTTGGTACGACGGCCTACAGGGGCAAACTTACTACAACTTGATAAAACACGTGAAAAACAGATGCTTGCTGTCCGTTTACGCCGCATGCGTGGCTGATGGTAATTTCATTTAACTTGGAAATATGCAAAAGCCTACAAGAATTATTCCAACATCCGGCCCGCAGAACCGCAAGACAATATCTAATTTCTGCAATAACTGGCTGCTCGTATACAGCACCAACAGCACCGCGACTGCAAATCCCAGAATGCATTGCTTCAGCGCTCCTCCCTGCTCCTCTGTTGTGAGATATCCTTTGTTTTTTGGGGGAATTCTATAAAATGGGTGAATAAAATAAGAATGAATGATATTATTATTGTTAATGCCTCAGATTAAACATGGCCCGTCTGAGTTCTGTTGGGCCCACCTGATGTGAGTGAGTGACACGCCTGTACTAGAACGTCTTATAACGTCACTAGTGCAACAAATTTTTTTTGTTTTTTTTATTGTTTGACAACACAGTATTGATTATTATTGATTTTTACTTTCTGCTGAATCAGCAAAAATCCTGCGAATAAAGTGTCACCCGTTCTGACAAAAACAGAACAGTTCATGTTTAGTCCAAGTTATTAAATCTAAAACCTATTTCAGTTGTGACCACATGTTTTAGTTTTTACTCTTGAGATGACTCGGCATATTCGTTCCGACCGTTTTACTCATAATATCGACGAATTGTGAAAATCTAGAATTTAACCTTCAGTCCCGCCGTCATGGACTCTTGTTGGGTCGATGCATTCACACGACGATAAATCGGGTGTGTGAAACATCTCTGGTGTGGATGCGGAGTGTCGCAGACCGTGTCCGAGGGCGCCAGGATGTAAAGGAGAGTCGATATACGAGGGAATATTCACCTCCGTAAACGTAAACTACATCTGCCGCCTGATCATCCAGTCGGACTAAGTCCTCGGGATGCCTGGCTGCGTATCGACGACCGCAACGCATGACGGACCTTCGGGGTCCCTGGGGTTCTGATCACTCCGCGCGGCAGCCATTTTGTGCCGGAGTGCAAAAAGCCGCACGTGTGCGACACGCTGCGATAAAGTGAAGACAACGTGAACCACAACAAAAAAATCAAAATGGACTCTGAGTTCGGAAGCAGTGCCGGGATTTATTAGTCCTGGCTGTCATATCAAAGGGACTCTTCCAGAACCGCTGTGACAGCCGGCTCTATCTGCCATTCCATCACAGGCTCCTGCCACTAATCCTCCTCTCGTCGCCGCCTCCGCCGCCGCCAACCGCCTCAGATACTCGCTGTTGAGACGGAAGCTCTGTCAAGCGATGGCGCCGAGTGCTTTCAAGGGAACGGTTGCATCTTTCCCTGCAGGTGCTGCTGAATTTAGATGAGAAGGCCCGCCCGTCCGCCGCCGGAGAGGTTCTGACTCAGTATCGAGGGAGAACTCAGTAACTCATCAGCTTCAACTTCCAAAGCGCCGCATGAAGCTCAGCTAAAGGTCAAGTGAGGAAGAACCGCCTTTAACGCGAATCATCCCTGCATCTCAATCAGCTTCCCTCCGTCTTCAGGTTCTACCGGCCCATTTGGGTTTCTCCTCCAGCCAATCATTCTCTCTGTTGTTCAGACGACATTCAGTTCAGCAAAGATTCGCCTCAAGCCCTTCAACATCGCAACTCTGCGACGCCAAAAAAAAGTGCTGTCACACTGAGCAGCTTTGGATCTGATGACATGAAGTTCTTCGGAACCAGGTTTTTATCTGGACAACCAGTGACAACCAGAACGAGCTGGTGAGCGGTACTGGAAGAGGAGGATCTACCAGCTCAACTTGCGACGGTTACCGGCTAAGAAGAGACCTAAAGACATCCCTCTCCCCAGCATCACTCTCCAGCTCATCCTGGGGGATCCTGAGGCGTTCCCAGGCCAGATTAGACGTATAGTCCGTCCAGAGGGTTTTGGGTCTACTTGGGCCTGAATAGGGAAAACCCGGGCCCTGGTATTGGTCAACTGGTTCCTGAAGTCCAGAAATCAAATATGCATGATGTCATCTAGACGCCTTTTTCCTCACTGAGTTGAATTTGATCGGGAGTGAGGCCTTCAGAGTCCGGTTGTCGGATCCGGGCCCTCGGTCTGAGGGATGCGGGGCGGCTTCAGGCCCGCTGAATATAAAGTAGGCCGGTGTGGAAGAGTCTTCATTCAAACCATCAAGCATACAGAAAAAAACGAATTAAAGAACAATTAAGATAAGCTCATAAGCGCAGCGTGTGTTTGATCGTGTGTGTGTTTGTGTCATGTGACGGGTGGATTCTGTCAACACCAGAACTTCGTGTTCCCAGCTGTGTTTGTCCCTATATCAATATTGGACTTCGGCTTTGCCCTCTGAATGTTTTAAATACCTTCCACCTTCTGTGGTTCGTTAAACACACAGAGAACAATGGAATACCTGAAATCCCAAACAGGTGTGACGTGTCAGTAAAAGTAAAAGTTCTGTACTGTACTTTAACACACACACACAGACACACACACACACACACACACACACACACACACACACACACACACAGACACACACACACAGAGACACACAAACACACACACACAGAGACACACACACACACACAAACACACACACACACACAAACACACACAAACACACACAAACATACACACACACACAAACACACACACACACACACAAACATACACACACACACAAACACAAACACACAGACACACACACACAGAGACAAACACACACAAACACACACACACACACAAACACACACAAACACACACAAACATACACACACACACAAACACAAACACACAGACACACACACACAGAGACAAACACACACACACACACAAACACACACAAACACACACACACACACACACACAAACACACACAAACACACACACAAACACACACACACAAACACACACAAACACACACAAACATACACACACACACAAACACACACACACACACACACACACACAGACACAAACACACACACACACAGACACACACACACACACACACAGAGACACAAACACACACACACACACAAACACACACAAACACACACACACAAAGAAAATGTCATTATATCGACAGGATTCTAACGACGTCTATGCTGGACCTCACTCATGCCTTTATTTAAAGCGGACTAGCTTAGCATAATGTCGGGTTTGTTGGTCTCCCTAAAAGAAAAAACAAGTCTTTAATATTATTCTAAACCCTGCAACTCCACTACGGACCAGAACCAGAAGGACAGAACACATTAGACTGACCAGCTCACAGTTATAGCAATGGGGTGTTCAGTCCCCCCTCCCTAAAGAAGTCATCATGGTTATAGTAGTGGGGTGTTCAGTCCCCCCTCCCTAAAGAAGTCATCATGGTTATAGTAGTGGGGTGTTCAGTCTCCCCTCCCTAAAGCAGTCATCATGGCTGTAGCAGTGGGGTGTTCAGTCTGCCCTCCCTAAAGCAGTCATCATGGTTATAGCAGTGGGGTGTTCAGTCTGCCCTCCCTAAAGCAGTCATCATGGCTATAGCTTACAGCTATCTGACCCAGTTACCCAGAGGAGCTGACAGTCAATGTAAAACATCTCCTTCCCTTTTATTACTTCTGCTCTGACTTTGGTGGCGGCGGAACTACGATGTCATTGTGAGTGTTTGTGTTGTCAGCTGTGGGACAACAAGTCAGTGGTTTAACTTCATCATAAAATACAAATGGACTCAAGAGCGGTTTGTTTTATAGCAGGGGCAAGAATAAAATACATCCTTCGCTCCCTGAATTACCCACAATTCAGCTGACACCAGGACTACGGTAGCCTTGAAGCGACCAAGTCCAGACAGAAGTAGATCCTGTCTCGGCGGTAGGGGAGCAGGGATATGTCCAATTACTGCTTATCTGCAGCTTCCTGAAGGACTCCGGCTCCGGAGGGAGCGCCGCCGCCGCCGCCGCCGCCACGCAGGCAGATATCTGCCCATATCGCAGAGGATCCCGTTCAGCTACCAGAACCAGAACCAGCGGGGGATCGTTTCAGCGCCGATAACTACTTTTGTCTCCCTTTCAGCCCGGCTTCTGAGGGTTTCTATCTCTCGTGTCGATCGATAGTACTGCAGCTTTAAGGCCAGCACCGGCGGCTCTGCCACCCCACTGTCCCAGAACCGCCCTCCTTTCCATCTGCCTGCTCGGACCCCCGAGGCCCCCGGGCTTCCACGCGGAGCCAGACGTGGTCCGACATCAATCAAAATCTCTGCAGGACCGGGTTTCACGGAGCACGGTCACATTTTTGAGAAGGTTCTGTAAACGAAAGGAGAAGTTCTGATGCGGTTTTAATGCGTTTCTGCCGCACTTTTAACTGTTTGACTATTTGCGAAATGATGCGCATACTGATGAGATTGTCGCGTCTCTGGCAGTGATTCCTTTTTTTTTTTCCCGATGAGGAACCGAGAGAGAAAATCCGACGCATTCGACATCTGATCTGATCTATTTGTGGTTTTGTTGCACGGAGGAGGATCTCATGCTGACAAGAAGAAAGAGTCCAGAGTCTCTCTTCTGAGTGAATGCTGCAGTACTCAACTAAATACAGTAACTACTGTGTAGTTACTGTATTTATGACAGTAACTACTGTGTTTATGACAGTAACTAAATACAGTAACTACTGTGTAGTTACTGTATTTAGACAGTAACTACTGTGTTTATGACAGTAACTAAATACAGTAACTACTGTGTAGTTACTGTATTTAGACAGTAACTACTGTGTTTATGACAGTAACTAAATACAGTAACTACTGTATTTATGACAGTAACTAAATACAGTAACTACTGTATTTATGACAGTAACTAAATACAGTAACTACTGTGTAGTTACTGTATTTATGACAGTAACTAAACTGTCTTTACAGTAGTTACTGTATTTATGACAGTAACTAAATACAGTAACTACTGTATTTATGACAGTAACTAAATACAGTAACTACTGTATTTATGACAGTAACTAAATACAGTAACTACTGTGTAGTTACTGTATTTATGACAGTAACTAAACTGTCTTTACAGTAGTTACTGTATTTAGACAGTAACTACTGTGTTTATGACAGTAACTACTGTGTTTATGACAGTAACTAAATACAGTAACTACTGTATTTATGACAGTAACTAAACTGTCTTTACAGTAGTTACTGTATTTAGTTACTGTCATAAATACAGTAAATACTGTATTTATGACAGTAACTAAACTGTCTTTACAGTAGTTACTGTATTTAGACAGTAACTACTGTGTTTATGACAGTAACTAAACTGTCTTTACAGTAGTTACTGTATTTAGTTACTGTCATAAATACAGTAAATACTGTATTTATGACAGTAACTAAACTGTCTTTACAGTAGTTACTGTATTTAGTTACTGTCATAAATACAGTAGTTACTGTCATAAATACAGTAACTACTGTATTTATGACAGTAACTAAACTGTCTTTACAGTAGTTACTGTATTTAGTTACTGTCATAAATACAGTAAATACTGTATTTATGACAGTAACTAAACTGTCTTTACAGTAGTTACTGTATTTAGACAGTAACTACGGATCCCTGAGGGACACCGCAGCTTTTAGTTTGTTTGTTTGTTGTTTACACATTAAAGCATGTGAGGACTTATTAAAGAAGAACTTTGTCACTTGATACGAACAAAAACAAGATGTTTGACCAAACAATGTGTCACTTTAAGGTAAATGTACGACGCCTGTGGTATTAAACCAGTAAAGAAAGTAAGTATACAAAGAAATCATTTTTACATACTTCAGTTAAGGTTTTATTAAACACACAAATATTTTATTTATCCTGATTTTTGTACTTGATTATCATTTTATTAAAGAAACACCATGAAACTAAAGAATTGTTTTTTTTTTGCTCAGAAACTGCATCACATTTAATGGATACACAAAGTTCAAAGTTCAAGTCATTCCTCACAGTGTTTGTGGGACAGAACCAGGAGGATTCTCCATTTGGACCAGCTGGAGACACAATGGTCCCCCAAAAATGGGATTTTGACTCCTGTGAGGGATTTTGGCTGCAAAAGTACCACCTCTGTCCACCGGAGGGAGTTACACCCAAACAACACAACCTCTGGGTGTGAGATGAACTAATGTTCGAAATCTATAAAAAAGTTCTAGAGCGGAAAATGTTAAATGGTTGGAATAATCTTACACTAAAATAGTAACAAATCTCTTCTGCTGCAAAAACAGGAATTGGAATCCAGTTCCCAGAACTTCCGCTTCCTGTTTTCTGCCACGGAGTCACCGAAGCGGTTTTGACCCCGACGCGAGACGGCTTCACGTGACGCGTCCGTCAGACGGGCGTCTCAGAGACGCCATCAGAGGTTTTTGGGTTTCTGGGGTTGAAGATGTGACCCGATCCGAAGCCATCTCTAATAAAACACGTTTCCCCAGCAGACTCCTTAATGGGAGCGTTTATGCCGGCTTCATAATCCTCTTCAGCAGGAAAACATAAAAGACCTCCGCTGGAAGGATCCTGAATATCCTCCCATAAACCTGATGCCCCCGGGGAGAGGGACTAACAAGAACCAGCCCACACGCTTCTGATGGATCTCATCCTCCTCTAGCGGAGGAATGAAGGGGTCAGCGAAAGTGTCTGGTCCCCGTGGGCCAGACACCGACGAAGCCAAAAAGACGAGGTGGGGGTCCGCCGTCTCGAAGCCACAGCAGCGAGACAAAGGCAGGGAGGGGACAAGGGGCTGGCGGCCCGGGGGGCATACAGGACCAGGAGACGGGACAAAGTCGGCCTTAAACTCCAGCTAACCCCAAAAACAGAGGCATGGGGGGGTGAAGAGGCGCCGGTGGGGGGGGCATACATTCATTATCTAACACCAGGAAGGCCAACTGGATCCACAGAGTCCAAAGCGCCTCTATTAGATCTGTCCGGTACCGGCGGTGTAAGTGGAGATTTGAGCCGGAGAGTTTCAGGCAGGAAAAAAAAAAATTCCAGATTTTTTTTATTCATTCAGAATTTATTAAAAATGCGAAACATAAAAGTTGTTGCGGTTCGGATTTTCCTTCTTTCTTTTTTTTCAAAAATTGCGACTCATTAATGTCAAGAGGGACATCCGGCATATAAATCATTTATTCAGTTTTATATTTATGACCAAAAGATAAGTAGTTAATATTTGATTTATTCCAAAATATCAAATATATAATAATTTATATACACACACACACACACACACACACACACACACACACACACACACACACACACACACACACACACACATACACACACACACACACACATACACACACACACAAATATACACACACACACACACAAACACACACACACACACACACACAAACACACTCACACACAAACATACACACAAACACACACACACACACACACACCACTGAGTGTTTGAGACACGCCCTTGATCACATCTCACACTTGAGGGGAAAGAAAACCCGGCTGAGGGATCCGGTAGTGGTTTTGCTCCGGCCCTCACCTCCTTTCTGCTTGATGTGGGCTGACAGAACTGGGCCTGCAGCTCCAGCATGAGGAGTCCGAGCACCTAGAGTCTAAACTCTGTCTGAACAACTCATCGTTGTCCTCGTCTCCAGGATCTCTGACTGTTTAAGAACCAGCACTTCCATTTTGTGAGTGGACTGGACTTCTGGAAGTAGACTAGACTGAGACTAGACTGGACTTCTGGAAGAAGATGCAAAGGACGAGATTTCAGGGCCTGAACGGTTCCACTGGTTTTATTCTAACTGCCGCTCATCGGGCCAGAACCAATCTTGAATGAATGGGACGGTTGAGACAGAGAGGGCATCGGTTGTAAAAAAAAGTGCCAGGTCATCAGAAAACGACCCAAAGAGAGAGAAAATGTCTCTTTCTCTCTACTTTCAGCTTCTCTTTAGTTTCAGCTTCTCTTAAGTTTTTGTTTCTCTTAAGTTTTTGTTTCTTATGTAGCTTCGGTATCTTTAGAGTTTCATTTTTCACAACTTTCAGCTTCTCTTTAGTTTCAGCTTCTCTTAAGTTTTTGTTTCTTATGTAGCTTCGTATATCTGTAGTTTCATTTTTTATGTAGCTTCGGTATCTTTAGAGTTTCATTTTTCACATTTTTCATTTTTCAGTTTAGGTTTCCATTTAGTTTCATTGTTGTATTTACATTTGTAGTTTTTATTTCTCCTTAGTTTCAGTTTCTCTGACATTTATTTTCTCTGTAGTTTCTGTTTCTTTTTAAATGTATCTGTAGTTTAATTTCCCCTGTAGTCTGAGCTTCGCTTCAGATTTACGTTGTTTAGTTTTACTTTCTCTGAGGTTTCTGTTCTTATGTAGTTTTAGATTCCCTTTAGTTTCCATTGCTCTGTAGATTCATTTGATCTACTTTCAGTGTCTCTTTATTTCAGTTTCTCTCTAGTTTTTAATTTCTCCTTATATTCAATCTCCTTAGTTTCAGTTTCTCTGACATTTATTTTCTCTGTAGTTTCTGTTTTTTTTTCAATGCATCTGTAGTTTCATTCCTCCTGTAGTCTCAGCTTCTCTTTAGATTTACTTTTTGTTTGATTTCAGTTTCTCTGAAATGTCATTTCTTATCTACTTTTAGTTTGTCTTTAGTTTTTGGTTGCTCTTTAGTTTCAGTTTCTCTGCAGTTTTAGTTTTACTGTATTTTTCTTCCTCTTTAGTTTGTACTTTCTCTTACATTTCTGTTTCTGCGTAGGTTTTGTGTCATGTCTCTGGGTAGTTTCTGTTTCTCTGTAGTTTCTGTTTCTGCGTAGGTTTTGTGTCATGTCTCTGGGTAGTTTCTGTTTCTCTGTAGTTTCAGGAGGAATTGAACTGATGTTGATGGTTTTAGTCCATCTAGCCGCGTGAACGTTGTTTGATGAAGGTTCACACGTTTCTCTGTCGGGTTCCTGATTGAGACACAGACTCTGATCCGACCAGAGCGACGATCTTCATCAGTAGTGAGGAAGACGTCGGTCATGATGGGTCCTGTGGCAGACAGGAAACACCCCTGGGTGTCTGTCCTCCAGGAGGAAGGCCGGTTGTTTTTTCACATATTCGTGCCACAGAACTCTGAACTTTGATCCGGGTTCACATTTAACAGTGTTTGCGTTTGCATCAGGAAATTCCTGCAGTTAATAATTGACTCTTGCAGAAATTCCTCGCCCTGGGTCAAATGAGACGCAGAGACGGGTTCAGATCCGGATCCAGAAACCCGCTGGGGACCTTAAGATCATCAAACCCGAGGCCACGGAACCGACTTTCATTCCCAGTGAGGAGTTTACGCCGTTAAATGATCTTTTCTTGCAGGAACAACAAATGGTTTTCCCTCTGAGTCCGTTATGGAACGCTTCTATCTCATAATAATGGAGACGTTATCTTTCTCTCTCTCTCCAAAGACAACGAGGACGGGTCACCAGTTTTTTCTAACATCATGTTTTTGTAACTTTCAAAAACTTCTCGTCTTCAGATGAAATGTCCATCTAATGTCTTCAGTTGTACGTGGATGAACCGGAGATTCATTTCAAGTCCAGCTCAGACATTTCACATTTTAAGTTTCACTTCTTATTGAAAACTGTGACAGAACCGGTTTATAGTCCGACCCGGTGGCACCCTGGGTATCCTGAAGAGTAAGGGGTCGAGGACGGAGCCTTGGGTGACACCACGTCTATTTTCTTCTTCTTCTTTGACATATTAAAAGCATGTGAGGACTTAATTAAAAGAATTATGTAACTTGATATAACCACAAAAGTCTAAAAGTTGTTAAATAGTTTCATTTTCAATCATCCATTTTACAAATCTGATTTCTTTCTTGTTTAAAAACCCGCTGGACCAAACAAACTGTCATTTTATGGAAACTTTAGAGTCTCTCAAATATCAGAATAAAATACTTTCTACTTCCTGTTCAGTCCATCATATGTTCTGTGGCGGTTCGGTTCCGTAGTTGGTAATAATTCAAAAAGAATATTCAGAGCAGCGTCTCATTAAGAAACAATCTCTCAAGTTTAACGCACAAATAAATGTAAAGTGAAATCCTTCATTTGGAACTTGGAACTTATATTGTTTGATATGCCGTCAATGCTAATTCAATTAGCATCTAAATGGCAATTCCCATTATATGCTAGCATTAAGCTAACGGGCGGTGCACAGATTTTTTTTTTAATAAAAGGGCAAAATTAAACAGGTGTGTGCATCTACCTGGCCGGGGCTTAATTTACACATGTATGACAAAAACTGCTTTAAATCTCCATCGGGTCAAAACAAGCAGATGAACGACCTCATGACCTCATGACCTCATGACCTCATGACTCGTTGCTGCTCCTCTATAAAAAGACAATTATACCATTATACCATTCCAGACTATGAGACAGCCGACCACAAAGTTTTTTAGAAAGAAAAGAATTCCACCTCCCTCTTCACTGCAGCGCGACTTTTACAGAAAACAAACTATTTAGAAACCTTCCTCTTCCGCCGAGATAAATTGGAAACATCCGACTTCCTCATCCCTCTGGGCCGGCTGCAGCGAGCGGTTATCAAACGGAGACACATGCAGAGCCAGTGAACGCGCACTTAACATTCACGCCGTCACGTTTGGTGAGAGCCGCGCTGTCAATCAACCTCCGATGAACGTTGGCTCCTGTCCAGGAACTCCATCTCCTCTTCCTCCGCGGCGCAGACATGACATAACTTCATCCCCAAGGCCGGAACAATCTGCCGACGATGTTTCTTTGTATTTTTGGATCCAGATCCAAACACGCTTCTCAAAAGCATCTATAGCATCTGTCGCAGAAATGCGACGGTTTTGTGCTGCCATTAAAAAATGCTGCGATAATCCGTCCATCGATATAAAAACCCTTTGATGTCCTGCTCAGCTGTTTGGTTTCTGAGTCACTATTTCCGATTGGAAAACGGGACTTAACCTTAATTATAATGTGACCCAGTGTTTGCATGTTTAAGCTAAAGAGTAAGGGGCCGAGGACGGAGCCCTGGGGGACACCACGGGTCAAAAGGGCCACCGAGGAGAAGGAGCTAGCTATGGCTAAAGAGGAAGATTTTAAGATGGATTTTGGGGATTTTTTTCCTGCGGTTTGAAAGAAAACATGCTTGACTAAAGGATTTGTTAGTTTATGTGTGTTTAAGATATTTTATTTATGAATATCCCACATACGATCGTTCTTACGTCGCTTTTGTTCTCGGTGAGGAGATGAAAGGGTTTTAAAAAACGTTCGTCATTTCTCGCTTTTTCAAAGTCATAAAGGAGCTATGATAAGGAATAGATGTTTCCAGCTGTGCTAATGAGTCGGAAAGAAGTTGACTGTAAAGTTTTTACCCAGAATCGGGAGAAAATCTTCACTTTATGTTTTCTTTAAAAAAAAAAAAGAAAACCTTCTTTATACTTATTCATGGATTTGTTTTTTTTTCTTGGGATATTTCCGGTTTAACTAGACGTAAAGACGTCCGTGTCGTCAGCGTATATCTGAAGTGTCCATGACAGGAAATACTTCTTTAGTACTGTTCATAAACTGCATAAGTAAAAAAGGAATGGGGCCCAGTAGAGTGCCATGGAGGATTCCTGTGAAAGACAGATTCTCAAAACATGTTTTCAAAATCACGTTTTCCGATTTTATGATGATTGTGGACTAAAAATGACAAGTGTCTGGAAAAAACAAACAAACATTTGTCCTAAAGTTTTTTTTGCGTTAAAGTTAAAGTAAAAGTCGGGGATGTTTTGGAATCGACATCGCTGCGTCCGTTATACGCGATAACTCAAAAACTATATCACGGATCCTTTTCAAATTTCATACCCACATAGATCTTAGTGCGAGGAAGAACTGGAATGATTTTGGGAAAGGTTGTATATTCCTGACACTAGGGGGAGCTTTATCTCCAACAGTTTTCGGGGCCATTGTTTCTCAACCGTTGGTCCAATTTAGTCCAACCTGGTATCAGATGAATCGACTCGAGGGATTCTTAAATACCTGTTTGTCGTATCTTCCTCTATGCATCATATTTTAAGGGGGGGTTTGAAGAAAAACATTTTTTCAGACATAATTTCACATTTATTTTTAGGGGTTCACTCAGGGGCTTGTACAACGCAGGGGACTGGAGGCCTTCCAGGCCTAAAACATGCAACGTCTTTGAACAGGCGACTCTAAATCAACGTCCAACTCGCCCAATGTTTTGTAAACCAAACGAAAGACCGACGGGACAGTCGTTTGGTTCAAACTCTTCATCGTCAGAATATATATAAGCAGAACTCTTCCTCCTTCTTTCTAGAGAAGACTAGTGGACCCGCTGAAGAACACCTGACCTCGCTCAGACTTCCAGCGCCACAAACAGATGCAGCGCCGCCTCCCGCCGCACCGATGGTGGTTGTCAGCAGCAGCGGTGACTCAACCTGCAGCTGCACCTACTCCTCTTCCTCTGCACCTGCTCCTCTTCCTCGGCACGCACGCCTCCTCCTCCTCCGCCGCTGCTGTTGCTGCCGCTGCCTCCCATTGTCCCGCTCGCATCACGCTAACCAGCCACCTGCATCACACGCAGGCTGACGCCTTAATTAAAAACGGATGCCTTTGGAAAGTTATCCCAGGGATCACATGACCCCAGGGGCCTGAGCATCGCCGCCGCCGCCGCCGCCTGGCGACAGGATCCCGGTGGGAGCCTTTGTTTTTAAATATATGAGGCTTTGACGTGTTTCATAGGTCAGGAAACTTTCCACGCACATCAGTGGGTTGAGAGAATTTACGTGTTTTTATGGGCGTGGCAGCCTCCCGGCGCCGATGGATCGGCGTTCACCTCTAGTTTTAAATTTAAATGAGACCATCTTGGTGAGGAAGGGACTCCAAGACCTCCTGTAGAGACCCTGACAGGAGAGGAAGAGGAGGAGACAGGAAACATGGCGGACACATCTCCATCCCTCCTCCTTTATTTTCCACCTGACAAAAGTAAAAATGGACGCCTCTACTTTAATCTCAGTGGGTTTCCGTCCGTCTACTTCTGACCATGAGACGTTTCCACGTGTGTCTGACAGCGGCCCTGATGGATGAGTCACCGCCGCGACTTCTCATCAGGTTTCTGTCAGCGTCCGTCCGGCGCCACGAACGAGCGCTCTCAGGGCTGACGGCGATCGTACCAACAGTCGCCATGGTGACGGCGGAACACGGCTCAGACGGCGAGCAGGGCCGTAACACGCTTCACAGATTCAACGAGTGACGAGATTCATTCATAAACAAATGATTTTTGTTTAAGATTAAAAAAAGGCTGTGACATCATAATGACATCATAAGTAGAGTAACAGTAAAACTGCGTCAGCGTCACGATACATCGGATTCTAGAGAAAGTTCTTTTTGTCCCAGAGTTTTTTTACGGGTTCGGACCAGTCAATGTACCTAAAATGTGGATTTTGAACCCAGAGAGGGATTTTGGCTGCAACATTCCACATATGTCCACTAGGAGGAGCTGTAAGCACACGCTACAAATGTATTCAAATCTAGCATTACGCACAATAAAATATATATATTATATATATATATATATATATATATATATATATATATATATATATATATATATATATGATATATATATATATATATGATATATATATATATATATGTACGCATTCTCCTCTAACTACCGAAGAAATATTTTTATGCGCTCTCAGATGAAGAATAACATTTTTCATCTGAAGGAAATGGATTTAATTAATTTATATTTGTATTTATGTTTATTTTTTATATTTATAAAAAAAAAATTTTTATTTATTGTTTCTTAATTAATTATCAACTTTTTACACTTGGTTACTTCACTTGGCAAAATATGAAGAACTATATGATCATTATATGATATTAATAATAATAATAATAATAATTATTATTATTATTATTATATTATTGAAATATTGAAAATAATGAAATTATTTACATAATTATTAACTTATCGTATATAATTATTATTATTATTATTATTATATTGAAAATAATAAAATTATAATGAAATTATAATGTAATAATTATAAAACATATAAAAATATGATGTAACTCCACACGGAGTTATAATGGACACAGTAATATCAGTCACAATAATTTAAATCATTTAAATAATAAGAGTAATATTTTGTGTCACACTGAATAATAATAATTATGTACTAATATTATTATAGTCATCTTCATCGTCAACATCATTATAGGTCTAACTCCTGCAGCATGACTATAACCTCCTGCTCTTCATCAGCATCAGTGTTTCTCCCCTCACAAACACAACCGCCTTCCAGCATATCCGGTCACGCGCCGGCCCGCGCGCGCACGCGTACACACGAGCCCTCAGCAACAAAAAGCATCTCCGTTTATTTCTATCAGCACCTTCTTATTCCCACGAAACCTTAACACAGAAAGAATAAGACTGAATCCCTTCCATCCTCCTCCTCTTCCTCCTCCTCCTCACCCTCCTTCTGACGGGCGGAGGTGCATCTCTCCCATCCACACCCAACTCTCAGTGCGCATGCGCTCCGCGGCAAACAAAGGACCAGGCAATTAAGCGACAGAAGATGGTTAATAAAGTTTGAGCCGCTGCAGGAATAACGTCCAGAAAGAACAGAACCGGAGGGAGAGGAGGAGGAGGAGGAGGAGGAGGAGGTGGGAGGGGGGGTTCAAAAAGGTACCCCCCCCCCTTCATGGTCCTCCATTCTCCTCTTCATCTTCCTACTCCATCTTATTCTCGGTGCAATATGAAATCAATAATTCATCTCAATCATGACATAGTTTGAGCGTGAGTGTGTGTGTGTGTGTGTGTGTGTGTGTCCGTGCGTGCGTGCGTGTCATAACGCACGCATCCAAATTGTGTCACAGCTCCACACAGACAAAGAGGTGGAGGGTGCAGGGGGGCGGAAAAGGAGGAGGAGGACGAGGCGCGTGCGGATCATTTCTGACTGCTGGCTGTAAAACTGAGGAAAAACGTTTTAATCGTCATAATTTAATGATTTGGAATCACTAACTATCACTTAGTGATAGAAGCGCGTGAGGCGCGCGAGCAGATGCGTGTTTGCAGTTTTCCCTGCAATAAAAGTCCGAAAAAGGAGAAGCGCGTGTTCCTCCAGACTGTACACACCCCTTTTTGGAGCTCGTGCACGTTCTAACGCATGAGGGGGGGAAGAAGGAGGATAGGGGATCATTTCAAAATATTTCCACAGTAAAAAAAAATGTTTTATTTTGAATTCCCTATAAATGATTCTTTTGTCTTATTTCTCGCCCACGCAGCGCGCGCGCGCCCAGCTTGTCCAGACGGAGGGGAATAAAAACAGAAGAGACAAAAGGGATGAAAATAAAGAGAATTAAAAGCTGTAAAAGCAGCAGAAGCCTTTCTTTAGCGGACAGAACGAGGAGAATAACCGGATGTGGCGGTTCTTACCGTGCGCACCGAAGTTCCCACGCGCTCCTCGCAGTTTGAAGTAGCGGCTGCTGGTAATTCTTTCTGCGGCTCCTCCTGCGCGCTCAGCGGCTTGTGCGGCTGCTGCACGGCTCCGGTTCCACTCCGCGATCCTCCGGCTGCGCGGGCACGCGTCCACACATGACGCGAACGCGCACGTGCTGTGCACGCGGAGCTCATGCGAAGATGCTCCTCTTGAGATTTTATAAAAATATATATATATATATAATATATATATATATATATATATATATATATATATATATATATATATATATATAGTTTTTTTATGATGTTTAATTATTTAAATCACCATCAACTCAGGATTCCTATTATATTATGTTATATTATATTATATTATATTATGTTGTATTATTTCATATTATAGTATATTATATTATATTATATTATATTATATTATATTATATTATATTATATTATATTTTATCATATTATGTTGTATTATATCATATTATAGTATATTATATTATATTATATTATTGTATATTATATTATATTATATTATTGTATATTATATTATATTATATTATACCATATTATACTATATTATATTATATTATACTATATTATATTATATTATATTATATTACATTATATTATATTATTGTATATTATATTATATTATATTATATTATATTATATTATATTATATTATATTATATTATTGTATATTATATTATATTTTATTATATTATATTATTGTATATTATATTATATTATATTATAATATATTATATTATATTATATTATATTATATTATATTATATTATATTATATTATACCATATTATATTATATTATATTATATTATATTATACCATATTATATTATATTATATTATATTATATTATATTATATTATTGTATATTATATTATATTATATTATATTATATTATATTATATTATTGTATATTATATTATATTATTGTATATTATATTATATTATATTATATTATATTATATTATATTACATTATATTATATTATATTATATTATATTATATTATATTATATTATATTATATATATTATATTATATTACATTATATTATATTATATTATACCATATTATATTATATTATATTATATTATATTACATTATATTATATTATATTATACCATATTATATTATATTATATTATACTATATTATAGTATATCAGATTATATTACATGTTATTTAATTAAGTTACATTAGGAACATTTTCTCTTAGTTTAGTGTGAGTTTAAGTTGGATTTATGACGTCATAAATAGTCTGTATTTTTAAAGTCTTTTCCCTGAACTTCATTTGTTGTTTGTTTGTTTGAACCTTCCTCCTGGCGGAGGATTTGTTTATCTCGTATATAAAAACTGGACGGTAGAGTAAATATCTTCTGCGCGTGCTTCAGTGTAATTACAACTCCACGTTCTCCCTCTCCTTTGACTCTAGCGCCCCCTGCCGGTCGTTGCAGCCTCGCCTCTGTCTGCTGGACCGGATGCAACAAATGAATGCGTCTGAACACGTGACAGCCATAACATTATGACCATCGTCCTAAATGAGGCTGATTATCTGCTGAGATACTTTAAGTACATTTTTCTCATGACTCCTACATGATTTTACTTTGTTACATGTACTTTTATTAAAGTTAAAGATCTTTAATATTTACTGCCTGGTAAAAAAGCTTCAAATCCTTTTCTTTTATTATATATATCTATATATCTATATATATATGTGTGTATATATATATATCTATATCTATATATATATATATAAATATATATACATATATATATATATATATATATATATATATATATATATATGTATTTGTATAGAACAGGTTGTGTACGAGGAGGTGAGGCAGCAGTACCTCCGCCTCACTGAAGGGGGCAGTGCTGAGCCCACGGGTTTATGCTGGTTCTGCTGCTGCTCTTCTTCTACGCAGAGGCGGAACCAGAGTCCAGTTCACTACAGTAGTCCGTTTATTTATGTTTCTACTCTGACTGTAAAAATGTAAGATTGTAAATCTAAACCCCCCCAAGGAAAATAAATTCATTATTACATTTTTAAAAAAATCAACCTTTGATTTTATATAAATATGTTTTTATCATTTTCTTGAAAATATTCTGAAAACAAAAAATGGAAGAGGAGTAATTATTTCTCATTTCTATAGTTTTTCATAAAATGGACTGAACCTTTGATTTTAGGTTCTGATGGGTTCTTCTTTGGCCCATATGGACCTCACCTCTGTTTGTGTAGAGAGTTCTGATGAGACATGAAACAGAACCAGTAGTCGGCGGCCAAGATGGCGATGAAATGGTGAATTTAAAATCCACTATCGGGTTCATGCGTTTGTAAATCGGACTCTGAACGGGTCAGAACCTCACCTCACTGCAACAGGGCCAGCCTTGATTATGAACTTGATTTTAAAAAAAAGAGGAACATTTTCATCCTCCTCTTGAATGTAGGAAGCGGTTCTGACCCGCGGACCTGAGACTGGAGGAGGTTCCAAAGGGGAGGAGCCTGATAACTGAACTCTGACCTTGTATCCTGGAGCTCCAGTCTGCTGACGGAAAAGTACGAGTTCTTGAGGGTACTGAAGAGGAGGAGAAGGGGCCGGTTCTGGGCTCTGGGTTCCGACTGGATTTCCCCTGAGGAACTATCGGAGGGTTACTGAAAGTAAAGTCTGTCCCACAGAGATTCAAACATGTGGTTCCTGTTTGGGTTCTCCAGAACTTTGAGATGTTTCTTTTCAGTTCTGACATTCAGACACTAGAGGGAAACATTTTCAAGTCCAGAAGTTCTAAAGTTCTAAACAAAGTTTCTGTCCTGATTCTCCTTCAGTCCCAGTGTGGTACCAGAACTTTCTCTGGTTCTACCACCTTCACTGTAAAAACAATAACTCTGTATATTTTACGGTAAACTAGCAGCAGCCGATGTTTCCAGGTTTCATCTGAGGATTTATCAACATGGATGAGTTTCTTCTTCTCTCTTCATTATAAAACGTGTCAATCCATATTTATATTTACTTAAATATAAGATGTATATATATATATATATCAAATATAATACCTATATATATATATATATCCATATTTATATTTATTTAAATATAAGATGTTTATATATAAATATATATATATATATCAAATATAATACGTATATATATACATGTATATATATATACGTATATAATAATAATAATAATAATACATTTAATTTATAATGCAATATATAATGTCTGTCTGTTGGAGTTTCTATCTATCCATCAAAATGTTTAACGATTGATGAAATTAAAAAAAATCTGTTTTTGATGTTTAGTCGTAGTTATTTCGTGAATTTCATCAAAAAAATTTTTCCTTCTTTTTTTTTACAGAGTAATAAAGTGAATCTCCAGAAATTAAAAGCTTCAAATCCTTTTCTTTTTAAAAAAAAATTGTATTTCACGGCTTTACCTTTAAAAAAAACCTCAAATGAAAAATTCTCCATTTATTCCAGCAGCTTTTCAAGGCAAATATCAAACACTGTAAAAAAAGAAAAAAGAAAAAAAGAATTGCTGATAAATTAAAGATCAAAAAATAAGAATAAACAGACGTCAGCTGGTGAATCAATTAAAAAAATATATATATAAAATATATATATATATATTATATATATATATATATATATATATATATATATATATATATATATATTATATATATATATATATATATATATATATAATATATATAACTCAGAAAGAATAAAACTTAATTTATTTGTGTGTTACCAGCAAACAAATCGTTTTTATTTTTACAGTGTAGATAACTCAGACATTAATGGAGGAAGTCCCCCAAACCTGGTATTCCGTGGGGGTCTTCTGTGGGATTCTTCCGTGGGGGTCTTCTGTGGGGGTCTTCTGTGGGGGTCTTCTGTGGGGGTTTGCTTCGCTCTGAGTGACTTTTCTACGTTTAAATGTGCTTCATGAACGTGACGCCCCCTACAGGTGACTGTTGGTCATCAGTATTAAACACATTCATGATACAACTTTAGATCCTCCCCTATTCTCCAGTTGGTAAAATAATGGACAAGCAGATGACTGACAGTTTAAACAAACAAAAACAAACAAAGAAGAGGAAACTAGCCCCGCCCCCAGGGAATTACCCAGATCTCCTTCTTCTTGTGCCCGCAAACAAAAACAAAAACAAATGTGCAAATATTTAAAAATCTTTAACAAAAACTTGGCTCATAATAATAATAATGATAATAATAATAGTGAAAATAAAAATAATAATAATAGTAATAATAATTATAACAATAACCATAACAATAAAAAAATAATAAATAATAGAAATAATAATAATAATTACTATTAGTATTATTGTAATACTTATAGTAATACTAATTATAAGCTCCTCTAACCTCGTTAAAGGGACAGTGTTACATTAACAGTCTTTAACGTTGTCTACATGTCCTCCTCTCTCTCTCTCTCTCTCTCTCTCTCTCTCTGTCTTCGTCTCGCCGTGATCCCAGTAGGACGAAGGGTCTCTCTCGTCTTCACTGAAATAAAAAGATTGGAGATCTTTTATCTCCCCCGATCGTTTGGTAGAAGCGGTCGCAGGAAATGTTCCTCTTCCTCATCCTGTTTGGACCCTTTGAAGACGCTGGCAAGGAATCAAGCAGCGAATCTGCTCTGGTTCTACGGTACCGCCTGGAGAACCCGTGGACACGTGTCAGAATTAAAGGTGTCAGTAGTTCATGTACACTGTAAAAAAAAAATATATATATATATTTACTGGAAACACACAATTAAATCAAGTATAACTGAGTCAAAAATCTAAGTTTTAACATATTTACTTTAATTATGTCACCGTCTTCTTTTTAATCTCCAGAAATTATTGTTTTACAGTGTATAAAATTGATTTAAAATAATGTCAGTATCTGGCACAAATAATAAACAAATATTTATTTAATGTTTTTGTATTTAATGTTTTTTGTTTTTAAAGCAAAGCTGTGGAAAAAAGAAGAAGTAATAGTGCACTGTAAAATGTAGAATTGTTTGATTAACTCCAAAAATTTCTTGAACTGGTTGCGCTCAATAAAATTAAGTTTTTTTAACTTAATTTGATAAGTTAGACTCAAAAATACTTTTAATTTAGGTTAGAAGTCAAAACGTTTTCCTTTCTTTTACTTTTACAGTGCAAGAAAAATTCTTTAATAATTTTTTTAAAATAATTTTTCACAAATTTACCTTCGAAACACCTCAAATGTAAAATATTAAATAAATATTTTTTTATAATTGTTGCAGGAATCTGAGAATATTTTATAGATACAACATTTTTAGATTAATGTTACACTGTAAAAAAAAAAAAAGAGTCCGTCGTACTAAATTCAATTGTGTGATTAATTCTCTCTTTTTTTTTTAGAGTGTAGCTGGAGGTTTGTTGGGCCACCAACAGGAGAGTTTTACTTTCTACATACTCAAGCGGTCTCAGGGAGGACCACCAGTGAGCCGGAGAAAAGGTCATGGATGCCAAAGGCTGATTGATCAGCTCTTCTGATCCGGTAGAAGAACTTCTGTAGAACCAGCCGCTGATAAAGTGAGAGCTGGTTCTGACGGAGATGTTTGAAACACACACAAAAAAAAACTGGGGCCCCTCCACCATATTATACAAGTGGTTTTAATGTTATGGCTGGTTTGGGATTTTTGCATGTTAAAGACTGCGGAGGATGTTTGTGTGACATTTAACGTGATGGCTTTGATGTTCCTGCAACATTTAACTTGATGACCTTGATTTATTTAGGTTTAACGTGATGACTTTGATGTCTTTGTGAAATTTTAATCACTCTGATAATTTGACAATAAACTTGTTGCCATGCTTACAGATTGACTTTGATGTCTTTGTGACATTTAACATGATTAATTTGTGACATTTAACGGGATGGCTTTGATGTCCTTGCAACATTTAACGTGATAGCTTTGATGTTTTTGTGACATTAAACGGGATGGCTTTGATGTCGTTACAACATTCATCTCTTTGATCATTTGAGAATGAACGCGTCGCTATGGTTACACATTCTGACCTTATTATGATTTATTTTTATTTTTATGCAAAACAAAAAAAGTAAAAAAGTTTAACAAATTGTGAAAAAGCTTCGTAAAAAACATTTTGATGTATAATTTCTATAAATGGTGTGAAATGTCAGATGTTCACGTCACAAGACGTCTGGTCGTTTGTCAGCAGGAGGCGCCAGAGAGACAGCGAGGAGGAGGAGGAGGAGGAGGAGGGGGCGAGGGGGGGGGAGGAGGAGGGGTCGAGGGGGAGGGGGAGGGGGCGAGGGGGGGGGAGGAGGAGGAGGATGAGGAGGGGGGTGAGGAGGAGGGGTCGAGGGGGAGGGGGCGGAGGAGGTGTCGTAGTGAGGAGGGGGCGGAGCCTCTGCATTATTGTCCACCGGTTTGACTGATTGCTTGAATGGGCTTTTTTAAAGTTCCGTTCACCTCCGCGGCACGTTTGACTGAAACTACCTGAAAGTTGTCGCGCGGAGAGGCGCGCGCGGACGGACGGAGAAGAGGAGAAGTTCGTAGATGTTTGCAGGAGGAAACGAGGAGAAAACAAGGAGAGAGGTTTCGACTTCTGTAGCTCCACACCGAGTCCAGTCTGCAGAGCCCGTGGAGGAAGACCACGAACCCGAACCCTCGGATCTGCTTGGGTTTTTCCTCTTTTCCTCCTGGGCCGGGACTCGAACTAACAACCCATGAGTGGGATCGACCGGACCCGCGCCTGCCACACAGCGAATCCTCTGGGATTAAACTAAGGAGGGCGATGGATAACTTCTTCACGGAGGTAAGGAGACGCGGCTCCGGGTCGGCAGCGTGTTCGGGCTTTTGTGGACCGGGTCCCATAATGAAGACTAGGATGGTATAAAACATCCGAACCCAGAAAGAACCGCCGCGGCCTCGAACCTGCGCTCTGACATGTTTTATTGGTTTTATTAGTTTTATAGTATTAAGACGACTTTATGATGTAAAGGAGCAGAAATGAAAATGTTAGTGACCCCCCCCCCCCCCCCCCCCCCCTATAAGAGTATCTGTTCTGGTCAGACAGGGGGGGCGGACTGGGGTTTGGACCGGGTCCCAACGGATCCGTGGTATTTCCGCACCTCTTTCCTCGTTTCCTCCTGGAGAGCTAGAAATAGAACCGGAGTCTCATCAGGACGAGATCTTAACTGGACCTGAAGGAGACTTTGGACTTTTAAGCCTGTTGAGCAGGGGCGAACCTAGACTCTCGGGGGTCCCCAGGTGCCCCCCGTCCTTTATTCTTCCCCATTCTTCGTAAAAATGCTTTCACTTAAAAACTACAAGATGCACAAATGTCGCAAACTTTAGGACTGATGTAATTCTGCGACGTAGAACTCTCCTCGCGTTCATTCTGGACGCGTCCCAGCGGCTCGTTGTCGGAGACGGATGCAGATTTCGTCCATAAGACCCTTAAAACCTCGGCTGTGTGACGTCATCATGTCAGCTAGCCTCCAGCGGATGATTTTAAATAGCCGCGACGCGATGACATCATATGTTTGTGTAAAGTTTTCCCTGTCATGAGGCTAATCCTAGCGGCGGTTGTTGCGGTTATTCTCGTCAACACGACAAATGTTAGTGATCGGATTACCGACTACTTCACTTCTCTTATCGGTCACTTCTGGAACTGCTAGCCTCTAAAACTACAGACGACTCCGACAAACTCTCTGAGCATCTCTCAGATACTCTACAGACGCTCGTCTCCTTCCACTTCAGTGTCTCTGTTCAGCCCCCAGCTCAACCCTCAAAGGAACTACAAAGGCATCAATAAAGGACACGGTTTCAAGAGAGCGCCACATTGTGACATCACTACTCCAAGCGGCTTATAAGCATAATTAGCAACCGCCGGCGAGGGAGGTTTTGTTTTCAACTGATCGTCTGCGAACAAGATTATAGAAAAAAAAGGAATAAATGGATTTGCACAAACTTTTACCCAGAAGTAACTTTTTTCTTATTCCAGAGATTATTACATTTATTTGACCTCATGCAGCATTTAAGATAAAAATCAATAATAAGCGACGTCACGATGAATCTCTTGAAAACGTTTGTGTCCTTTGTTGTTGCCTTTGATCTTTTGATGATGCCATTGTTCCTTTGATGTTTTGTTTTTAAAAAGTTGCTTGTTCCTTTTGTGACAGTTGGAATAAAGTTTGAGAAAGAAAAGAGAAAAGGAGCTGTGGACGTAGCGTGGCGTTTTAAAAAGCCCAGATCTAGTTTTGGACTCATCCTAGAGGCGGTTCTGTTTTGGTGGCGTATATAAAAAACAACTACAGCGTTTTGATCGGTGACATCACCGTGTGACGAAGATGAAGGTGCAGCAGCAGACGACTGCTTCCAGACAGATGCTCAGAGTTGTCTGTGGATTTAGAGGCTGGTCATTCTGGTCACATGACCTCTGAGGTTCTTCTCACTTTAAAAACTTGTTTGATTGTGGCGGTAAAAAAGAAGAAGATGAGGCCGTTTGTTTTTACAGCCGACTGAACGCTGTGAAACAAAACGTCTTACGTTTCCCGAAAGACTCAAATCTAATTTGTCGTCCCTCCAGAAGTGAGGCGCTGCAGGCGCCGGGTTTCCATTTACGTCACTCGGACCCCCACTGTCTGTGGAAGTGTTCCAGGTGGAATACTCTATTATCCAACACTGGAATCAGGTTTTAATCCAGATCAGGATCTGATGTTGACACACACTCTCCAGAAATCAGAAAGTAACGTGTGTGTGTGGGTGTGTGTGGGTGTGTGTGTGTGTAGGTGTGTGTGTGTGTGAGCACAGCCATCGTCTTTAAAGGGAAGCGTCAGATGCAGCTGACACACGTGTTTGATGTCATGGTTTGAGGTGATGATGTCACAGCAGCCGGTCGGTTCTCCATGAACCTGAGAGCAGTTTAAAACCGGTTCCTCTCAGCCAGCGGTGTAACGGTTGAACAGCTGAACGGTTCAGAGTGAGCGGCTCTACTTCCTGGTTGGAGGACTGCCAGCTCTCTGATTGGTGCATTTTTCAAAATGACGGTGAGGCGTTAAGGAGGCCAAAGGTCACACGACGGCGTGAGCTGGTAGGCGCTCCCGAGAGCCGAGTTAAACAAACAGAGTGACGTTGCGGGTTTTCCCTCCTGCAGCGGAGCCCAGCTCCCGACCCGCGGGGGCAACATCTGGTTCTGGAGCTCTGGCTGGAAGTCTGAGGGATAATTCTCGGTGCCAGACGCAGGCAGGCAGTCGTACACAGTAGTCTCAAATATCAGCCGCTCCAGCCGCCAGATAATCGGCGCTGAAACAAAGAGCCCAGTCTTTAAGGAGAAGGTTGTTGGACGAGGAAGAGAAGGAGCTTCCAGAGACGGAGGGGAACCGTTTGAGACGAAGGTCTTCAAACCGAAGACGGTTCAGACGAAGACAAAGACATGCGTCGTACTGTTAATCATGAGTGTGTGTATATATATATATATATATTTATATATTCTTATATTTGTGTGCATGTTAGCCCCTGCAGGATTATTGGGTTTGGTTCTGCTACAGGTTCTGAGGTCATGAATGCTCCGCCTCCTGGTGTGTTTGACTCTCCAGCCTTCTTTGACTCATGGACGTGTTTCTGCAGAAGATCTCAGCGGCTGCGTTCTAAGCGGGGGTCTGAGTCCCCACAGTGACGTCTCTTCTCCTGTTGGACCCAACGGTCTTCAGGACCGAGTCATTTTCTGGGTTTGTAGTCCGAGGTTCTTGGTTCTGGAGGAGTTTGGAGAAGAGGAGGCCTCCGTCGCTCGTTCTTCTAGTTCTCAGAGCGCAGGAGGTCCGTTGGTTCTACGTCAGCCTCAGCGCCGCGCTGAAGACACGGACGTGTTGACATGGACACATCCGTTAGCGCGAGCTTTCGCTCGACTCTAATTACCGAGCGGCAGCCAAAACAGTCTGGAGGCCAGGCGGTCCGCGACTATAAATAGAGTCCGACTTCGTCTTTTCTTCCCTCCCATCCAGCGAAGTCCACTTCCTATCCTGTGCAGCTTTTAGACACATTTGTAAAATAATCCCGTCATGTCCCGCCCTCGTCCAATTCTGATTGGCTCACGCAGCCAGTCGCTGAACAGACAGGAAGTGTAAACAGGAAATAACGCGACAAATTGGCGCCATGTGCGAAACGTTTTCTCCAATCACTCCAGCGGTTACCCGCTGTTGTTGTTGTTGTTGTTATTATTAGTATCCCCACAAACTACACAATGAGCCATTACATTAAAACCACCTCTGCAGAGCGAAACTCTTTAGTTCCAGTTTTAAGGACCAGCCAGCAAAGGCACCTTTTATTTTGACCCGGTAACCTTCTTTGGGTCGAACCGGACCACTCAAAGCTGTTCCTGACTGTTTGTGGTATGTTGCCTCTTTAATGTGGAAACGTTAGACTTCTGCAGATTGTGAGAACTCTTAAATTCCCAAACGTTAACGGTTCGGGTCGGCAGGTTCTACTGATTGCCTGATATCCAGACCCATGAGATCCAATCAGCAGGCAGCAGCGGGTCCGTTTGTGCTCTGAGGTCGTGTCCGGTGTGTGTGATGGTGTGGACACGGTCCGTTTATTCTCGTCTGACGGTTACTGGGTTTGTCTGTATTTGAACTGGTGGGCGTGTTGCCTGGTAGACTTAAGCTGTTGACCAATCAGAGAGCAGGCCTCAGGTGGGAGAGTTTGCAGACGCACAGATAAGAACCAGTACTGAGGCCAGGGATCAGGCGGGCTCTGGAAAGAAACGGCTCAGGTCAGAACTTCCTGCTAGAAGTTGTGAGATCTGCGTGACGTTTGGTTCTGTTTTGTAAGAAAGGAGCTCCAGAAGACAAACGTGGGCTCAGAACTTCTGCCTCACGCTTCTACTGAAACCACTCTGACTGTTTGAGTTCTGTTGCTGCAGCCCGCAGCACCGAGCTGGTTCTAGGGCTAGTTCGGAGCCAGAGCCTGACTTAGCACCAGTTCTTCGGCAGCCTAAGCACCAGCTCAAAACTGGTGCCAGACAAGAACCAACTCTTGGCTGGTCCAGAGCCAAGAACCTCTTACGTTACACTTGGACGTGGTTTCTGAGCGTGGTTCTGACTTGGCTCCTTGCCAATGGAATAACAACCAGGTTGTTAGGAGGTGAGCGCTGTCACTAGCACCGGGTCATTTTTGGTGGAGACGGCGGACATGAGAGCATCCTAGAGGTCCCTCTTCCTCCCCTTCCTCCTCTTCCTCCTGCTGATTCCCTCATTAAAGACTTACGGGCCAATCAGGGGCGTTAATGGACCCACCACAACAAACAAAGGGACCCATTATTTATATTGGTTAATTTTATCAATGATTCCAGCCGTGTGAGTCACACTGCTGCATCAGAGACCCCCCACCCCACCCCACCCCCCGGCTCTCTCTGGTCAGAAACCTGACCCCCGTGGAGACCCGACCAGGAACTGTAAGGAATTTAAACAGCTTGCAGATTTGTGGTTCTGTGCTCAGCAGACGCTCCTTGTCGTCGTGGGACAAATGTTCCGCTGAAGCTTTGTTGAGTCTGCAGCTCTTCTGGCTTCAGGAGTTCCTCCAGGTCACCTTGACGAGTCAGAGTCAGAGTCAGAGTCGGAGTCAGAGGAACGTCAGCGGCGGATAACTTGATCTAGGTCCAGATTATCACCATGCCGTGAAGCAGAGCCTTGAAATGGGTCTGACCCGTCTGTCACGTTTCATTTCCGATGGTTCTAAAGTGGCGTTTTTTTGCTGTTTTGGGACGTTTAGGAACCGTTTCCACGGTTACAAGTTGGACTTTGTGATGGTTGGGTTCCTTTTTGTTTTTCTAACTCAAAATCCATGAATCATTTTTTTAAAGGAACTTTCTGAACACAGCGGTCGAGGGGTCCACTTCCTTATCGAGATTCACCAAATACAATTTTCTTTCCTGATTCTGATTTTTCTTTTCTACATTAAAGTTTAAACTTTAATGTAGAAAAAAAGTTTAACGGTTCTGGTTGGCAGGCTCTGTTGATTGCCTGATATCCAGACCCATGAGATCCAATCAGCAGGCAGCAGCGGGTCCACATGTGTTCTGAGGTCGCGTCGGTGTGTGTGATGGTGTGGACGCGGTCCGTTAAACCCCGTGTGACTGTTACTGGGTCTGACTGTAACTGAACTGGTGGGCGTGCTGCCAGGTAGACTTTACCTGTCGACCAATCAGAGAGCAGGCCGGCCTCAGGTGGGAGTCTGCAGCGATACGACGGTTTGCAGACGCAGAGATAAAAAGGGAAGTCTTTAAGAGGGAAGGTCAGACTTTATAGAAGTCCTCGATCGGCTGGAGTTCTGACACCTTCCTATTAGAACCAGCACAAGAACTCTTCTACGGGACCAAAAACTCCAGACCTCCCCACATGCACCAGTGAGCCTTTGATCTTAAGGAGTTGTCCTCCTTAAGACCATTTTTGTAGGTACTTATCGGTTTGTTGCGACCCGTCTGATAAGAGAGTTATTATTCATGAGAATAAAGTTGTTCAGTCAGTTGTGAGAAAGTGATACAAGTAAATTAGATCTAGAATGAGGCAAAGTAGCAAATGCAGGAAAGAAGGTGGTTCTGTTCAGAACCGTGAAGATCTAAAAATGTAAAGAGGGCTAATAGGACATAAAAGAAGCCATGTGACTTCAGCGACTAAAACTAATGAAGTCTGTAAATGAATGAATGTTAAGAAATGACTAAACCTGGACCGGTTTAGGACTCCATCTAACGGGTATCAGCACACCACCGGTAGTGGCTGCGGCTGTAACGCACCATCGGCCGTGTTCACCCAACAAGACCTGCAGGTCTGGGGATGCTCAGACTCATCCACGGGTCACAACCGGATCCTTACTAAAGTCTCCCAGATCCTGACGCTTGTCCCATTTCTTTCTGGGTCCAACATCAACCTATGTCTCCCCCCCCCCCCCTTAATGTATCCCACCTACTGACGGCTAACCAGACAATCAATGCTAGTCCACTCACTTTTTAGTGGTTATAATGTAATGGCTGATCAGTCTATGTCTTCTTCAACTCCCTCCCAGCGACAGGCGTGAAGGCTGGATTCCTCTCAGAACTGAGATAGAGCAGAAGATAGTCCTGGTGGACCTGATGAACCGGATCAGGTCTATATTGTTCTACTCAGACCTCAGAAGCTGCGAACATGTTGGATCAGGCTTGTTCTTCATCAGAGCGGCCAATCAAGACCAGGGACCAAAAACACTAATCTCCACCGCGGACCGTCCTCCTGGGTCCCAGAACCCGAGGAAGATCTTGTGCAGACCTCTTGGAACCGGGTCCGTGAGCAACCGGGTCGCTCTGGCTTACATAGAATCCTTTTTATAGATAAAACACATTTTTACTCCGTTTCCAGTCCAACTTCTTCCACGTCTGCTTCTCGTCTCGGGGTTTCTGCTTCATCTGAGCTTTGGATGCTACAGTAGCAGCCTTGTGTCTGCAGGTTTGTGTTACTGTGATGAAAGGGGGCC
The DNA here is from genome assembly GCA_037951165.1 of Lophius americanus. Classification (NCBI taxonomy): domain Eukaryota; kingdom Metazoa; phylum Chordata; class Actinopteri; order Lophiiformes; family Lophiidae; genus Lophius; species Lophius americanus. The sequence goes on along the minus strand of JBBDHG010000208.1, from coordinate 691,412 downwards.
GGCGGCGGCGGCGGCGGCGGCGAGGTCACGCGTGGTGCGGTTCAGACGAGGTTGTGAGCTGAAGGCTGATCTCACACGTTTGTTTTGACTGCGACGGCGTCGGGGTGAAGATCAGGACTCCAGGATTAATATTCAAACTCAAAACTCAGAGTTTCTGCTTCGTATTAGAAAGAGGTTCTGCGTTCATGCGACGAGGTTCTGAGAAACCATCCTGTTTGATGCCAGAACATGGCATGGTGACATTTCTGAACGATGTCAGTACGCAAAGAGACGACGATAATGATGATGATGATGAACGTGGTAGAGATGCACCGATTGCAATTTTCTGGGCCGATTACCGATTCTTTTATTCTTTAAAGTTTAAAAATCATGAGTGATGTATTTCAAGTGCTCTTATTTTGAAGGATTATAGTGAAAGTGACGAGGCCGGTCGGCATTGTGTTTGTGTTCCACCCTGTTGAAATGAACAACCTCTCCCTATTTAAACCAACTGTATGTTTGGAAGTGACAGTAAAACTCTGTAAAAACGCTGTACGTCTCGTTCAGTCTGTTGTATGTTCTATGTTCTATGTTCTACGTTGGCTTTGTTCAGGGACTTCAAGGCTGGAGGCTGACACTGAGCTCCCGCTAGCTTCAGCCGCTCTGCTAACGCGAGGCTTCTGAACCTGCTATGTTCCTCGGGGTGATTCGATGTGAAGTGTGCGGTTAAGCTCGTTGTGCCGAACGTCGTCGCGGTTGAAGAGATCTTTATTTTGTCCTTACTGGTCTTACAGATTGCGATCTTTTTTCTTTTCTGCGTTTACGTATGAGATGTTTGTAGCCGCGTTAGCTCATGCCTGTAACCGGCTGACTGAGGCAGCTACTCTCATGCACCTGAGGACAGTCGTGACCAGAACAACCGGCCCACAGAACAAACACCTGCTGGAAGTAAAAGGTTCTGTTCCTCTTCCAGTCCAAAGAAAAGTCTTACTTTTACCCGCTTTTTAAAATAAGCGTTAAAGGTTCACGTTGCAGGATTCCTGAGGATCTCCTGGACTTAACCGAATCCAATATTCATAATTATGTTAATATTGGACCTGGCGCCGAGAAACCGCGTGTTTCTGTTTGGCTCAGAAGGAGTCCTTTCCGGCCGCCGTGTCTATTTTGGGTTTCGTAGCGATGTGAAGGTTGACTGGTGGCGCTGGTTTACATGAGCCGAACCCAATTAGTATAGAACCTAATTGGGTCAACTGGTTGAGCCTGACTCATCATGCACGGTCATGAACAAACTGCAAAGTTGTTTCCCAGCAGAACTCTCCATCAGTCCCGATTCTGACTCTCTGGTAGAGGAGGAGGAGGAGGAAGAGGAAGAGGAAGAGGAAGGTTATCACATCCTGGACTCTGTTGACAGCAGCTTCCTGATAAAACCCCGTCCACACAAACACACACAACAGAACCCGAGTGTAGGCTTGGCCCAGTCCAATAAACCAAACATCCATTTCCACTAATTAGCCCCTTGTCTTGCCACCCTGTTACCCCGAGACCCCGTGAGAGAGGGCAGGTCGGACCCTCGGACTCCTGCTACGTTACGATATTCTTCTCCGACTGTTTGGAAATGTCGGGTCTTAAATGAACTCTTTGGGGGGCAGGGGGGTTCTACGGCGCCAAAGTCTAATCAGAGCATCTTCGACGTGATTCCAGAAGTCCACTTAGAGTTTCTGACTTTCTAGTCGCATTTTTACGATCTAGTTCTTTGTTTGGCCGTGAGGGAGGAAGGCGGCAGCAGAGTTTGGGTCGGAGGTTCCACTCTTTGATTCTGAATGTACTTTTATCTCTGCAGCATTTCTGCATCTGCTACAGTTTCTGTCGGCTTTGTGGATTTGTTTGGTTTACGTAAACAGGAGATAAACGGGGAAAGTTCTAAGCCGAGTAACGGAGGCAATTTGCACAGTAAAAATTTAGCTAATTATGCCACCACTGCACGTTTAAGAATATTTTTCTTCGGTAAATAAACAGTTTGTTCAGTAAAAATTATATAATGGCTTTTAAAAATACAGAATCAGGACAACTAGAGCCAGAGAGTCCGACAAAACCCTGAGAGCGCACCCCCAACCAAACCGGGGTGAACGGGTTCTAGATGGTAGAGCAGCCGCCCCACGTGCACAGGCTCCGCCCCCAGACCGCGGCAGCCACAGGTTCAGTTGCTCCTGTGGTCCGTTGCTGCTTTTAAAACCCGGCGGTCCTATAAATAAAGGCCCGACCCAATGATGCCAGAAATCTTTTAAAATAAGAAGAGGAGGTTATGGCGCGAAGAAGATCAACTTGATGGTTGGCGTCACACGACCAGCGTATGAAAGGAAGTTTCCCCGAACGTCCAAGTCCCTGGAAACGACTTCCTGACTGACTTTATCAGCCCCTCATCGTCTCGTCAGAGATAAACGAGGAAAAGCAGCTCCTGTACGACTAAAAGCATTTCAGGTATTTGTTGTTTGGAATGAGGAGGCGTCATCAGAATGTTTTTGGGTTTCTGCTACAAAGCGAGTCGTGAATCCAACCAGCCCAGCCTGGAATCTCGATTCTGCTTGCTGGGCAGCTTCCTTGTTTTCTCCTCACTATGACAGAATGCCACGGGGCTTTTTTTTTGTTGGGGGGGGCTTCTGTGGTTTCAAAAAGAACAAAGACTGGCTGGCTTTTGTTTTAAATCACCTTTTTTTTCCCGCTTCTTGCCATTAAAACCTTTTTGCAGCCGTCGTGGATAGATCTGACGGGGATTAAGAAATACTAATCATGGGAACCTGCTGTTGTCTTTGGGGTTTCTCCTGGCAGAGAACCAGCACCTCCCTCGTTCACGGGCCGCCCAGAACTCCACCACTGTTTATCCCATCACAGTCGCTGAATATGCGCCGCGTTCATGCTTCTCCTGCTGCTTGTAACCGCACGGATTATACTTTCCAGATTGCACCAAGGCAGACCACAGGAAACTCTGCTCTTTATTAAAGGTTATTTTCCCGTCCGAGTCGCTGGAGGATCAATGCCGGGCCTCCCTGAACGATGTTCTGTAGAAGTATTTATTATCAGAGGGTAAGGGGGGGGGGGGAAGGTTTGATCCTGTTAAAAGCAAAACTTTTTTCTGATTATGCAAATATCCCGTCTGCGACTCATTGCGATGGTGCGTGGAAGCGTCGCTACCGTTTGAACATTTCGGAATCAAAAAGGCAAGAAACCAAAATTTTGCAGAACAGAACTTCCTTCAGGATCAATGAGGTCCCGGCGCCCCATCAACTGGACTTCCACTGTTCTGAATTCGGCGCCACAAAGAGGGGAAATGCCCAAATTCTCCCGGCGAAGGCCCACCTGACCTACTTTCTGTTGCTGTGCGTGGAAACGTGTTTATACAAGTGTGTGAAAGGAAGCGCAGGGAGACGAGAAGGATCAAAGCAAGAACCGGGCTTTCAGGCGGCGTAGGTGGATGTTTGTCTCGCGCTGGCAGAGAAGGTCAGAGCCGCCATATGTTGCCCAGCTGTGGTCGCCCGGCATCAGCGTGTCAGACTATCAGAGTGAGCGGGCAGAATATAAATACTGTCTCCTCCGTTTGTCTCCTCTGCTGGGGAAAACAACAGACGCCTTGTTCGGCAAGACGGGGGGAAAAAAGAAGAAGCGGGGGCCGTTGTATCCTGAGAAACTCGCCGGGTGGCTGCAAAATTAAAGCACTATTTCACCGTGAGATACTGTTTCACCGAGAAGATCTGCAGGAGGCGAAGAGCGAATGAAATACAACCGTAGTCCCAGAAGAAGTCGGGACAAAATTGGAAGGTAGTGATTTGCCCGACCAGCATTATTCTAAAAAAGCTAGCCGGCCTCGTTCGATGTGATCGGCCGAGCAGACTCGCTAAAGCCGGTTGGGTGCCGGGATACGCGTGAGCTAACACGGCTACAAACATCCACCCAACAAACCGTAAAACACCAGAAGATATCCCAGTTTGTGACACCGGGAAGCTGTTGAGGAACAACCCGGAAAAGGTTCGGCACAACAATTTTAAATTTGATCACCCCCAGGAACATAGCAAGTGTCAAGAAGCTAACGTTAGCAGATCTGCTAACGCTAGCAAGGAGCCCAGAAGTCCCAGAACAAAGACACCATAGAACATTTAACAGACTGAAGGAGGCGTACAAAGTTTTATTTTCACTTCCAAATGTCATACAGTTGGTTTTAAGGACGTTCCAATACGTCAGAACACATGCACAATGCCGAAGTTCCACTGCAATCCTTCAAATTAAGAGCACTTAAAATACGTTACTCAGCGGCCCTCATACTTTATGAAAGTCGGCGATCGGCCAAGAAAAATTGCAATTGGTGCACCAAGCTAATGTTAGCATGGCAGCTAAAGCTAGCAATAGTGCAGAGCGAGCCACGATTCCCGCTCTATTTATGTGTGCCATCGATTATGGTTTTAAAACGTTATATAAAAAGAACCCAAACAAAGTCAGCAACCCAGAATCTTGTCGGGTTTGTAACACAGGGGCCTTCTGGGGGGGTCAAAGGTCATATGCAGTGAATTTGAACATTTTCAGTGGCGAACATCTCCCAATCTTTACTGAACCTTTTCCCAGGATTTTATTGTGAAGGAGTCGGAGGAAACTCGGCCAGGCAGCCTTGGAACAGGCGTAGAAACGATCAGGGCTGGAATGAAACCTGCAGTCCAATTATTTTAATAACATTATAACCCCTCCAGTCTCCCCCCAGTCCTGGTGAAGGCCTACCAGCAAGCAGATGTACGTTACTCAGTTACCTTCTGGGTGCATTAAAACTGGACTATGGGGCAGATTCTCTAAAAAGAAACAACAACAAAAAAGCCTCATAGACGATAAAAATGAAAGTTGGTGAAACGTTTTTCCGGCAAACAAAAATCTGAGAAATCAAGTTCGGATAAGAATTATTCTTATCGGGCTTGTCAGTAGACGCACGTCTTTTCCTACTGGAACTAGACCCAGTTCAAGAAAGTTCCCGACAGCAAGAGTTTGTCTCCAAAAAGTCCCCAACCCCCTGCTTTATACTAGAATCCTCCTCCAGACTTAAACCTAGAACTTAGAGTAAATTAAACCAACGGTTTAGAAATGATGGTCGAAACCTTTTGGAGATGAAGCTCCCCCTAGTGTTGGAACCATACAACCAACGTGTCCCAAAATCACTCCTGTTCTTCCTCGCACTAACATCATTGTGGCTATAAAATTTGAAAATTCAAATCACGTTTACACGAAGTGTCTGCGTCGGCTTTCCGTGGATATTACGACAGCTGTACTGCCCCCTGTGGTTACTGGTGGAACTGCTCCATCTAATCTGTCCATAAACGTTCATGCAGTGATGAAGTGAGATGAAGAGTTCAGTCTAGATCCTCCTTCAACGTCGGAGGAACGTTCACGCGTAGTAAACATACGCCTCACACTTTTATTTTGAAAGGGCGTCATTGTTTGGTGTGACACACCTTCGTCATCCTCTGATCAAACAGACCCTCCCAGTTTGTGTACTTATGTACTTCTGAGTAATCCTCCACCGCCTCGCCTCTTAGCCCGGTTCTCCTACAGGCCGACCGCTTGAATCGCTGGACTACATCTATGTACGAGTTACAGGACAGACTCGATAGAAGCAAGAATGAAAATCAGTAAATCCTCCAGATTAAAAATTCATTTCACAAGTTCTTCTTGTAGTTTAAGCAAATCAGAACCTGATTTTCAGCTTTTAGATTATTTTAGGTCCAAACTTCACTTCTCCAGGCTGGAACCCAAGTTCATGTGAACTAAACCAGTTAAACAAATTTGATCTTAAGTCCCGTTTCTCTAGTGACTCTGTGGAGTGAAATTATGGCTCTAGTGCCTGTGTGATATAATGACGTGGCTCTAGTGCCTGTGTGATATAATGACGTGGCTCTAGTGCCTGTGTGATATAATGACGTGGCTCTAGTGCCTGTGTGATATAATGACGTGGCTCTAGTGCCTGTGTGATATAATGAAGTGGCTCTAGTGCCTGTGTGATATGACGTGGCTCTAGTTTCTGTGTGATATAATGTCGTGGCTCTAGTGTCTGTTATAATGACGTGGCTCTAGTGTCTGTGTGATATAATGACGTGGCTCTAGTGTCTGTGTGACATAATGACGTCACTCTAGTGCCTGTGTGATATAATGACGTGGCTCTAGTGTCTGTGTGACATAATGACGTCACTCTAGTGCCTGTGTGATATAATGATGTGGCTCTAGTGCCTGTGTGATATAATGACGTGGCTCTAGTGCCTGTGTGATATAATGACGTGGCTCTAGTGTCTGTTTGACATAATGACGTCACTCTAGTGTCTGTGTGATTTAATGACGTGGCTCTAGTGCCTGTGTGATATAATCACGGGGCTCTAGTGCCTGTGTGATATAATGACGTCACTCTAGTGTCTGTGTGATATAATGACGTGGCTCTAGTGCCTGTGTGATATAATGACGTGGCTCTAGTGCCTGTGTGATATAATGACGTGGCTCTAGTGTCTGTGTGACATAATGACGTGGCTCTAGTGTCTGTGTGATTTAATGACGTGGCTCTAGTGTCTGTGTGATATAATGACGGGGCTCTAGTTTCCGTGTGATGACCTCAAAGACTCCAGAAGGTATGAAGACTTTGACGAGTGCATCATTTGAGTCTTGCTCAAGGGCACAACTCAACTTTCACCAGGAAACCTATTACTTGATTAAAATCTACTTATTGTCAGGAAATGAAGGAGAATAAAGAGGAAGAAACTTCATGCAACTACACGGCGTATATTTGTTGTCTATTTTCAAGTTTGTCGTCTGTTTCAGGCGAAACATCTGAGTGACGCTAAAAACCATCATCCCGACAAAAACCCCAAATCTTTATTTATCCGTCATTCCTCTCGTCAGAAAGAGACGACAGGATAGAAGACGACTAAATGAAGAATGTCGTCTCCTTTGTACGTACGTATGTGAGGACGAGCCAAAATGGCCGCCGCCGGGCTAAAAATGTTCCCTGTGAAAAGCAGGAAGCCGGTCGACAAAGACACGAGTCCAGACAGGAAGTACAGGCTAGAATTCCTTCACTTCAAAGCCGCGAGTTTTCAAAGGTTCAAAGGTTTCCTTCAAATCTCTGTGGACCATGTTCATATTTGTTTACTTTCTAGTTGGGGGGGGGCGTGTCTCTCAGCTCCAAACCTTTGTTGTTCCACATGGTTCATTCTGAATGATTGAGGAAAGACGTCTAATCAGAAACAAAACGTCTGGATTTAATGATCCGGACCACAACAGAGAGTTTGTTTTTATTTCAAACGCTCTTAAAGAGCTGGGATAGGCTCCAGCCCTCCAGACGCTGAACGGAGACTGAATGAATCAAAGATCCGACCAAGATGGTGGATCTGAGGTTCGAAGTAACGTTAGTCAGAGTAAAACCACTCAGAGGGACCGACAAAGCCTTTTCCTCCCTCTCTCCTCCAGTATAGAAGTAAACCTGAGATATTTTCAGCTGTTTCTTCATCTAAAGCTTCGTGATGGACGCAAAAACCGCCGTGATCAGGCGGTACACGCCCACCCTACGACAAAACTCGTCACGGGACACGCGAATGATCCACGCCGACATTGGCGTCAACGAATCCACGCCGTGTGAACGCAGCGTAAGAATCCAGCATCAGTGGCATGTTTTCCCCGCACACCCACGTGACTCCTGTGTTTTACATCGGGCCGGTACCAGTGCCGGTCCGCACAGTGGCCGACGGCGAGGAACACATGTTGACAGAAAAAAGAAATGACAACCAGGTCGAGACTTAAAACGCAAACATCTGGTTTCTCCATCCATCGATGCATTCCAGCGTTCTCCAGTCCTGACCTCCTGACTTCCACGTTAGTTTTCTCTGAGGTTGGAGGCTAATCCTCCGAACATTCACGCGCTCAAAGTCCTCCTTTGTCGGAGCGCCATCCTCGGAGAAAAGCGCGGCCAACATCAGGCGAGCTGCTGGCGTGTAGCGGAGCGCTCAAATTGAATTGGCACATTTTCACACGGGAAGATTTTCCTGCTCATGTGACACAGAGTCGGACACGGAACCCGTCATGAGGGGATTTGACCCGCGTCGCACGTCTGAGTCACGAGCGCCGGCCTCATTAACGGCGGCGTGAATCCAGAGCGTTTTAAAGAGCGAGGTAATGCGGGGCGACGACTCAAAGGGACAAAGGAAACGCTTGCTGTCGTCAGGAATTCCTAGCGCTGATAAATGAAGGCGTCAGGGTTTCTTTGTTGGCGGGAAGCTAACCAAAGTTTGCCCAACCCTCGTCCTCGTCATCGTCATCGCCGTGGTTTCCACAGCCACCCTTTCAGTACGGAGGCAGAAGCGTGACTTTGTTTAGTCATACTTTTATTTATTATTTCAGTTATTTTTTTAGTGTGTATTTTTTCTCCTCAGGTGTATTAATACATGATAAATACATACATGTGAAATATTTGTGTGTAAGTCGGCTCTGCCATCCAACTGTCTGTCTGCCTGTCATCCAACTGTCTGTCTGCCTGTCATCCAACTGTCTGTCTGCCTGTCATCCAACTGTCTGTCTGCCTGTCATCCAACTGTCTGTCTGTCTCATCCAACTGTCTGTCTGTCTCATCCAACTGTCTGTCTGCCTGCCATCCAACTGTCTGTCTGCCTGCCATCCAACTGTCTGTCTGCCTGTCATCCAACTGTCTGTCTGCCTGTCATCCAACTGTCTGTCTGCCTGTCATCCAACTGTCTGTCTGTCTCATCCAACTGTCTGTCTGCCTGCCATCCAACTGTCTGTCTGTCTCATCCAACTGTCTGTCTGCCTGCCATCCAACTGTCTGTCTGCCTGTCATCCAACTGTCTGTCTGCCTGTCATCCAACTGTCTGTCTGCCTGCCATCCAACTGTCTGTCTGCCTGCCATCCAACTGTCTGTCTGCCTGCCATCCAACTGTCTGTCTGCCTGCCATCCAACTGTCTGTCTGCCTGTCATCCAACTGTCTGTCTGCCTGTCATCCAACTGTCTGTCTGCCTGTTATCCAACTGTCTGTCTGCCTGCCATCCAACTGTCTGTCTGCCTGCCATCCAACTGTCTGTCTGCCTGCCATCCAACTGTCTGTCTGCCTGCCATCCAACTGTCTGTCTGCCTGTCATCCAACTGTCTGTCTGCCTGTCATCCAACTGTCTGTCTGCCTGCCATCCAACTGTCTGTCTGCCTGCCATCCAACTGTCTGTCTGCCTGTCATCCAACTGTCTGTCTGCCTGTCATCCAACTGTCTGTCTGCCTGTCATCCAACTGTCTGTCTGCCTATCATCCAACTGTCTGTCTGCCTGCCATCCAACTGTCTGTCTGTCTGTCATCCAACTGTGAAAGAAAGCACAAACGAACAGATGAAATTATTTAATCAGGAGACAAATTTACTTTCTTCGGGGGGACTTCCTGTCAACACAGGCTGCCTTCAAGGTCAGGCAGCAAAGTCCTTGATGGATGGGAGTGTGTCCCGCCTCTCTCTGGAGGGCATTCCGGTCTGAGGCGTTACAGGTTTCAAACCAGACAGGTGGTCCTTAGACTCTCTGGATCGCACCTGTGGACAGGTAGATGTGGGCTTCCTGTCCGCGGTAAGAAGAGCCGTCACTGCTGCGTCCTTGAAGCAAGCTGAAGAGTCGCGGGACGAGACGTCCATGACGTCCGTGACGTCCATGACGTCCGCCACCACAAACGTAGTTGTCTTGACGGACCCCACAGCGGTACCGTTGATCCGCATCGGACTGTTATCTATGGTTGATGTTCACGTCCAGGTGAAGTCTGGACTGGCGTCTCCACGGGGAACCCCTGGAGTCCATCATTCAGAAGTCCTCCGCAGTGGCTGCAGGACGGCGGAGCGTCTGACTGCTGGTTGAGTCAGCGAGGTTTCACCATCACATTCCACGGGTCGATCCAGAACAACGTCAGTGGGACGTGTTCTGACACACCGAAGGCCTCAGGCGAGATTAGGGCTGATTAAGCAGGTGGATTTATCAACAAACGCACGGCGTGAAACTACCTTTATGTTTGATGACGGACTTTCTGACGCTTCTGGACAAACCGGCGCCGACAGGAAATACCCAACGTTCAGTCAGCGTAAAACATTGCTTAATGTTTTCTCGGCCGTAGCTTAAAGTGAACGTGTTCTGACAGGAGGCTGCTGGTGCTGGAAAAGTACCTGTTGGACTGGGTCGGCCCACACCAGACAGGAAAGGTTCTGATAATGACGGAGCGGTGCTGAGGGGAAGCTGCTCACTAAAGCGAGACGCCTGCGACTCTCGTGAGTTTAGGTCCATTAGTGAATTGGTGAATCTGGCTACCGGAACCAGAACCGGGAGAAGCTCAGACAAGGATATGCTTTCAGCTGTTATGTTCTATTATTTGTTTTTTTGTCACCAGGATTAAGTAATATTCCCGTTAAAATGGGCGGACGGACGAGGGAACGGGTCGGGAACGGGTCGGGAATGGGTCGGGAAGGAACCCGTTAAATAAAAAAGTACTGGGTCCAGGAGGAAACATGACTCTTAGATTCTTTTTTTAGAAATAGGAACATATGTGGATGAGGGTCAGATGTTTTGTTTATTGGACTAAGGATTAATTCAGGCTTAACGTTAGAGACGCGTCCGGACGGGTTCTGAAATAATTTGGGATCCATCTGGAGCGTTTACAGGTTCTGAGGAAACGGACCTTAAAAATAATGACAAACATCCAAGGACAAGACTGAGAGAAGTAAAAACAAAAATCCTGCATCCACTTCTTCACCGCATCTGCTTTTTGATTTACTGGCGACATCATCAGAACCTCCTCTCCGGTCCAAATCCTGTTCTACAGTGGAACCGGTGCCTGTGTCAATGTGACAAATTTACGACCGCAGGCTCCTGCGACCCGGCAAAAGATGGGAAGATAATCCATTCATCCAATCACCGTCTGCGACAGTTTACCCTTGTCGGGTTGCGGGGGGCGGAGCCTATCCCGACAGAACCAGTCAGGCAACAGGATAAATAAGAAGGGATGTTACTGGCCGCGGAACAAAGATCCATCAGTCGTCATGTGATTGGTTTCTAGGAGACCGGTGCCAGCTGGCAAGCAGTACTTTTCATTTCTAAATTTAACGTCGGCCTGGTGTCTGACCTGCAGTGGGACCCGGAACCGATCTGTTCCCACAAGAACCGGTTGGTCCAGATTGGGTTTCTGGCTCAAAATGTTACGTTTCTACCATTTTATGTCCGTCTGTCCGTCTTATTACACCAAAACGACTTGATGGATATCCAAGAAAGTTGGCAGGACTGGTGGAAAGAGGATGAGGAGGAAAATGTTTCGCTATGGAGTGGACAGGAATTAAGGGGCGGAGTCAGGAATTTGGTTTCTCCCTCCTCTTCTTCACATTATGGGCTTTTCTCACCATTTTTAAATATTCTGTACAAACAGGCTTTGATGAAACGATGAAGAGGCGTTGGATGTGTATCGCCGTAGAACTCGTACATTTTTTCTTTTTTGAGCGACTAAGGGGCGGAGTCAGGAATCTGTTATCTCCGTCCTCCAGCATAAATTACGGGCTTTTTTCAGCGTCTTCAAATATTGCGTATAAACCACCTGACAGGTATTGATCAAACATCAAAGACATGTTGGATGAGTGACATGAAAGAACAAATACAATCTTTTCAAATGAAAAAGGGGCGGAGTCAGGAATGGAAAGTAAAACATTGTTTTCTCTTGTCTTACTATAAAATGAATCATGAAACGGTTGCGAGTCCAGATTCTATGAAGAAGGTTTTTTTACGAGTCTCACCAAGTGGTTCAGACTATTATGGGACTCCTTCTCTCAGGTGTGACGAACAGACTAGTCGACTCGGTGTCTGGTTACAACCTGTTTGACGACGCGACTCTTTTCCTTTGTGACTTTCTGCTCTAATGAATTACTGAAGCAGCTGAATTAGTCTGATTCTGGCACGTGACCCGGTTTCACACAACGCCTGTCCAAACAGAAGAACCGGCCCGTCGAAACACTAAAACCTATTTAACCTGTCAACAAATCATGTTTGCTAAAGTTCAGGATCTCCTCCCGGCGCGGCGACCCCTCCCACCCCAGAAGCGGCGCTCCCTTTCTCCTTCCCAGTACCGGGCCTTTTCCTTTTTCCCTCACAGCTTATGAATAGTCCGCTTGTGTTTTCCTCCTGCCGGTTTGATGACCGTCCAGCCCGAAGAGGTTCCAAGTCTGTCCTCCAAAGCTCTCGTGGATCCAGCCCACAGCTGTTCTCCAGACCCACGCCGACCCGCCTTCTAATTATCCCTGGAGCAGCTGAAGACGATGCTGAAAAACGATCCTGGAGATGTTTGGCCCAGAGAATGTGGCGTGGCCCGGCCCTCTCCGAGAACATGTTTGGGATTTTTGGTCGACTCTCTTTAGAGGCGGGGCATGATGGACCTCTGGGGTGTCTCTCGATAACCTCGTCATCGGACGGCGAGCAGCTGCTTCCTGTGACGCCCCCGGTCCACGCTGCGGCCCGCTCTGACACCTCGGTCTGCAGAGACACTTGACCTTTGACCCGGCTGTCAATAATTCAAAGCTGGCAGGCGTGAAGTGTTGTCAGCGGGGGACAGAGATGATCTTCGGTTGAACGCCGAACTGTAGCGCCTCCATTTCTGCATGAAATATATTTGCTTTGTTTGTCGTTTGTTGTTCAAAGTGGGTTTTTGTCTCTTTATTGTACGTCTTTTTTCAAAGACTCATCAAATAGTCAGAGACGTACGTGGATTTAATGTCGTAGTTCCTGCCAGGGAGTTTTAATGTACCGAACTCACCTTCCACTTCAGCGTCTCTGTTCCGCCCACTGAGCATCTAGCTATCACACATTCGGGAGCAGTGAGGACCTTTGCGTAAGTGTCCACACTGGATTTCTGCCACGCCCCCTTTTTGACTGGGTGGTGAAACCCACCGAACTGTCCTGCTGCTTCATACCCAACAACGTAAAACAGTGAAAACGCGTTTTCAGACGTATCGGCGACTTCAGGACAAATACAAAGCGACGAGGGCGTTAGCATTAGCATGAGTCAAAGCTCCTTCTCAAAGCTGCTCCTATACCCGGCGGGTAAATCCTCCAGAGGTTCTAAATAAACCATTTTAAATTCATCTCAAACTATGTTCAAAGTCAAAGTCGTAGTTTATTTTTGTGGCACGTTTAAAACGGCCGCAAATGACGGAGCAGGCGTTTATAAGACGTAGCGTTGGCTTTAATCCTGCTTAAATCTCAGTTGTTGTCCAGAGACGTTAGCGTTTGAATGGGATCTGATGCTTGAGGAGGCAGCAGCATAAAAGCCTTCAGCTCCAGGAGGAGAAGAGCTGCTCCAAAGAAAACTCCCACAGCCCTGCAGAAAAACATCAAACCACATTCTCTGTTTCTAAACGTTGACCATCGCCAAGTTGAGTCTGAGCTCTAAATATATTCGGACCGCAGAGCCTCTGAGTCACGATGAGTGAAAAAAAAAAAAGCCCGGGAGCCAAAAAAAAAGTGGTCAGGAGTCGATCCTGAGAAAAGACGGCCGTTGTTTCTGCAGGAATTTATCAGAATCAGCTGATTGCTGTTCACTTCTCAGCGATTCTTATGTTTTAACTCTTGACTTTAGAGAGTGAAAACTTTCTTTTTTTAAATTTCTATAAATAATGCAAACATACAAACACTTAACGTCTGTTTTTATTCTGTTGTTGTTGTAGATCTAAGATAACCAATATTACTATATGTTCCTCATTGTGCTAGCGTTTCATTGCTAACACTAGCTAGCCGCTTTCGGTGCTAATAAAAACAGTTGTAGCTCATAATAATTAGCCGGCAGCAAGTTTTCATCAACCTCTTCAGGATTTTTTTTGTTTATAGGAGCAGAACGTATCTCCGTCCATCACCAGACGAATTTCGAGTTTACCCGGTTTGTCTGCTTTGGGCTCCCGTACTAACAGGATGTCCTCCACAGAACTGGACCGGGTCCTTTGTTTTCCTGTCATTCTGGCTCCTTCCTTATAAGGAAGACGACTCGATACAAGCCGTAATGAAAGCCTGCCTGAGTGCGTGGCCCTCCAGGCTAAAACGAGTTCCTGGTAATCGCATAAACACAGTTTTTGTTTGTTTCATCTTCAAAAGAAATAAAAATAAAGAAATGCACAAAAGGATAGACGGCGTCACATGACTGCAAAACACCAGCTGGTAAACGTCATCCATCGACACGCCGAAGACGTGTTTAGTCCATCAGCCCAGAGCTCCTCGAACCTCCTGGCTGCGGCCGTGTCTCCTTTTGATGCCTTCATCATCATCACCACCATCATCATCACCACCCGTCGCTAAAGAAACGGGCCCAACCACCGACTTCCTTTCTCCCACGCTGCAGTGAGTCGCCCTCCTCCAGAATCTTTGCTAACGTTGCCCAGATTCGGTCCCAAGTCAACCCAGAGAAATTCCTCCGTCGACAGAAACGCTCAGTTCCTCGGCGTACAGCTCGCTTTAATAAAAATAAATCTTTGTCTGGATTACCGACAGTCTTTTTCTTGGCTTGGACGTGTCCGCGGAGCTTCTACCACACACATGGTTTCCTTTAACCCCTCAGGAGCGACTCCATCAGAGCTGAAGCGTCACGCTGGGGTTTAAATCTTTAGTTTTGGGGTTTTTTTGTCATTTTGATGGGAAAATCTGCCGAATTGGCAATTTTGAAACTTCAAACAAGCGTGATGTTGTTGTTTTTTATATTTCTCTGTTAACGGGAACACATGTGAAAAGAAGCAGCGAAACATTTACGACGTCCAGCGTTTGTTAGAATCATCAAGGTTTGAGTTGTTTGTTCAGGTTCTGTGGGAATCAGCAGCAAAAATCGTTTTAATGCGTTCAGGGATTTTTCCAATCAGTCCAATTAAGGGTTGCCACGCCCCCTTTTGCAAGGAGTTGAAAGAAGGTTTTTAATAATTAACTGTCATGTATTAAGATAAAATAAGATGAGATACCGTTTTAATAATCCTGAAAGGAAAATATATTGTTTTATATTTAAAAATACTTTACACAAAATTTAAAAAAAATTGTGTTTAAAATATTAAATAGAATTAATTAATTACACGTTTTTCTAATTAAATATCAAATATTTGGATTTAAAAAGCATTTTGAAAAAAATCTCAATTCAACGTTCTTTCTTACAATAAATCCATAAATAGACGTGTGTGTGTGTGTGTGTGTGTGTGTGTCATTGTGAGGTTTTCCCAGACCTGCCCAAAAGTCAACACTACAGCCTAATCAGTTCCCACAATGCCCTGCTCCCACTGTGCGTCCAGCCATTGAAGTCTGGTTGACCTCTGTGGTTGAACCCGTGTTGATTGGTTCCCCACAAAGACTCTGTGACTTGATTGGTCGTCACCTCACGCTGGCAGAGGTTCAAGGTCTATTTGCACTCTTACTTCCTGCTGGCTGTGTTTCCCACTAAACGCCGCTGCCGTGTTTAGTTTCTCTATTGTGATGTCATCAGCGGGGGGGGGAGCGCTCGATACCCTCGCTTTGGGTTTTTTCTAACCTCAAGACCCAAATTATTGTTCTGTACGGTTTTCAAGAAGTCTTCAGGCAGCTGCTCGAATATAGAACTGTTCTGACACTGACTCTCTATGACTCTCATTTTGCTAATTGTCGCCTTTCGTATGCTAGCAAGAGAAGAAGAGAAGTGGCGTCTTTGTAAAAACTTTATTGGTTTCGTCTCACCATCCACTGCTTTTCCGGTCTACGGCAATTTATAAAACCCGTTAGGACAAAATAAGCCGTTGAGGAAGGAACTTAATCACAAACTCCACCTTAAATCCCCCCGAGGAACAAAGTTAAGAAGCTCACGTAGCCGAGCGGCTAAAGCTAGCAAGCAAGAGCTCAGAGCCCAGAAGTCCCTGAACGAAACCAACATAGAACATAGAACAGAACCGATTGAGGCGTAGGAAGTTTTTCACTTCAAAATGTTGTACAGCTGGGAGAACGGAGGGCAGGTCGATCACAACGGGTCAGAACACAAACACAATGCCGACTAGCCTTACTTCTACTCTAAGCCCAAAAAAACTGATAAAGATCGAAACGACTTTATAAACTCCGACTTTCTAAAAATGGGTGATCTGGTTTTAAGTTTCACCTTTACTCTTGTCAGAACCGTTCAGGCGACCCTGCATTTCCCCCCCCCCTTCATCACATTCCCTCCTCTGCACAGCTTTCACTCTGAATCTCGCGTCTGTCGTCTTTGTCTCCATTGGTCGGACGGGAGGCTGCAAATTTTAAAAACCCACAGCGAAGTGACGGTTAGTCACTTTGACCTCGCTCATAAAAATCACTTCCCTCTTAGAGTTAATCATTATTTTTGGACCAAACCGCTTATCGGCCAATGGCAAAGCAAACAGCGGCCTGATGATGTCGTCCGCTCCCTCCGTGTGACTCCAGCAGCAGAATCGCGCCTGCAGGAGCGTCCAACACGAAGAAGACGAGATGATGAAGGCGTCTGTGTTTGCTCTGCCTCTAGACACCAGTCTGGGGAAAGTTTCCGTTGAAGGCTTTGTTGTTGTAGGGATTGTTTTATTAGCGAGTGTCAGTGGGGGCAGAGAGGAATGTTTGGCTCTTTTCAAAATGCAAAGTCGTCAATTTTTTTTGCAAATGATTTTTTTTGTGCTGAAGCTAAAAATACAATTTTTTTTGTTTTTTTTGCAAAATTCTTCCCAATCCGTTCGGGTCTCTTCTTCCTGTTGCCGCGTTTTTCCGTAAACATTGAGGTTTTCATTTCTCTCTTGATGCATTGAATTCTTGCAGATACTGCTCTCTGGCTTTGTAGGCCCTGGTTGAGGATTATCCCTGACAGCTGAAGGTTCTTGAAGTCTCATGATGGGTTCTGAAGAGGTTTCAAGGACTCGCGGGTCGTGAACCGGAGCGGAGCACCTGCACCGACTCTGTCGAGATCAAAAACCGGGAGCAGAAGCCGCTCAAGCACGATTTCAAACATCAGATCAACGGACGGCGCTGACTTTTCCTCTGATCCTCAGCCCGTCTTTGAACGCGGCGATTTTAAAACCGGCTGCCTGATGCTTTCAGGCGGGACCGTTTTTCTTTCAGGCTCATGTTGGAGGGGGCCTGAAAGAGCATGTGGGGCTTGTATAAACAAGAGGTAGATAATTGGCTGCACCGTGTTGACATAACCACGCCGGCTCTTCTGCAGGTGGCGGCGGGGGGGAGGGGGGACCTCTGCCCACGAGGGCGGGCTTAATGGAGCTCAACGTTAGACGAGTGCGGTTTATGGCTTATGAGAAAGGAGGAATAAGAATAAGGTTCACAGCTATCGGAGCGGTGCTAGCTATCAAGCTAACAATCTATTCAGTCAGACGTAGCTCACTTACCCACAATTCTCTCTGCTAAATGGACCAGTCAAACTTTTAAACAAATATTTTTCGGCACACAGGATGGCAAAAAATAATCTAGACAGTTCATTTTTAGCTTAGCATGTTGTTAGCAGAAAATAACTCCTTTTCTGCTTTGGAGCATTCAAACAGAACTTTATTGACAATCCTAAATAGCGACAACGAAATACAATGAAATGTTTTACGTTTCGTCGTTCTTCTTTTGTCGTCATGGCGTCGACACTTTGTCTTTTATGCACCTTGGGGTTATTCTGAGCTGGCGAGCAGAACCGTGCGGCGCTGATGGAGGTGTGCAGCTGTTCTTGATGTGCTGTTTTCTCTGCGTGGCGTCTGAGGAAGGAGGTCAAAGTTGAGTCGCGGCCGCACGCTTCAAAACAAGTCGGCTTCCTTTGGTCTTTGTTGCCTCATTTGGCCCTTTGACGGACGCCAGATGTGAAACTTGCCAGATGAAATCCCAGTTCCACGTCTGTAATTAACATTTTCAAAACGCATTAATTACAAGCGTTCACGGTAAATTGATGAAGATGATGATGAAAATAACACAATGATTTGTGTTATTTTGTGGCACAAAAATAAACATAAATACCTAATTATGTTTTACAAAATCTCTTAATTCATCAACCAGGTTTTCTGAGCAGTAGTTCTGTTTCCGGCGCTGCCCGGGCTGTGGTGGGATCACGACTGGTGGGTCCCGCCCACTCTGCTGGGTCACATGATTGGACCTGAAAGATGGTGAACGATGGCCCTTTTTACAGAAATATCATGAAGCAGCGCCATAATTAAGAACAAAACGAGTTTTATCTCTTTGGGTCATTATAAATACGGTCAGAACCTGTTTGCAAAAATCACTGTGTCCAAAAAGACGGAAGTAAGAATCATTTCTAAAACTTTAAAGAACTGTTCCATATTATTTTGTTCCACATACTTAAGACTTGAAGTCGTGAGCCCGACACAGACGGTACCTCAGCGAAAGGTCGTGACCCCGTCCTGCACAGATGTCGGTCCGGGTCTGGGACGACCTGCTACCGACCTGTGAGCTGGAAGAACTCTGACCTCCTCTGCCTCTACTCAGAATGTAAGGCAGGGAAAAACGCCGGATAAAAGGGGCTTATCACCGGACCCAGAAGGTACTGGTCCAGGTTCTGATGCACTGATTGGTGCGTTAAACCGGGTTTTAGGGGTAAAGACTACAGGAATCAGTTTGTTCTGTTAAAGATGCTTGGAAGAATCTCGACCTGCTGCCAAACTTAAAAGGCCAGTAAAACCCGAGTTAATGCAAACCGGATAATAATCAGAACCGTTTTTACACGAAAGACGTCTGCAGCGAACGCTGACGCTTGTTTACGACATGATCTCTCCCAGCACATACCAGCGGTTTTGCTGAGTCACAGTTTCAGCGCTCCCAAAGTCCGACAGGCCTTCCTATTGAAGGTCCGATAGAGAGGAGGACTGTGGTTCCACACAAGACCCTGTTTGTTTCACCGGAGGAAGCGGGATCTCTCCAACGACACAGCTGCTCATTCCCGACCCCGATGGCGTATCAGTGCCGCCGGCACCACAGATCCTCATTTTACCAGCCGCAAACCCCCCCGCTAAGACCCCCGCGCCCCGCAGAGAGAGCATGAGCCACACATGTGGAGGTTATGGAGGGAAAATACACAAAAGAGAGAGGGTCACCGCTCCGTTTCTCCTCCCACAGCGCTTAGGGGCAGGAGGTCTGTGTCGTGTTTTGGTTTCTGGTGGGGAGGAGGCGTCAGGACGGAGATAAATCCCAGAGAGGAGCAACTCTCCGGCCGGCAACCAGAGTGTCTCACTGGTTGCCAAGGAGCTCATGGCGTCTAACTGGTTGCCATGGCGACTACAGCGTATCACTGGTTGCCATGGCGACTATGGCATCTCGCTGGTTGCCATGGTGACTACAGCGTATCACTGGTTCCCATGGCGACTACAGCGTATCACTGGTTGCCATGGGGAATCGCAGCATCTGAGCTCCATTGACGATGGCCTCTTAAATTCTGCTGGCATGAGTTCAACTCTGAGTTGATGGAAGCGTTTATTACCAGCTGTTCTGAAACCAGATATCCTGAGTTTCTCATCTCAGGCTTAGTTCAGCTGGAGCTCAGACACTAACTCTGGAGTATGTTAAGCCCTCTTCTTGAACCCGCCCTCTTCTTGAACCCGCCCTCTTCTTGAACCCGCCCTCTTCTTGGAGCCGCCCTCTTCTTGGAACCGCCCTCTTCTTGGAACCGCCCTCTTCTTGGAACCGCCCTCTTCTTGGAACCGCCCTCTTCTTGGACCCGCCCTCCGGCCTGCTTCTATCTGTTGTCTTTTAATACAGGAAGTCGGTGTTGCTGCAGGCGGTTCCATCTAAACTCAACCCTGGTCATAACATTTCCTAGAATTTGACGTCTGCCCTCACAGAACCATCGCTGCCATAACAGAGAAGCCAAAACATCGGGTCCTTATCCAGCCCGGACCCTCCCTCTGAACGAGGTCGGAGAGTGTTTTCCCTGGAATGAAGATTCCACATGTCAGGATAGAAGATTATCTCACCCAGGTGTCTCAGCGTCTTTCCCACATTAATAATCCATCTTGTTGATGTAGGTCGTACTTTCTGGCCGAGCCGTGTGAGATAGTTTCTGCTCAGGTTTAGCTGGAATGAGGGGCTCAGGGGTCTTATGGTGCAACAGCTGGGCCCTGATCCGCGGCTCCTGATCCGGGCTCTTTAGCGTTCCGCAGATCATGTGTTGACATCAGCTCGGCCGAAGCCCAGCTTTCTTTCAAGTCTGTTCTTCTGGAAAGTGGATTTTTGTAGAAGGGCTTTTGCGACGTATAGAAATGTCGTCCCCGTTGATTATCGGTGGTGTGAGACATTTTTAGAACCTCTAGCTGTTTTCTTTTCCGTCCTTGTGGACAAAGAGACTGAAAAAGATGTTTGAGGGAATCTCAGGGCAACTTTATTTAAACAGGGCAATTCAAACAATCCAGAACTTTACAACAAAAGTACAAAAGAACATTAAGACGCAGTTAAAAACGGTTATAAAACATGAAAATCGTATAGATTTTTTTTGCAAATAAAGTTTTAAGAAAAGGGAAGTGTGGTTTGGAGCGGTCCAGCATTCGTGTCCTCAGGTAGCGTGAGGTTCGAGTGGATATTGGCCGTAAGAACATAAATAAACCAGGAAGTAAGAAGGTTTATTTACACCCGTGTGAAATAAATAAAAACGCCTTCAGATGATGAGAACTTTTACACGGACTCTTCAGGTTTCATTCCGACTTTCTGTTCAGTATAAATGCAGTGGAGTTGTAATGTGGGTCTGGGTTTTTCTGCCAAGTCAAGTCAGGTTTTTTTTTAGTATACCACCAAAGCGCAACAAAATCCTGTTGAGGCAATTTCCTAAAAGGGAGTTGGTCTTTATCACATTCTCTCTTCAACGGCTCCCAGTAAGAAGACGGAGCGGCAAGAAAGAAAATTGTCTTTTAACAGGCAGAAACCTCGAGCAGAACCCGACATACAAGACGGTAGTAAGAGAAGTGACGTCTGACGTTTGGAGAATGTATAATGTCTGAGGCTCACAAGCAGAAGTCGTACAAACAGCTGGTAGCAGTTAGCGGCTAACCCGACAAAGAAGAAGAAAATCAACTGAAGATGTTGTTAAGTTGAGGAGGCGGCGCGACCTCTGGGAGCGACTCGCCCTCTGATCAGAGGATGAGATCATTCGTATTTAACAGGGAAAGTTTATTGTTTGCTTGTTTTTTTTGTTGCCAAATTTATCTTTTCTTTTTTCTTTTTTTTTTTAAGTTCTCCTCAAAGAACATGTAAGATTTTATTCCAGATGCTTGTTTTGCGGTACGTCATCCGTCTTTGGCTCTAGAAAACGTCACAGACAAAAGCTTCTCGGAGAAGAATCGCACTGCGCCGTAACATTACAACGTTCCAGGAGGAGATGCTAATTTGCGATTTTCATGACTTGAATCCTTCGCTTGAAAATGTCGTCCTAGTTGACAAGGAGAGAAATACGCCTGACGCTGTGGTGCGAAAGCCTGTCAGCATCTGAGATTCTCCAAGTGTCACACGTGGTGATGTCAGCAGGAAGTTGATGTCAGCAGGAAGTTGATGTCAGCAGGAAGTTGATGTAGCTTAAAGGAGCGCTCTGTGCCCGCCCCCTGACGAACCCAGACGTGGCAGCGTTTGGCGTTTAGACCATTCCTGTGATGAACCTCACGACAAACACGGAGCAGAAGTCGTGTCAACTTAAGTCGTGTGAGTGACGCCACTGATCCCAGGTGGCGTTTGGCGAGTATCGTGGCACGAAATCGTGTTTTATGAACGCAGCATTATGGTTCTGTTGTTGAAACACTGGATCCATCTCAGACATCAGAACACCTTTGGGTTGTTTTGCAAAACTATCAGAACGTAACATTCAGTAGCCACGCCCCCATTAACCTTTTTATTTGCATTGAAAGTATCACGTTGTCTTGCAAAGAATCTTTTACGATCCGTCGGTTGATCTGTACATTATTACCTTTAGTGTGTGTGTGTGTGTGTGTGTGTTGTACCTTATTACCTTTTGTGTGTGTGTGTGTGTGTGTGTGTTGTACCTTATTACCTTTTGTGTGTGTGTGTGTGTGTGTTGTACCTTATGACCTTTAGTGTGTGTGTGTGTGTGTGTGTGTTGTACCTTATTACCTTTAGTGTGTGTGTGTGTGTGTGTGTGTGTTGTACCTTATTACCTTTTGTGTGTGTGTGTGTGTTGTACCTTATTACCTTTAGTGTGTGTGTGTGTGTGTTGTACCTTATTACCTTTAGTGTGTGTGTGTGTGTGTTGTACCTTATTACCTTTAGTGTGTGTGTGTGTGTGTGTGTGTGTTGTACCTTATTACCTTTTGTGTGTGTGTGTGTGTTGTACCTTATTACCTTTAGTGTGTGTGTGTGTGTGTTGTACCTTATTACCTTTAGTGTGTGTGTGTGTTGTACCTTATTACCTTTAGTGTGTGTGTGTGTGTGTTGTACCTTATTACCTTTAGTGTGTGTGTGTGTGTGTTGTACCTTATTACCTTTAGTGTGTGTGTGTGTGTGTGTGTGTGTTTTCATTATATTTGGTCCGTCGGAAAAGTACAGACGAGATATTTGATGTTCAAATTTCAGGCAATCAGTGGTGATGAATGAGGAAGAGGAGGTGAAGCAGAGGCTCTTGGCTCGGCGCCCTGGTTTAGAAGTGGGCTACTAGCGCTGTGGGTCAGAGTGTGTGTGTGTGTGTGTGTGTGTGTGTGTGTGTGTGTGAGGAGATGAGGGGAGGGGAGGAGGAGTAGATTAGGGGCTGGAGGGAGGGACAGCACAATAAGACAGTGTGTCGCTGTCGGACGCCTCCTGCTCCCCCCTCAGCAAAGTGGGCGGCGGCACACGCTGTCCACAAAGAGCAGGTTGCGGGTTTGTTGTGGGGGGGGATCGGGTGGTATCGAGTTTTTTTTTCCTCTTTCTTCTCCACCCAAACTTGATGAGAGCGTCCGATTCCTCGGTGCACATCAGGAATGTCCACATGGTGTCGGCTGGTAAACGGCACACGCCTCCTCTTTGTGCGCACCACAATAGAACATCTTCCTTTGTGTGGTTCCTTTTTGTAGCATCGCGCGGACGGCTGTTAGCCGCTGGTGGCGGAATGAAGTCTCTTTGTGCAGGTTCCTATTAGACCCGTCAGCTTTAACACTCATGATTAATGTGGTTTAACTCCGAGGGTCCGTGGAGGGGTCCTACTGGACCAAAGCAGGCCCGAGTACAAGATGCTGGAGAGTAACTCTTTATGCAGATGATACAACACTCTTCAGTGGTTCACCGACGGGCTTTTCTAACGTCAGATAAGTGATGGGGGAGACTTTTGGAAAAGTGAAGTTGTGAACACGAGAGTGGAGACGGAACCAGAAAGACGAGGGCGGTCACTCTGAACTTTCATTTGTCCGCTACCTTGATGGTTTCCTCCGGTATCGGGTCAAAGCGTATAAATTTGTGTCCTCTGGTTGAGAGCGGTTTGTTGGTTCTGTGTTTGTGCTCGTCTGGTCCGTTCTACTCTGCATGGGCCTTCCATCCTAAAGGTTCAGATTAAGTCTCAACTAAACAAGGATGCAGTATTTTCTTAAGGGGAGTTTGTGAGGGGGAGGGAGGGGGGGTGTAGGGCCTCAGCAAGAAGGTTCTGGATGTAAATCCTCCAGGGAATCTGGGGTCTTGAGTTCTTTCATCGGTTCCCCTTAGCCACCCCGACCACCTCGTCCCTGTGATGAACTGGTACCCAGTGTCAGCTGGGATAGGCTCCAGTCCCCCATGAGCCTCGACAGTTCAAAAGCACATACAATGGTTAAGTTTGAAAAGGTCCAAAGCATCTGTTCAGTACATCTCCTTACCTTTAATTCCCGTCTTTCTCCACCATCTCTATAAAAGTCTTTTGATAAACCACTAGCCAGAGTTGCAGGTTACTTTATTTTGGCTCTGACGGATCATATTTCCTTTATTATGAGTCCAAAGAGTCGCTTCTTCTGAAGGGACTTTATGCCAGGATGAACAGATGAGTTGATCTCCTCAGAGTCGGGTTTATCTCCCCCCAGGAGAACCCAGTACCGTTTGAAACCTGCGGTTTCCCTCTTCAGAGGGGAAGTCAGGAGGTTTAGAATAACACACCGCCCCCCTCCGATCCACCGCCGACACAGCAGACCTGAGCTTCACCCCGTCTGTCTCTGTGTTTTACTCTCCATTCATTCAGACGCCGGCTTCTTTCCAGCCAGGTGACCCGGTCCACCATTCCGGGCCGACTGTGTCAGGCAGCGGGCTTGTGGGTCAAAGGTCGTTCTTATGTCTGGGTCAGAAAAAAAGTGCAGCGTTTTTTTTTTTTTGCCTTTAGTATTAGCCTGTCACGCTAATGATTAGCGGCACATGTGGTTATGCGATTAAGAGGGGATCCACTGCAGGGGCCCCTCGGTCCTGCAGCTCACTCGTATTTCAACAAGGGAAACTTTGCAGACTTTGCACAAGTCTGGATTCTCCCTGAAAACCCATCAAACGGATAATCTGGTAAACAGGAGGATGTTTCGTACAAGTACAGAGCCTCCAAACAAACCATCTAGACTCCTACGTTCTCGGCTGATTCCCCGCAAACATAACACAGTGGGGGAAGTAGTGATCAAACATCCAGCTGTTTGCCGGCGGGGGCAACGCGGAGCGACCGGGTGCGGTGAAGTCGAGCGGTCCGCGGTTCTAAAAGTGTTTTCTGACTCTGCTGTCGGCCAGTAGAAAGCGTCAATAAACCTGCAGGTAGAGACTCCTGAAACCCGACACTGCACCGTTTTCCACGACTCTCCTATTCGTCAGAGAAATGTCGACGCTGTGGGAACGCCATGGCAACCAGGGATGGAGGCAGCTCCGGGTGCCTTTATTACGTTGGCCCAGAATCCATGCATGAGGTCATGTGATAGCATCATTAGCAATAATGATGAATAAGCGGCCAATGACGTCCTTTTTAGGATCGTCTCCATCAGCAGAGGTAAAAACAGCTTAACAAAGGAAGCAGTTGAGTTTTATAGCATCAGAACTCGCTGTTAAACACATTGCTCCTGGTCTAGCCCCCCACCCCCACCCTCCCCAGAGCATACACGGGTTTCTGGGTTTCTGGGGTCCGCTGATGGTTCTCATATGCTGCTGCTGCTGAGAGTTTGACAACGTGAAACATTCCTGGTGGAATCTGTTCATATCCCAGAATCCCAGGATTTAATTGGTTTCCTTTTCTAGGCCCCTTCCAAAGGGGGTCCGTCGGGTTCTTCTTCTCTCTGTAGGTATGCAACAGGGAATAGTCTATCCACAACTCCTGAAATCCATCGGTCTGTCTTCGCTCATCCGGAGCCGCGTCGTAGTGGCAGCAGGCTCAGGATGGTATTCCAGATGTCCCTTTCCCCAGCAACACGCTCCAGCTCACTCCTGTGAGATACTGGGTGTAATCCCTAACATTCTAGGGGCCAAAGATCTCAATGATATGACCTCAAGGGAGTATGAAGCCCCCCATTCTGGAGTAGAGGGACGGGGGGGGACCTCCCACCTGGGGTCTCCCTACCTGCAGGGACGGACATGTCTGTTAAATCTACTGACGGTTCCCATTTGAGAGTTGGACAAAGTTTTCAGTTTTGTAGATTGACGGTTGAATGTTTTTACTCTTCATTTACCAAATTCAGAAGTTATTAACTGGCTGATGGGCGTTTCTTTAGGCCCCCGTCAAAGGGGTCATATAAGGTTACCTGTGTCCGTAAGTACCTGTGTCCGTACGTACCTGTGTCCGTACGTACCTGTGTCTGTACGTACCTGTGTCTGTAAGTACCTGTGTCTGTAAGTACCTGTGTCTGTAAGTACCTGTGTCTGTAAGTACCTGTGTCTGTAAGTACCTGTGTCCGTACGTACCTGTGTCTGTAAGTACCTGTGTCTGTAAGTACCTGTGTCTGTAAGTACCTGTGTCCGTACGTACCTGTGTCCGTACGTACCTGTGTCCGTACGTACCTGTGTCTGTAAGTACCTGTGTCTGTAAGTACCTGTGTCTGTAAGTACCTGTGTCTGTAAGTACCTGTGTCTGTAAGTACCTGTGTCTGTAAGTACCTGTGTCTGTACGTACGTGTGTCCGTATTGGTTTCTTCAAATTGCTGCTTTTCCGGTACATTTTTAAACCACGTTAAACCACAAGCAGCTGTTGTCCTTCCATTCGTCGGTGAAGAGTCTGACTAAAACATTCCTTCTCTCCTCTCCTGCAGGGCGAGCGGGTGTGGTTATGGGAGGATGAGCAGTACTTTCCCAGTACTGTGTCCTCCTGCTCTGGAGGCGTTGTTGTCTTTGCCACGGACTATGGCCAGGTAAGAACCGCCGGAAATCCTTTTTCTGTGACCCTTTCTCTGAAACAAAATATACAGCGGTATCAGAGGCTAGCATGAAAAGCCCCTCCTACTCATCACCGCTCAAGAAAACTCTCGCTGGGCTTCAGTGTCTTCCTCAGGGAAACTTTATAACGTAACATGCTTTGATGGAGAAACCAAAGGCAAATTTCTACGATGTGGACAGTAAAGTTTTCGTATTCGTATTCTACTTGTAGACCGCTGGTGCCTCGACCTTCTGATAAGTAGACGGCCGCTCTTCCTCCCTAGCTACAACCAACTAAACTTTCTACGTATCAATAAGCAAAACTATTTATTATAATTAAAACACTTTTTCCATTTTAAAGGACCACAGATGGTGTTTTGGCTATTTTAAGAAAATTGACATTTACGATTTAACTAGCGTTATGAAATCAGGCAGAATTAAAACGGTTGAGGTTTCGGGTTAGTTCGGGATCTGGTCTTATTCATCGAGGATCGGGAGTTTGAATCCCCCCGGGGTCTCCAAACCCGGCCACAGGGGGTCCATAATCCAGTGTACTCCTGCTGCGGGTCCCAAGTCCAGATAAATGGGCTGGCTTGTGTTAGGAAGGGCTACTCCTGTAAAACCTGAACCCGCGGCGCAATGTGGAATAGACTCCGCCCCTAATTGCGGGTTGCCAAAAGGAAAAAGAGGTTTAGGCGTACATTTTTGAGAGTCGAAGAGCCGAACTTCTCTAAAATCAAGGATGGTCAGTAACTTTAGAAGATCTTCTAGTCCTCAAGTAGAGTCTTTGTTGTGATTTCTGGAGCTTCCACCGACCAGCTTCCTGTTCCTGAGAGAACTTCACCGTCCCACAGACCTGAACACATCACAGCCTTCACTCATTTCCCGGTCACCTCGTATAACTCCTGTGAACCTCCGCTCACACACTGGTATCTGCCTCTGCGTTACCCCTTTCATCCAGGCGTTGTCTAAACACTGGATGCGGTGGAGGTGAAGGATGTGAGGGTCAAGGGTTACCGTCACTTATCTGCATGTTTTGGGTGGAGCGGTTTCCAGGCTTTGACATGAAGACATTTGGTCGTAGTAGAGCTTAGATCTTTTGTCTGTGAGGCGTTAAACTCCACAGATCTGCACTGACATGTTAACAAGGCGGGACTCTTTTGCTTTTGAAGCTTTGCGTTACTCCCGACACTAAGAGGGCGGAGGATAGATGAAGCGACCGGCATCAAGTCGGGTCGACGCGTCTTCTACTTAAATCTGATTTCTTGATCTTATCTGGCCCGTAAGAACCTGACCCAGTTCTGATATCACCGAGTGACAGGTGCACTAATACGGTTTCCTAAAGATACGTAGCTTCTGCTACGTTTACACACCTGGACCCGGCATCAGTTTGCAAACTGCCGTCAACAATTTCATTTTCCCTTTGCATTTTAAAAAGTGCCGATGTAAACATCAGAGATGCACCGTAGGTGCAAACGAAAGGTTGTGATTTTATTCAAGAAGCATTAAATGTCAACTTCTCCTGAGGCAGCTTCCTTAAAAAGTCCTTCCTGATTGAAAAGGCTCTTCTCCTGCATTTCCCACCAGCTGAAACGGACATGTGGAATCGCTGCCCACCGTGTTTCAACTCGCAAACGGATGAATTTGCCTCGTGATTGATTGGGCCTTATCGGTCATGAGAACTGTCGGCATGTGTCGTCATGTTCTTTAATCACGTTAACGTCTTCCAGAAGAAAACCTTAAAAGAAAACGGCACCAGCCGCGACTTCCACCGACTGATTTAACGCGGATAATGAGTCGCAGGCGTCGCCGTCCTCGTTGTTTTTCTCTTCTACTACATTTCTTTTTTGAACAGTTCTTTGCCATTCCCATGTCAAGAGGAGTCTATCCTACTGGGGTGTCGGTTCCATCTTGGACCGGCGGTTAATAAGGGTGGGAAATAGAGCTAACAAACATTCTCTTCCACAAGCCTGAACTTGGGTGAGTTACGATTATGGAGCGTTTTCCAGAGCAGGAAAACAATCAGCTGTGTGAGCGGTTGGCTGGATTTGCTCGCCACGAGCCTCCTGTGCTGACAGCTTTAACAAAGACTTCCTGTGCAGCCACCGAGCGGCAGAGGGTCTCAACCAGAGGACGGCCTGTAAATGCCGGGCGTTGAAGGACTTAGGGTCATGTCGAGCCAGCGTATTGTTCTGAGGGTTTACGGGCAGATTAAGCCGTCTTATCTCCTGCCTCCTGCTCAGGCTGTTAGCCCTGCTGGTCACTGAAGCTAATGACCTTCCGCGCCGCGGTGGAGGAAGAGCTGTTTGGAGCTGACGTCGTACTTCAGCCGCTGGTTGTAACCATCAGAGCGAAGCAAAGCCTAGAGGTTTAGACCGATTGCAATTTTCTTGGCATGTAATTGATATTTAAGAAGCCGATACCGTCTCCGTTGAAGGATGTTCCCCCGTAGAACAAATCTGTTGGACGATACAGGTTTGTAGGCCACAACCACCCAATGATAAGCCCTCGTATACGGCGTCCTACTGAGGACATGTCTCTTGTCCTTTGAGGGACTTGCCTCCATAAACTGGGACATTCCATCGTATTGGATCCTTCAAAGGACACGCCTGTGTAGATGGTGTCCGTTGAAGGATGGGCCTCCTCGGACGGCGTCGGGCCTTCGTTAGCGGCCCCCATTGAAGACCCAGTCCAATCAGCGTGGTACTTTTGAAGACCATGTCCATTTGATCATGTGACTTTGTTGACTGAGTACTTGAAAGTACGCGCATGATTTACAGGGACATCACTGATTGGAATATTAGCATTCTCGTGTTAGCATTTAGCTTAAGCCACTGCTGTATGGCGCTAAATCGCCTCAAGGATGTTGAAAACAAACAAACCGGCAAAATGTCATCGGTTCTTATAAAATCTGATTTCCTCCCGGGTCTTTTCTCTTTTCTCCTTTTCTCCTTTTCTCCTTTTCTCCTTTTCTCCTTTTCTCCTTTCCTCTCTTCAATCATTTCCTTCCTCTTGTCTCTTTGATTCCATCTCTTTTCTCTGACGTTCATCAAACTCTGTCCTTCTTAAATCACTTTGTTTTGTCTTATCTCTTATTTTTCAGTTTTTCAGTTTTTTTCCGTTATACTTTATATTCTTTATTCATTATTTTGTTTTTAATTCTTTTTTCCTTTCTCTCCTCCTTTTGTCATTTCTTCCTTTGACTCCTTCCCCCAATGAGGCAAAGTTTAATCTTATTTCTTCTGCATTCATCAAAGCTACGGAACATGGATCAAATCCATTTTCAGCACCGATCCTCTTCCTCTCCTCCTCCTCGTCCTCTTCCTCTCCTCTTCCTCGTCCTCTTCCTCTCATCCTTTTATCAAACTCTCCTCCTTCCTTCACTGTCAACAACTCTGACAGCAGTAGTGGTGATGCGTTCAAGGACCTTGTTAAAGACGTGTTGGCAGCTTTTAGTTTGCTCTGCTCAGCGTCAGGAAACGCTTTGTGTGTGTGTGTGTGTGTGTGTGTGTGTGTCTTTCTGTCTGTGTGTTGAGATGTGTGTGTGTGTGTCTTTCTGTCTGTGTGTGTGTGTGTCTTTCTGTCTGTGTGTGTGTGTGTGTTTGTCTGTTTCTTTCTGTGTGTTGAGATGTGTTTGTCTGTTTGTGTGTGTGTGTGTGTGTGTGTGTGTGTGTGTGTGTGTACCAACCGTCACTGGTGTGAAACTGGAGCTGAACTTCACCTGTTCGGCTTCTGAGCAGATGTTGAAGAAAACCAGTGCTGACCAATCAGAGAAGCCCACCGTTTTAAACCCCACCCACTTTTGTCACAGACACTTTTTACGTCTCACACTCAGAGACTCGGTCAGTTTGTTGTTTCTCTCTGAGTGTTTATTATAAAGTTGTGTATCCATACAGTTTGTTTTGGTAGTTAGTGTTAGCGTTAGCATTGATGCTCCCTGGAGGATGAATCCTAATTATTCCTCTGCCCCCCCTGACCTTTCCTGGAAACCCTCCAGCTCGTCAAACTTCATTTAAACCAACTTTTTTGGCCCTTTTTATGTTATTGCAGCTTGTGTGTAGCCCCGCCCCTCACCCAGTGCCTGCTGGGAGGGGTTCCAGCAGCCACAGCTGTCACTCACATCGGCTTTTCTTCTTAATTCATATATCGTTAAACAGTTGTTGTGTGGGACATCTGTCTCTTATTCCACCATCTTTTTTTTTTCCCCGTCTGGATGATCTGGTGTGATAAGTTTATAACTTTAGCAATAATTTACTTCATTTTCTTTCTCATGTGGTTTTCAGAGAAACTAAAGTTTGAAAAGTGTCTAAATTCTCTAAACTGTACGCATAAATTAACCAGGATAACTAGTAGTTTATTGATGCGTTTTTCCTCTTGTAGAGGGGGCGGGGCCTATCCCAGTTCACGTTGAGGTCGAGGTAAAACCTAATTTAAGGCGACTAAGGTGAAAAATAATCTTCCTTTAAAACTTTATTGACCATTTTAAATAGCGACAACAGGCATCAGGAGCCGGTGGGGTCGTACGCCGCGAGCACAGCGGTCGTTGGAGCTTCAGCAAACGTTAGATTCGTACCTTGAGTATAAATGAAGTCGTAGAGTTTAAGCCCACCTCTACGCCGGGCTCAGACAGAACCGGACCTCTGCTTCCATTCCGACTTTTTCTCCTACTGCTGCTGTTGTTTTCTGGAGGCTACTGTAGATGAAACTCAACACTTGGTGCAGATGTTTCTCGTTATCAGCCCCTCGGCAGCTCCTGGGGGTTAATCCCCCTCCTCTCTGAGGGGGTCTCTAAAGTGACGCATCGCCGAAAACCTGCTGAGTCGGGATTCATTGGCCAGAGTCGATAAATCCAGCGAATATTCATGGCCTACTTATCCCGAGTAGTCCTTGTGGACGTTCTCCGTCTGGATGTTGTGATGTGTGCGTGAGTCCGCGTGTCGGGTGGGCCGGGGGTGGGGGGGTCGAGGGGTTTCCCTCATCTCGCTCGGGTTTCAGTGATGTGACGCCGCAGACGGCCTTCATCGCGGGACAATGCAGCGGGAGATGAAGGGTGATGCGAAGAGCAGCTGCTGCTTTTGATGATAATGATGGGGGGTGGGGGGGGGTTACCTGTTCATCTCTACCACAGAAGACTGAGGGATGAGGTGGGGGGGGTTAGAAGACGGCTCAACTTTCCTACCTCTAGAGACAAAAAGATGAAGTTTTTTATCTCCGTCTGATTCATGAACGTCGGAGTCTTCCCTCAAAAGTGACGGGGGTCCATTAGGGCGGTGGGGTCCCCCCAGCCTTTTCAGGTTCAAAGGTTAATCTGTAGTTTACCTAAGACGTCTAACTTTCCGACACCGTTGTTACGTTACGCCTCCGCCACGATAACGACACCGACGACCGACGTCTCGCCCGTTCCATCCGAGGTACAAGGTCCCGAAGACGGGAACTCGGGTGGAGGTCCGGATTTTTCTGGGCGTCGTTTTCTTCTACTAGAATAAGACTTAATTATTTGTATCGGTAAAGTTTTTATCGGGGTCGGCTGCTGAACAGGAGCGGACCCCTAAAGTATCCGCCGTAAACAGATTGTAAAGTTCCTACGCTTCTTCTGATTGCCTGGACATAAGTGAGAATTCACTTTCCTGATCCACATAAGTAGGTCCAAACAAACCTCATCCGGACTGATCCGAGAACAGAGCCTGTTGATCCGGGGGGAAGGCCCCCCTCCTCTTCCTCCTCCTCCTCCTCCTCTGAACTGACGCTGTCTAATGGCTTTGCATCGCAGAGATTTACTATGTTAGCATCTGTCGCTAGGCTTAGCGCCGGGCCCCCAGGTCTTTGTTTTGGAGGCGTGGACCCACCTCATCTCCAAAGAGACAACTGGACCAATTACAGACCTAATTAGGCCAAAGTCGATGCCAAACCCGTCCTCCACTGAGGCCCGCTGGGACCGGTACTGTAACCTATGAATACTGTCCAGGACTAAACGGGGGGGGGGGCACCATGACACCCTGCTTTCTTTCTTTTTTACTACTTTGGGCCCCTCTGGTCCGATGAACGCTGAGCCACACAAAGAACTCCATAAAGAAGTAGATTTAGGTTGGTGCTGAAGAACTTGATTGGTCCACAAAGGACTGAAAGAACCGCATCCAACACCTTCTGCATGTCAGGGTGAAGGGCTGAGACCCAGAACCGGGACTCTCATTGATATCATTCGGTACCTGAGTTCTCTTCTGCTTCTTCATGTGCATCGCTCCAGCAGAACCGGTTCTAGTGCCACTCTGGATCCGCACTCGTTGGTGTAGTGGGTAGAATCGTTGAGTCCAACCAAGAAGGTTCCAGGTTCAAATCCACATGGACCTGGAAGCCTTCTCATGTGGCGTTTGAAGGCTCTGATCCGTGTTTGAGTTCTGGCGGGATACTGGGGGCAGTTTTGGGTGTTAATGTGTGAGTTGGGGGGCCGGCTTGAAAACTGTGACTGACTTCTAGACGGGGTCTGTCGTTCTCGAGGAAGAGTCGCCCCGAGGTCACCGCGAAGAGTTCAGGGCGCGTGTCGTTGTTCTTACGCCGTTGTCACGCGTCTCTACGCAGCAGCTCGGTTCTTGTGGAAACCCAGATTACCCGTTAGTCACAGAGCGGCACTGAAGAAAGGGGCACCAGTACCGGTGGCGGCGGGGGTTTTCGTTTACCAGCCTCATACTTAAAAAAAAAAAGGTTTGGAAATTCTTTGAAGCGTAACTTAAACAGGATGTGAGAAGTCCTGGAACGCCATCGGCACAAAGACGTCGAGACAAACGGTCGTCTGTCTTCAGGACAGACGGAAGAGAATCATCCTGATGGTTCAAAACCAGTATCTGAGATGGTATGGGGGGTTGTTGGTGCCCATATGTGATGGTATGGGGGGTTGTTAGTGCCCATATGTGATGGTATGGGGGGTTGTTAGTGTTTCTGGAGGATATGTCTGTATTTGCTGTAGCTGAAGCTGAAGTTCTGGTAAAGCTGCTTTGATAAAAGTCTCAGTGTCTCACTGGGAAAAAACGTACAGATTATATATTTAAATTAGAAGAGGGGATTCATTAAATAGGTTATTTACCAACAACATGAAGATGAGGAGATCTTAAAATAGAAACTAAAGTCTTTTTCTGCCTTTTCTCTCTACTCTGTTTTTTTCCTGGATCAATTATTCCAGATTCCTTTATTTGTCATTTTGATGTTTCACATAAAAACCAGATCGTGTTTCTCGTCGGTGATTCAGTGACAGAAACCTTATAATTATACGTTAATAAATAATGAGGAGTAAAGTAACGAACATCAACTCCACTGAAAAGGAGGTTTGAAAACCCTGAAAAAACATCTTTGACACCAGGAGGCGCTGCTGTGTCGGACTTCTTTCCTGAATGTGAGGAAACGTTTCCGAGATTTTAAACTTTGAGGTTTCAGGGCGAACTGAGAGGAAATAATTATTAATTCTTCCTCAATCGATCCTTCGATGGTCCTGATCTCACTTCCTGTAGCATCCACTCTTCTTCTCCCGACGGTCCTCTCTCTACTTTTTTCCCCATTTAGTTCTTCTATTCGTCTCGTCCTGCTTGAAGTGCGCTGCGCTGCCCCCGGTGGTTTCTGGCGGTACTTCTCCAATTCATCTGTATTCCTGAACTGCGAAAAAAAATTGGCGCTGAACGAAAGAAACCTGAAAGGGAACTCTTGTGGATCTGCCCGATCATTTTCAAACGCTGTGGAGATGATCGGTGGAGAATCTCGTTAAGCGGCTGATGAAACTACCGTCCATGATTTAAAGATCTTTTTCTTTTTCTTTTTAGAAGAGTTAGAGAAGAGCGGCGGCTGAGGTTCAACATCCGGAGAGTTTCTATGTGATCCCCTTGAGTCAATCCTCTGCGATCCTGACCCGTGTTTTGAGCCGACCCCCTTAAGTGACCCCTCCTCGGCCTCCTGCGAGCTGAAGACCTCCTGCGGAGCGGCGATAATAAGAACTCCTTCTCTCATTTAACCTCCCCGGTTCTTCTTTTTCACGACAGAACCGCCTCGTGGCCGTCTAGAGTCAGTAGGGTGGTCTCTGCAGGGAGCAGAACTCTGGGGGTCTGCAGACAACTGAAGCGTCTTTGTCCACATGTTGACGGCGTTTTGGGGGAATATTGCCAGAAGACGAATCTCATTTAGGAGTTGATGGTATCATAAAAAGATAAATGAGCCCCTGACAGATTGACCCATCAGACTAACAGGGTTTCAGATTGAAGTTGTCCCTGGGTTTTGACTTGGAGGATAAACGGTTTTGTCTCGGACAGCAGCAGAGCCTTGTCCCCCCCGGACACGGATGATAAGGAGCCGCGCTGACGAAGCCTTCCTGCGGTTGTAAGAAGACGCCCGGGGTCATATTTACCTCATCTATGCGCCGTATGTCACCTGTGAGGCAGGTGCCGTGAAACCCGAGCAAGACGATGGTTGACGTTCTGCCCACAGGAGACGAGAAGACAGACGAGGGCAGCTTGTGTTTGGTATTTCATTTCTGGAGACTTGATCCTTCACCTCCAGGACGTTTTATAGCGAAACATCGTACCGTCTGATCCCCCGCTCTAATGAGAGCCGACTGTAAGATAGCTGTTACGGTCGGAGACTTGACGTTCTGCCAGCTTCTCCGAGAGGTTGACCTAAAATAGTTGAGCAGATTCTTATTTGCCGGAACAATTTGGACCTCAAAGACAAACTCTTGTAACTGTTGTACACCAAGTAGTTCTGCAGTACTGTGTCACGATGTGTGGATGGCGCTGTCTCGAAACTGTGTCCGTTACACAGGTACATAGAACATCAAAGGACTGGGTCCTTTGATGTTCTGTGTAACTGAGGGCTGAATACTTTTTCCCACTGGGGAACCTTTTAGCTTAAACAAAGATGATTATCATTTCAAAGTGTTTGTACTGTTTGTCGCCAGGGAGGGGGTCCGAAACTTTGGCCCGTCGTTGTCTGTCGGGGAAATGAAAAATAAACCACATCTGTTTTAGTTTAATGTCATAAAAACATTTATATGTTATCTATTACTTCATCCTCTTTGTTCTTCATTCTCATTTTACCGATTCTATTTTTCTATTTTCTCTCTTTCTCTCTTTCTCTCTCTCGCTCTCTCTCTCTTTTTCTCGCTCTCTCTCTCTTTTTCTTGCTCTCTCTCTCTTTTTCTCTCTCTCTCTCTCTTTTTCTCGCTCTCTCTCTTTTTCTCTCTCTTTTTCTCTCTCTCTCTCTCTCTCTCTCTCTCTCTCTCTCTCGCTCTCCCCCCCCCCCCCCCCCCCCCCCCCGGGAGTTTTGAGCCTTGTGCTCTTCAAACGACCTTGAGAGCTTTGACCTCTGCTTCTTTCACATCCTTACGGTCAGAACTCTTCCTCACCTGCAAAACCCGAGAGGCTGTTGGCACCGGTACCGGACCGTCAACGACCTCATCTCTGCGGCTGCTTCCAAACATCCCACAAACGTCTCGTATTGTTTATTGTTTTAAGTCTCAGCGCCGTCCCGCTTTTATTTTCCCAGCTGCTTTAAATCATGCATCATTATTACTCTGACCCAGAAATATGTGCCGAACACGGTTGTGGATGTTTGTTGTTTCTGTCGCGGGGCTTCTGGTCGGGCTTTTTTACGTTCACGAGAAGCTGCCGAGTTCTGGCCGGGCTTCAACCGGCTCGTTCGGTTCCTGACGGATCTGCAAAATTGAGTTGGATGGGGAATTTGCGGTAGAGACCCGACAGCCCGAAGTCCAGGTTCTGGTCTCCAGAGTGTGAATGAATTACCCAGAACGGGAGCGTACTCAGACAGGAAGCCCGGCTTTGCTGTAAACGAAGAAGTTCCAGAAACTGGGTCGAGGGTTTTTTCCTGTGATTTTCTTTCTTTCTTAAAAACTGATGGCCTCTTTGGAATGTTTCTGTAAAACCGGAGAAAACCGGTTTGAAATAAAAGCCCAGCTGACGAGGTGGTTCCGTTTGTGTTTTGTGACGCAGGTCTACACCTACAAGCAGAACGCCCTCACCCGGCAGAAGGTGCAGCCCATGCACGCCAGCAGCGTCCGAGGGGTGGAGGACATGGCCGCCCTGGAGGACCTCCATGACGGCGCCATCTTGCACAACCTCTTCCTGCGCTACCAGCAGAGACACATCTACGTGAGTTCTCCCATTCTCCTTCAAAGCACCTCCACACATTCCATCAGGAGTAGAGGAGAGGGGGACCCGGTGGTTTCTCCTAAGGACCCGGTTATTTCCTCCTATGGACCCGGTGGTTCCTCCTATGGACCCGGTGGTTCCTCCTATGGACCCGGTGGTTCCTCCTATGGACCCGGGTGTCTTTCCACTGACCAGCACATACCTCCAACTCTCCAGGTTTTCCTCCACCGGCTCCCGCCTCTCACTACAGACACTACAGTCCACAAACATCATAGTCCAGTAAGGTCCGACTCCAGTCTGACCTCATCTGTCAACCATCACCATAGAAAACAAGGAGGGGCTCAGAGCCTATCCTTGATGCGGTCCCATCCAGTCTAAATTATAATGTATAGCTGGACCCGGTTTCTTTCTGGTATCCTCAAGATTGACCAGGTGACCTCGGAGATCCTCCTGCTCATTCTAATCGTCTCCGCCTCGTCCGTTTTGCGTCACGAGTCCCGAGACTTGAGGATCAGCGCTCTTAAATCAGATACCGTTCATGTCGCTGTAAAACAATCAGAACCAGCTGATTCATCTGAAACCCCCCAGGCCCAAACAAACCCACTATTATCTGCAGCGCGACGCTGTCGGGACACGCGTCCTTTCTCTTTAAGCTTCTGGGGGGAAACTCCCACCAAGGCTTCCGCCGTTACGTAACGGCCGTTACGTAACGGCGGAGATAATAGTCTAGACGGATGCAGATAGGAGATTTTGACGATTCGGTTCGTGAGTTTGTTCCGAGACGGTGAAGGGAGGTCGCGACCTTCTGGAACCATCAGCGCAGAAGGAGACGCTTCCTGTGGACATCCTGTCCAGAACCATCTGGCTTTCAGTCGCTGATTTATTACAAGCAGCAGGCGGCGGAGGTTTTTCTCCAGGCGGGTGTGAAGAACACGTGTGGCGCCGATAGAACGGCATCTTTAAATGTAGTGGAAACACGTGTCCCGACACATCAGGTGAGTCCGGAGAGGTTCTCACCTAAACCTGCTGGACTGCTTTCGTTAAGTCGGTTAGTTCGTTTTTTGTTTTTTTTCCAACGACAAACTTCAATAAAGTTAGAAGAGGCCCAATAATTAAATATATAAACTGTTTTACATTTGCTGCTTACGTTTTTATTTCCACATTCTCTTTTTTCTTTTTTTTTCTTTTTCTGCCATTTTTCACTTATGACGCGGAGCTGAACAGAGCAGCAGAAGTGGAAGGAGCAGGAGACCTTGGCTACTTTTCTGTCTTGTTCCTTTGATGTTTTATACTGGAAAGGAACAGGAAGTGACTCAACGATGTCTGTTTAAGATAATGCCCCGCTGAAAGTCTAGGAGTGTGGAGCAGAGAATAGAACAAGGTGCTGAACACAAGAGGAGGTTGAGAGAGGAAGGAACGGAGTCGGTTCAGTGGGAGTCTTGGGCTCTTTCATTTTTTGTAGTTGTACAATTTGTCTCGCGGAAGTGACTTTCGGAATCCCGCCGTTCACATCAAGCCCCGGAAGAAAAAGAAAAATACGTTAAAGATCGGCGTGTTCGGTGTAGGGAAATGTGAATGGACTGAAACAAATGATGAGGTGGCGTGTTTCCCTCCTGCTAGAAGCTCGACCGAAGCGAAGACAAATGTCTCTGGACTTTTGGACGAGGTGGAGACGTCCATCAGTCAAACCGACGACGTCGTCATGTTTGACGTCAAATAACAAAAAAAACTGTAACATGTTTTAATTGGAGGAAAAACCAATCAGACGTTCGTTGGTCATATTTGCTCCTGGGATGCTTCACAGGCTCCGCCCACTGCTCCTCAGGGATTGGTCGAATGCAGAGAACTACTGTCCCCTTGTTATACCGCGTAACCGTCTACGTCAAAGCGATGAAGGAGAGAAAACTTCATTATCCGTATCGACTTCAAAATCCAATACTTATAAACTCTTCGCCCCGTTTAAAGGGAATCTATGAAGAATGACTTTCTTTAGTCTTCAAAGGGCAAAAATAAACACTCCCTAACCCTGCCCCTCATCATCATCATCATCATCTTCTCCAATTATCATCGTCTTTGTTACTTGTTCAACCCTTCCAGCAGGCGATGCTAGCAGGCGATGCTAGCAGGCGTAGCATGCAGGACTGATAGAACGTACAATCGTCCCCCGGTTCAAACGTTGGATTGTCGGATCACCTTCCAGGTGCCTGAATCATTCCACTTCTCTACAGGCGGCGATAATTACCGAACAAAGCGCCGTTG
Organism: Lophius americanus; assembly: GCA_037951165.1. Lineage (NCBI taxonomy): Eukaryota > Metazoa > Chordata > Actinopteri > Lophiiformes > Lophiidae > Lophius > Lophius americanus. Next base: position 652,716 of record JBBDHG010000208.1, on the reverse strand, counting down.
TTCCTGCCGCCGTGAAGAGTGTGGCACAAAAACAATGTGGGACAAAATAGCTTTCAGCCATTTTCAGTCTGGTCCGGTCTTAATGAACAAAGCGAGACCCGGCATTTTCTCCGGCGAAACAAACCTGCGACAAAGGCGTCTTTGTGCTTTTCCTGCACGCGGTCGCCGCGGCAACCTTTGACAAACGCCGTCTTGTTACTTTAATAACATCTGAACGCTCCCGTATGGTCGAAATTATCCAATCAATTCATCACGGCTGCCCCGCCTCCGCTGACGGGACTTTTTCTAACCCAGGCCAGGAGCTACAAAGAGGAGAAATTAAAGGAGAGGTTCTTGCTAAGTGGGTCGCGGTAAACCGAAGGGAAGGGTTAGAAAGTCAGCCTGAACGGATCTGAACCGACTATCTGGTCCTCGGAGCGACTAATGGTGATGTTCAGCACTAAGTAGCAGCAGATGTCTTCTGAGGTGCTTAAAGGTGCAGTCTGTAAAAGTCAGGGGGGGGGTCTCTTGGAATAGAGGATGTAACTAACGGTAACGGGTTCTGGGTCATCGTAGAAGGGTACAGGAAACGGAGGTGGTCCCGTGTGGTTTGTGTGAGATATAAATGCAGAAACTGAAGAATAACAACAAACTTCTTCTGCTGAAGGATTCTGTTGGCATGAAGATGGTCCTTATATAACCTTTACAGGATGTAGAGCAGCAGCGGACGGGTCCCGGTAGAAAAACAGACATAACAGCTGCATATTTTGTCCGGGTCATCGGGGGCCGGGCCTCAGCGACGTGAGTGAAGGCGAGCCCACGCTGTCTGATACCGCCGAAGATCTACTCGAGCGTAGAGTTCCTGCTGAGTCCGATGGAAAGGCGTGAGAACTCTTCGACACTTTTTCTCCTGTCCGAATCAAACCTTTCCTGTTTACGTGACCTGCGATCTTTTCCGACCCGGTGTCTTTTCCGACCCGGTGTTTACGCACGTCAACTCGTTTGATCGGAGACAGTTTACGGACACGTATAATGCTACGATGAGTTGGGCGCTGACCGCAAACAAGCGCCCTGAAGAAGAATACGACAAAGAGGGCGTGGACAGGAAGTGACATCTCGTCCATCTATCCGTCAAATATGTTAAACTCTTTCAAAAGTTGCGATGAGTGAAGAACTCTCCGATGTAGACCGGTACTGTTTTGAAGTCGCCATATTTAAAATGCGTCGCGACGCTGGGGATAAACAGATACAACTCAAACAGAGAACTTCCAGAAACTGTTTTTACATGAAACTGTTTTTACATGAAACTGTTTTTACATGAAACAATTTTTACATGAAACAGTTTTTAGTGAAACAGTTTTTACATGAAACAGTTTTTACATGAAACAGTTTTTACATGAAACAGTTTTTACATGAAACAGTTTTTACATGAAACAGTTTTTACATGAAACAGTTTTTACATGACAGTTTTTACATGAAACAGTTTTTACATGAAACAGTTTTTACATGACAGTTTTTACATGAAACAGTTTTTACATGAAACAGTTTTTACATGAAACAGGTTTTACATGAAACAGTTTTTACATGAAACAGTTTTTACATGAAACAGTTTTTACCTGAAACCGTATTTACATGAAACACTGTTTACATGAAACAGTTTTTACATGAAACAGTTTTTACATGAAACAGTTTTTACATGAAACAGTTTTTACATGAAACAGTTTTTACATGAAACAGTTCTTATATGAAACAGTTTTCACATGAAACAGGTTTTACATGAAACAGGTTTTACATGAAACAGTTTTTACATGAAACAGTTTTTACATGAAACAGTTTTTACATGAAACAGTTTTTACATGAAACAGTTTTTACCTGAAACCGTTTTTACATGAAACACTGTTTACATGAAACAGTTTTTACATGAAACAGTTTTTACATGAAACAGTTTTTACATGAAACAGTTTTTACATGAAACAGTTTTTACATGAAACAGTTTTTACATGAAACAGTTTTTACATGAAACAGTTCTTATATGAAACAGTTTTCACATGAAACAGGTTTTACATGAAACAGGTTTTACATGAAACAGTTTTTACATGAAACAGTTTTTACATGAAAAACAGTTTTTACCTGAAAAACAGTTTTTACCTGAAACAGTTCTTATATGAAACAGTTTTCACATGAAACAGGTTTTACATGAAACAGGTTTTACATGAAACTGTTTTTACATGAAAAACAGTTTTTACCTGAAACAGTTTTTACATGAAACAGTTTTTACATGAAACCGTTTTTACATGAAAAACTGTTTGTACATGAAAAACTGTTTTTACATGAAACCCTGTTTACATGAAACACTGTTTACCTGAAACAGTTTTTACATGAAACTGTTTTTACATGCAGCGACTGACTTCCTCCTTCTAAAGGAATGAAATGTCATTCAGAATCAGGCCGTCAGGTAAACCCACCTGGTGACACCACAGAGCTGTTAGGCAGAAAAAGTGGAACCTATAAAATATCAGGCAGGTGGTTGTAATGTTATGGATGATTGGTGTAGCATCTAAAGAGGTTGAAGTAAACAGGTGAAAACCGGCACAGTTGAATACTATCAACGGAAGGAAGGAAGTGTAGACTTACATACTTTCACAATAAAACAGGAAGTAGTAAAGACAGAACTCAGAACCGTAACAGAACTCGGACGTCAGGTTTGTCGTTTCCAAACGTCCATCAACCGTTTCTGATGTCTTAACTTCATAAATACATGAATGTAAATATTCGGTGACGGGGGTCGTGACTTGAGTTCAGTCTAAAGTAAACCAGAGTTCATCAATCACTTCCTGCCAAATCCAGTATTTGCTTTAAGAGCGTTTCTGGCTTCCGGTCTGGATCTTATCACGCCGCCGCTCGCCGTACATTCCTCTCTGTCCTCGGTGAAAAATGGCTGCCCAAGGACGACCTCCACATTCCTGCCGGATGTCTGTCCTGACTCCTGGACGCCAGCTGCTGAGACCATCCACAAGACTGTGACCACCCTGTCATAGCCCAAATTTAGATTTTCTGAAAGTCAATGTCCTCGGTGACAGCAGAGACGGCGTTTACATCCGGACGGAGGGGGGGGGCATATCTGGACTGGAAATGAGTTCTCAGGCGGTTATTTTCAGCTGGTTATATAAATCCACAATCCAACGGATGTTCTTATTCCTACTGAATCTCAGGTAGAGCTTCTATGGTTCTAAAGCTCCTGACTCCGTTTGTAGAAAAAAAGGACAAATAAAGTTGAGGAGACGCCGATATTCAGGAGTACGAGGGGGTCCGCTGGGGGTCCGCTGTCGTAACCTGTCAGGGGGGGACCTAGAAGACGGGGAGCTGAAGAGTCGGTTCTGGAGCTGAAATTTCACCCCCAGGTTTCATTTGACTAAAATAAGCCAGGATTAAGTAAGTCAGTGTTTTCCCTTTTAAGTTATCTATAGATGTTGACGTAGTGGCGAGCGATGTCGTCTCACAGGAAGAAGGTTCTGGGTTCATGTCCAACCAGGAGCCTTAGAATAAGATAACGTAGCATGAGATAACGTAGCATAGGATAACGTAGCATAGGATAACGTAGCGTGAGATAACGTAGCGTGAGATAACGTAGCGTGAGATAACGTAGCGTGAGATAACGTAGCGTGAGATAACGTAGCATGAGATAACGTAGCATAGGATAACGTAGCGCGAGATAACGTAGCATGAGATAACGTAGCATGAGATAACGTAGCATGAGATAACGTAGCATGAGATAACGTAGGGTGAGGTAACGTAGCATGAGATAACGTAGCATAAGATAATGTAGGGTGAGATAACGTAGCATAAGATAACGTGGCATAGGATAACGTAGTGCGAGATAACGTAGCATAAGATAACATACCGCGAGATAACGTAGCATGAGATAACGTAGGGTGAGATAACGTAGGGTGAGGTAACGCAGCATAGGATAACGTAGCATAGGATAACGTAGCATAGGATAACGTAGCATAGGATAACGTAGCATAGGATAACGTAGCGCGAGATAACGTAGCATGAGATAACGTAGCGCGAGATAACGTAGCGCGAGATAACGTAGCGCGAGATAACGTAGCGCGAGATAACGTAGCGCGAGATAACGTAGCCGAGATAACGTAGCGCGAGATAACGTAGCGTGAGATAACGTAGCTTAGGACAACGTAGCGTGAGATAACGTAGCGTGAGATAACGTAGCATAGGATAACGTAGCTTAGGACAACGTAGCGTGAGATAACGTAGCATATCTTAGTCTCGTATATATGGGGACTACTAATAAATGGACTGGACTCAGCAGCATTCACACATTCACACAGTCGTTGCCGGGGTCACCAGTTAAGGCGTCCCCCCCTCATCAGGACGGTAACCCCTCACCCCGTCACTCACACCAGTGGAGCGACTTTGGGCTCAGCATCTGTGTGAACCTGATACTGAAGGCTCTGGTAAAAATCCACTGACATTCCTGTAACCGGACCGCTGCTGGTGGATCAGCCTTGTACTCGTGGTGCCGGATCAGTTCTGAAAAAAGCAGTTTTTGCTCCAGAGGTATGTTGTTGTTGTTGTTGTTGTTGTTGAAGACGGACCACAGCAGGTCCAAATCAGCTGGCGGGGAACATCAGAGAAACACGCTCAGAAAACCTGAGCGGGAAAAAAGCTGAGTGTGCAAAAACCAGCGGATACAGAAACGAAACTGGACCGTTGATAAAGGTTCTGACTTCAAAGCTTCCTTAAAGGTGTTTCCTTTGATGTCCTGTTAACAAGAGGAGGTGAGACCAATGTAAGAATTTTAGAAACACATTTTCGAGGCTGCAAAATATCAGAATATGAAGGTAGACGTTTTTATCAATATCATACGGCCCTATTTTTAGCCTTAAATAGTTCAACAGGGTGTGTGTGTGTGTATAAGTGTGTGTGTGTGTGTGTGTATGTGTGTATAAGTGTGTGTATGTGTGTATAAGTGTGTGTATGTGTGTGTATAAGTGTGTGTGTGTGTATGTGTGTATAAGTGTGTGTATGTGTGTGTGTGTGTGTATGTGTCTGCGTGCGTGTGTGTGGTGTCTGTGTAAGCGTGTGTGTGTGTGTGTGTGTGTGTCTGCGTGAGTGTGTGTGTGTGTCTGCGTGTGTGTGTGTCTGCGTGTGTGTGTGTGTGTGTGTGTGTCTGCATGTGTGTAGTCTGTCTGTGTGTGTGTGTGTGTAGTCTGTATGCGTGTGTGTGTGTCTGTGTGTATGCGTGTGTGTGTGTCTGTGTGTATGCGTGTGTGTGTCTGTGTGTATGCGTGTGTATGCGTGTGTGTGTGTGTGTGTGTGTCTGCATGTGTGTGTGTGTGTGTCTCTATGTGTGTAGTCTGTTTGTGTGTGTGTGTGTCTGTGTGTGTGTCTGTGTGTATGCATGTGTGTGTCTGCGTGTGTGTGTGTGTAGTCTGTAGCAGCTCTGATTGTAACCAGCTGTGTGTGGACCGGTGGTCTCCCTCGTCTCCTTCACAGATTCCAGTGGAAACTCAGAATCTCTCTCTCTCTCTCTCTCTCTCTCTCTCTCTCTCTCTCTCTCTCTCTCTCTCTCTCTTTACTCCAAACACACATTCTCTCATTCTTCTCACATGCCCTACTTTACTTTTTGTTTTTGTTTGACCATATCCATGTTCCCCCCCCTCAGACTCACATCCCTTTCAGACCCCTGAACTTTCTCCATCACACGTTTAACGTCTTATTTTCTATGAACCCAACCAATGGCAGGAAGTTCATTTGTCTCAATTTACAGCGCCGAGTCCGAGTTCATATTTAGACGTGCGTGCGGCTAGCAGGTGACACGCCAATGCAAAACGCGAGGGGCGCCCAAAACAAATGCGGGGGTCCGGCACCCAAAGGCTCAACGTTTACAAAAGCTTCGTGTCACACAACTTGGCCGCCATATTTGTAATGTGTAGCTCGTAAGCATTTCACCGGGGAATAGTTATTGGTCTAGTCATAAAATATATTAGGTTTATATATTATACATATAAACCCTCCGTAAAGTTTTGGCAGCAGAGAAAACTTCACATTCCTAGATCTGTCAATCATGCCGACCTTCTTGGGTCGACTCTCACGTTTCAACGGAACCCTCGCCTTACAGCCGACTCCCAGTTGAAGCAGGGTCGAGACGCCATTGCTTTACGTCAGCGGCGTGTTTTCCTTCTGAGCGTCTGAGTTACCATGACGACGACGCGTCATGGCGATGATGGATAGTAAGAACTCATAGAAAGGGCAGTTTGTGGATGGTAGCAGCAAGTAAGAAAAAAAGGTTCACTGCTGTCAGAGCGCTGTTAGCTAACAAGTTAAATGTTAGCTTAAAAGACAAACGTAACTCGCTTAACCCACATTCCATCGGTCGTACCGTCAACGCCGTTCTAGTCGCCTACTCGTCCGTTTACGCTGGTGCCGTCTTTAAGCTTCTTCGGCACACAGGATTGTAAACACATGTTGCTAGCAAACAAAGTTCTTTCAATTCATCTGAGCTGTCAAACTAAACTTTATTGACAACTGAGTGTGAGCACAAGAATCGTGACCCGAGTTCAACGGCGTGTTAAAGCTCCTCGAAAACTCGCTGCCGACATTTTCTGTCTAAACAGTTTATTGTAAGGTCGGACAAAAGACACAAACTCAGATTCAGAGCAAACACACTTAAACAGCTACAAAGCCAACACCGACCCCCCTCCTGTGCATCGGGACCCCCCCCCCCCCCCGGTACCGCTTCCGAATGACCGTCAAGCACATGTGAGAACATCTCTGATCCATTTCAACCTGCTGCCTGTTTCTCTGCGAGGGCTTTGATGTCGTTGAGTGTTTGGACTGATGTATGGGTCCGAGGTTGAGGGCGGTGATGATGATTGACCTCAGCGCGCGCACACACACACACACACACACACACACACACACACACACACACACACACACACCCACACACACACACACACACGTTGGCTGTAAAGTTCTCACAGCAGATGATAAATTTTCCCTGATGGCTTAAATGCAGCAGTAAAAAGTATTTAACCCGGTTCCCACCGGCCTCCAGCGTCTTTTATAGAAAACTAAATAAAATACAGGGACGACTTTGAGGCTTGTGGAACCAGAACTTTTGATATATTTCACAATGTTTTTGTGTTTTGTCTTTTTGACGGATCATTCGTACTCTTACCAGCGTACCAGCGCGAACAAGCGCGCCAAAACAAATGGCGATGTTAGAGGAGGTTGTGATAACGTCCCAGGTGGGTTCTGGGATGGATCCAAGCGCTGAAGGTTCTGTAGTACTGAGATAAGACATCCTGTCCAAAGTAGAGGGGGTCTCTCCTTGTCCGAAGGTAAACCTGCTCCGATGGACCTCAATGCCTCCTACTACCCTTCTAACACTTTGGTGTTTAACTTCCCATTCTTGCCTGGTCCTGGTCCTGGTTCTGGACCCAGCAAGCATGTGAAGCCCACTTTGTGTCCACGTCCTTGTCTATCGTTTCTGTCCCTGTCAGCCTCTCAGGGGATTCTGGGGGTTTATAACTCGTTTTTGTTTTCTACAGCTCTATTTCTAGTTTGGTGCCTTACATGAATTTCCCAATTGAGGTTTGCGAGCCCATGTGGACCATACCATTCTGTTCCTGGGGGTCCACTGAAGGGGGCCGCTGACCTTCCGTCGGTTCCCATCCAGGTTTGATTCTTGGATTGTTCGTTTGAATACGTCAGACTTGCTAGAACCTTGAGTTCTTTCACTCTTCACTCTCTTGATGGAGTCTGTAGACGGTCTGGATTAAGGCTCCACCGCCGCCAGCGAAGGTTTCGTTGTAGCGTCGTGGATACTGTCGCTACACAGCAAGAACCTTTGAAGAACTTGGAACGCCTTTGGAGGTGGGAGTTTGCAGGTACTCCAGCATCCTCCAACAGTCCAAACACATTCAATAAGGGAGGTCTGGTGATGAACCGGTGATGAACCGGTGATGAACCGGTGGTGAACCGGTGGTGAACCGGTGGTGAGCCCAGGACCCTGAACAGGATGAGGGGTCACAGAAGATGAACACCTCCAACGTTCAGTCATCCCATGAACCACGGATATAAGGAGAAACCTTGAGCTACACAAGGGACCAACTACATGACCCCCATCAGAAGAGCTGCCGTCAGAGAGTTTTGTGACTCCCTTAGTTCGCGAGTCTCCGTCGGTTGTTGACCCGATGACGGACAGCACCGGCCGGCTGCTGCTCCCCTTGAACAGACCCAACACACACTGCTGAGAACTGCGATGTTCTCGGTGAATGAATAACCTGCTAATCGACTCATTTGATCTTTTGGTTTTGTCGGAACAGCTTCAGGCGGAGCAGCTAATGTTCAAACTGTGGAGGAAGGTGACGACAGTTTACCGGTTTTATGGCTTTTCCTTTCTCCACTTCCTGTCCCTGTGTTTGAATTCGGGTCACGTTTGTCTTTGTCGACCGTAAACACCTGGAGGTCCTGGTCACTCCTCCAGAACCTTCGAACGGTTTCTTTGTTTCCTTTAACTGATAATGGGAAACAACTTTTGTGCACAAAAAAAACCCCAAAACAATAGAAAATACAGTTGGAGGATTCTGCAGAACCTGCATGTTGGATTTGCACAGAACCTGATTGACGACCACTTCATTTCCATCTTGGTGCCGATTCTAATTAAGTGTCAGATCCAGAATAATAGGTCATAAATCCTGATGTGTACAACATCAATTCTATCAACCTTAACACATTTATTCTGATGTCTATGAGTGGCTGTTTAGTTTGGTACTGATCCAGATGATAAGGATCCGCTGGAAGAGTTAATGTGCTATAATATAACCTGCAGCAACTTTCAACTACCTCTCCTTTTATCCCCCTCTGAAGAGTTTGTGACTGTTACTGGTGAAAGTTTGTGACTGTTACCGGTGAAAGTTTGTGACCGTTACCGGTGAAAGTTTGTGACTGTTACTGGTGAAAGTTTGTGACTGTTACCGGTGAAAGTTGGTGACTGTTACCGGTGAAAGTTTGTGACTGTTACCGGTGAAAGTTTGTGACTGTTACCGGTGAAAGTTTGTGACTGTTACCGGTGAAAGTTTGTGACTGTTACCGGTGAAAGTTTGTGACTGTTACCGGTGAAAGTTTGTGACTGTTACATGTGAAAGTTGGTGACTGTTACCGGTGAAAGTTTGTGACTGTTACCGGTGAAAGTTTGTGACTGTTACCGGTGAAAGTTTGTGACTGTTACCGGTGAAAGTTTGACTGTTACCGGTGAAAGTTTGTTACTGTTACCGGTGAAAGTTTGTGACTGTTACATGTGAAAGTTTGTGACTGTTACTGGTGAAAGTTTGTGACTGTTACCGGTGAAAGTTTGTGACTGTTACCGATGAAAGTTGGTGACTGTTACCGGTGAAAGTTTGTGATTGTTACCGGTGAAAGTTTGTGACTGTTACCGGTGAAATTTTGTTACTGTTACCGGTGAAAGTTTGTGACTGTTACCGGTGAAAGTTTGTGACTGTTACCGGTGAAAGTTTGTGACTGTTACCGGTGAAAGTTTGTGACTGTTACCGGTGAAAGTTTGTGACTGTTACCGGTGAAAGTTTGTGACTGTTACCGGTTAAAGTTTGTGACTGTTACCGGTGAAAGTTTGTGACTGTTACTGGTGAAAGTTGGTGAACGTTTGTGACTGTTACTGGTGAAAGTTGGTGACTGTTACTGGTGAAAGTTGGTTAAAGTTGGTGACTGTTACTGGTGAAAGTTGGTGACTGTTGCTCGTGAACTGGTGTTTGTTTGAAAAAAGAAACATATGTGATCTATTCCTTTGAACCCCACCAGAATCAAACTTAAAAGAAATTGATCCGAAGAAGTTTTTGGTGCCTCCTGCTGTCTGCCCAGAACCTATCAGATGAATAACGTTAATTTTAATCAGACCAGGGTTCTTGGTTCCGTCTGCACGGATTAAACGTGAATACCGGGTCGGGATCCGTTTAATAAGGTGGGTACCGGACCTTTTGTTGCTGAAACACAGTAACGTCTGCTGCTCCCTCCCCTTCCTTACATTTCCTGCCGTCACTCAGGCAGGTTGGCGAGCGCTTGGATTCTGGTCCTGCAGGTTTTTTCTGTTTGTACATCTGGACTTCATTTCCTTGGCAGTGCATTTATCTGGTTCTGTCTCTCAGAGATCTGATTCTTTTTCCTTTTTTTTGGAGCAGTCCGTCTGTGTTCTACAGTTACACCATCAGTGCTGACTGACGCCTCTCTGTAAACATGGAAGTTTCACAGACCGAGAAAATCACCGTAGCTTCGTCCGAGCGAGACTCAAAGATCGCATTTGTTTCGATTCTTCGTGTTCTGCAGAGGTGCCTTAAGAATATCACTTACATTTTTCTTATACATCTTTTTTTCAACAGCCACAGTCTTTAAAGTTCTCCTTTAATGTTCTTCTTTAATTAAATCACAGATGTTGCTTATTTGATTATCTTTTTATTATTCTTGTAATATTTCATAAATTTGCTTTAAATGCACAAACTGTATGTAAACATGTTCAGAGTTTAGAAACATGATGATAAACTATTTAAACGTTTTCTTTCTTATATTACTAATTTCCACATTATTTAAAAAATATTTTTATCTATTTATTATTTAAATTTTATAAAAGAATTTTCGAAAAAAATATTTAAAATTTTTTTTTTTACGTTTTTAAATAAATAAATAAATAATAAATATAAATAATATATAAAAAAACTTAAAATATTTGAAATAATTTTGATGTAATAATTTTAATATTTTCTCTGTTTTTGATCAAATATTAGTATTTTTAAAGTTTGATTTAATTTGATTTGAATTCTATTGAAATATTTATGTAACTTCATAATTTCTTATTTTAAATTCGATTTTTTTTTTTTTAAATAACAGAAAAACATTTTTCAATAATTTCAATTTTTTAATTAAATATATATATTTTTCTTTCTTTTTTTTACATTTTTTTGATTAAATTTTTGTATTTATAGTCAAAACAGTTTGATTTAAATTATTTTCAAACTTATATAATTTGATTTTTTTTTACTTTTAAAATGAAATTTTTGAAAGAATCTTTTCTGAATATTCACTGGAACAGCGTTGGAGTGTGACGCCACACATGGGCGACGAGGGGCCTCCTATAATCACATGTACCAGAGCGGGGGGTCACAGCGAATTACCTCTCAGCCGGGGTTCTGCCACAGAAACGGTTACCAGGAAGGAGAACCTCATTTGGACCAAATGGTTGTGATTCAGGGAGTTAAGGTGAAGCAGAACTTGTGGTTGTGACTCCGCCCCCTCTCCCTGAGCGCCGCTGAGGCTATTTTTGGTTCTTGCCGGGAAGTCTCGGGTTAAGAGACCTTTTTTCCATTTGAAGTACCACTTAGAGGAGGGTATAGGTTTGAATCCCTCACAGTGACGTACGTCCACACATGTAGGGGGTTTCTGTAAGAGGAGGAGGAGAATACCGTAGAAGAAGGTTAAACGTTCGTTTCACGAGCCTCAGAACCAGAGATGAGTCCGACTGTGACTCTTTCACCTGAGGAGAGTTCTTCCACACTTGTGTTTACACTGAGAGATGACACAGACTCTCTATCTCTCTCTCTCTCCCTCTCTCACTCTCTCTATCTCTCTCTCTCTCCCTCTCTCACTCTCTCTCTGTCTCTGTCTCTCTCTCTCTCTCTCTTTCTCTTTCTCTCTCTCTGTCTCCCTCTGTCTCTCTCTTTTCTTTATTTCTGTCTCTCTCTCTCTCTCCCTCTCTCACTCTCTCTCTCTCTCTCTGTGTCTCTTTCTGTCTCTCTCTCTCTCTCTCTGTCTCTCTCTCTCTCTCTCTCTCTCTGTGTCTCTTTCTGTCTCTCTCTCTCTCTCTCTGTCTCTCTCTCTCTCTCTCTCTCTCTCTCTCTCTCTCTCTCTCTCTCTCTCTCTCTGATTTGCACAGCATTTATCATGTAAATGATCCTCAACTGCCGCCCAGATGGATTCACATGTAGGTCAGTCAGTCAGTAGGTCGTTTACGTGGGGTGGGGGGGTGAGGTGAGGTGGGGGTGTGTGTGGATGGCACAGGTGCTAAAGACATTTGTAATGGAGCTGAGTTCAGTAGAAGGTAACATTAGACGGACCACCTCACACACCTTCTTACCTTTGAGTCGCTGTGAAGCTGGAGGATGAGGGAACTGAACCTTCCTCTTTTATTTACACAGGATTTTAATATTTTAACTGCTTTAATAATTTTTTTATTAAATTGAATGTTTTTTATAATTATATTTATTTTTTTGAACTGGATAAATAACTGTATAAAGTCTTCATTGGAAAATTTGAGCTTTTAAAAAAAAAAGTCTAATATAAATATACAATTGTCTATAAATGTGTATATATCTATAAAAACTTGAACATTAATGATAAACATTTTGATTCTCAGGACGCCGGGTTGTCTGACGATTGTCGTTTGTCGCTCAGTGTACGTTGGGTCACGACGGCCGATAAGCAGCCCACCTACAGAGTTCGGATGATCAGAAGGTTTTCCGGGGCGTCAGAAATGTTGGCAGGGTCGCGACTTGATCACCTGACGTCAGCGCCTTCTTATCTCACCTCGACTGCGAGAAGCGCCGACGCGTCTTAGTTGCCATGGCGACACGTCGCCTTGTGATTATAAAAATAAGTAATAAGTAGTCATAAAGTAGAAAGTTTGTAGCTAATAAGAAAGGACGAATAACAGTTTCACAAATGTCAGAGCGCTGCTAGCTAACAAGCTAACACTTTATACAGTCAAACCTAGCTCGCTTACCCACAATTCTCTCTGCTAAACAGAGCAGCCAAACCGTCCGCAGCGTTCTAGAAACCTACGAGTCCAGGTACGATGGCAACTTTGAAAAATATACGTTTCGGCACACAGGATGTCAAAACATGCTGCTGACAAAATAACTTTTTTTTTGCCCCGGAGCTTTCAAACAAAACTTTATTGACGATCTGAAATAGTGACGACTGGCCGCAGTAGCCGGTCGGGTCGTACAGTTTACGCCCAACGTAACGCTACTGCAGCAGAGGAGGTTGTGATAACGTACCGATGATGCTGATAAAAGGCGACCAGAGCCGGCAGGGAAGTACCGGGAGGTGGTCTACGAGACATTAAATACACCCCGACATGTGGGCGGACAGTTTCAAGGCCACCCTTTCTGTCTCTATGTCCGACATGTTACTTACATCTTTGTGTAATAGGGAATGGTCCCACTGAATCCGTGGGAGGAGCTTGTTTCCCTTCAACAAGGCGGAATGTTAGGAATCCGTCCATTTTGTCCCTTTCCTCTTGTTATCCACCAAGTCTTAGTTTTCGTAATCTGCCAACCTGAAGACAGTTGTGGTTCTCCCCTTTGAAGTGACTGGAGTTAATCAGGTCAAAGGGTGACGACGGCTGATGACTAGATGACAAACTCAATGTATTTACTTAGATAGTAATTTGCCTTAAATTGTTCATTATTCAGTATTGGGGTTATTTTCTCTTGTTGGTTTCTTTTGTGTGAATGATATTGCGGTCCGGTACCGGTCCCTGGCCCGTTTGCTGGTTTCCATTCAGTTCAGGTTCTGGTATATTTGATCTCTAACCTTCTGAATTGTAACCTTTACATTCACTGACATTCCTTCTACTCCCCAGTCGTTGGCACGGCCATTAACCTTATTACCGTTATTATGGCAGTCATTTGAGTTCCCCACTCAGGAGCGCCGCTTCACCTTCAGGCAACGCAGACGACCTCAGAACCGGTTCCCTCCCGTCCAGGCAGACAAAACCGCCTTTCTGGAAAGTTCTCCTGATTGACCTCTATAACGAGGCAAAGGAGTCCTCGTGTTTTTCATTTAGCTGCCTGTTTTCACAAGGGTCCAGAAGTCTCATATAATGGACTTTAAAAGCACTTTAAGTAACTTTGTTACAGGTTATGCATGAATAATAAATAAGCAGAAGAAATATCTGGCTTTCCAAAAGCAGGGAAGTGTCAGAAACGTCCAGAACACGTCGGTGAAAGCCCGGCTTTGAGCTCAGATGTCGTCTTGTGTTTCTGTTGTGAGTGAGACCCGGTGGAGATAACAGGAGAATGAAACATTCTCTCTCTCTCTCTCTCTCTCTCTCTCTCTCTCTCTCTCTCTCTCTCTCTCTCTCTCTCTCTCTCTCTCTCTCTCTCTCTCTCTCTCTCTCTCTCTCTCTCTCTCTCTCTCTCTCTCTCTCTCTCTCTCTCCCCTAAATGCATTTCACTTCTTCCTCCAGGCGATAGCCACATCCTAACGTCTGCTTATGGGAACAGTGTGTGCTGCTTTAATGGCCTTTCCACATTTATGTCTAAGGTTCATGGACAAAGATGTTCTCTTCTGACCCCCCCTGCAGAGCGTTCTATGTAGATGACGTGTCTGCTGTCTTATGGGGCCACTGATGGTCTGTTATAACGCATTCATAATGCTTTATAACCACATTTTCATAGATGCACTAAAATGAGCTTCACTCACTTAAACTCTGAGTTTTTCAAACGGGGATTGAAAACTTTTTAATATCATTTGGTGATGGATGGACTCAGTAATTGTCTTTTAATCCAGATTGTGAATAAATCCAATCAACCTCGAACTCCAAAGAAAATTGCGACTAAAGGTTTTTCATAAAAGTAGTTGGTGACAGAAAAGAGAAGTAAAAAATAAAACGACCCTGTGATTTACTCGTCATGTAACAAGAACGTCTCTGCTGACGGTCGCGGCTCCAGATGGAAGAAACGGCGACACATAATTGAATCCCTCAGACGAAAACACCAGCGAGGTCAACAACAACAACAACAACAACAAGAAGAAGAACACGTGAGCTCAGTAATGCTCAGAAGCTGCCTCGCCAGTTCCACTCAGAAACCGCCACATGAGACGTGTTTGACCTTTTCTCTTCTCCAACCTCCACCAAAATGTTCCAGAGCAGCTTCGGGTTTCAAAGTGAAACCAACCAAACGGCTGGAATAGAATTCTGAGCGCGGGCCAAGGCGGTCCTGGCAGTGGTGTCGGTGCTGCGGCGGGGACTGAAGGGGAAAAGCCTGTTGAGAAACATTTCTAGATGGAGAAGTCTTGAAGGCTACGGCAGAATAATCCGGGTCCCACAGAGTCCACGCGGTTAGAAACACTCGCGGTCCAGGTTTGAGCAGTTGCAAAGGTTCCGTTTGTACGACTGGCTCGCGTTATCGCTGAGAGGTTGAATCTTTCAGTTTGTCACGTCGGTACCGCCCGTCATTGATGTTTGGCTGATTGCTCCACGGCACCTCCGGGTGTTCATCAGTGAATGGCAGCATCGGAACCCCGAGGCGACGTCCACTAGAGTGATGCAACATCTGGAGTTGATTAATATCCGCAGGAACATTCCAGGGAACTAACCCTAACCCAGCTTGTGCCAGTAAGCGACCCACAGTACCAGAACGTTCTACTAACCATGCCCCAAGTATGGAAATGCGAAACCAAACGCCGTTGTCTGCGTTCTCAGTATTATCTGGTCCAGGACAGCTCCGGGTCTCCAATAAGACTCCTCTGATCTGATGTGGACCGACCTTGTGACACCTTGAGAATGGCTGCTGATGGGAACTCCAGTACATGTTATAATATCGGGTGTGATCAGTTTTTCTCGCCGGTGTTAAGTTGTTGCGTCTGCGTAGAATCAAGGGAACGGTCCAAACCGGTTCTTTTCGTGAAAGTACTTATAAATGTACAAATAAAACTGACTGGGTTTGTGTTTGTGACACTTTTGGTTCTCTCTCCTGACCCCCAGACGTACATCGGGTCCATCCTGGCGGCGGTGAACCCGTACCAGCTCCTCCCAGGTATGTACGACCGACCCACGGTGGAGTTGTACAGCCGATGCCACCTCGGAGAAATCTCCCCGCACATCTTCGCCGTCGCCAACGAGTGCTACCGCTCGCTGTGGAAGAGGCTCCAGAGCCAGTGTGTCCTGATCAGGTAGGACGTCCCGACCTCGGCTCTGACGTTGTAGTTTTTAACAAAACCATCTGACGTAGGAAAACTTGCTTCACCTGTTGGCGTCGAAGTCTCTTCGTCTCATAGTTCCCCGGTTTTTTGCCGATCCGAAGCTGCAGAAAATGTCCAGACAGGATAATCCGTACATCTCCTGTCTTAGGTTCTGTTTATCCCTCTAACAGGTCTTTGATTAACTTCCTATGGTCTGCAGCTTTTTTTCACCGCTCTCTGCTCTCAGCCAACACTTTGATCAGCTTTCAGCTCCTGCAGGCCGTTTGGCTGCAGCTCTGAGGATCTGAGCGCCGCGTGCCGCGGCGAACCTACGCACGCACGCCGTTACTGTCTCCGTCATCCGTCCGCTGACTTCCTTCCTCGCCTCCTTCCTCTCCGAGTTCAACTAGACGACTTTCACATCCGCCATCGCTCCATTGTTTTATTAGAGCGGCAGAGACCTTCTCTGGTCTAAAAATAAAGTTCTATTTACATCTGAGAAATGTCCCGATGTAGCGAAGAGTGGAGGACTTCTGTGGGAAGTTCTGAGGTTGATGTCATCGAGGAATCCTGGGTACAGGACCGGGGGACTTCATTAATGCTCGGCGGGATTGTTGGGATACTTTGGTGAGTTTAATGGAAGATCAAATCTCTAATTAATGGACCAACTTTCCAATTTGAAGTGTGAAAATCTTCCTGATTGGGCCGTAACATTAAAATCACCTGCTTTATATGGTGTCGGTCCATCTTTGCCTTCAAGATTAGCTCTGTGATGTTCAAGATGTGTGTTCTGACACCTTTCAATCAGAACCAGCATCACCTTTTCCAGCAGTTTGTGCTACAGTAACTCTTCTGTGGGATCAGGCAACGCTAGCTAGCCTTGACTCCTGGTGTCCAGTTGACTAGTTGGCCTTCCTTAGACCACTTGGAAGGTTTACATCACTGCGGACCAGCACCACCCAACAAGACCCGCGGTCCTGGACACGCTCTGACCCACTCATCTAGCCATCAGAACTCCTCTGGGTCAATCAGATCCTAACACTTGTACGATTTCATGTATTTAATGTCCTCACAGACCCCGCCCACATACCTCACTTTCACCTACCTTTCCAGGAACTTTCCCCGGGCTACCATCGCTAATAAAACAAAAACAACAACAAGTAAAAGTACTCGGAGACAAAAACCTCCACAAAGGTACAACAGTACCAACAGAAAAATTAGCAAAAGAAAATAGCCTCTAAGTCTGCCGACAACTCCAATAAACTCCCGAAGCTGTCGTTCTCCTACGCCTTCCACTTCAGCGTCTCTGTTCAGCCCACTGAGCCCACGGCTCCACCCCCAAAGGACCATCAATGGAATCAAAGGCGACATTAGCCGCATTGTGACGTCAATACTCCAAACAGATTGGGTGGCATGCCAAGGTAAATGAAGCCCCGCCCAGGTAGATGCACACAGACCCGAGGTCCAACCAGAGGCTTTAGTTTAATTTGATACTGTGTAAGTACGTGTGTGTGTGTGTATGTAAGTCTCTGTGTGTGTAAGTCTGTGTGGGTGTAAGTACGTGGGTGTGTGTAAGTACGTGTGTGTGTGTAAGTATGTGTGTGTGTAAGTACGTGTGTGTGTGTGTGTAAGTACGTGTGTGTGTGTGTATGTAAGTCTCTGTGTGTGTAAGTCTGTGTGTGTGTAAGTACGTGTGTGTGTGTAAGTATGTGTGTGTGTAAGTACGTGTGTGTGTGTAAGTACGTGTGTGTGTGTAAGTACGTGTGTGTGTGTATGTAAGTCTCTGTGTGTGTAAGTCTGTGTGTGTGTAAGTACGTGTGTGTGTGTAAGTATGTGTGTGTGTAAGTACGTGTGTGTGTGTAAGTACGTGTGTGTGTGTAAGTACGTGTGTGTAAGTACGTGTGTGTGTGTGTATGTAAGTCTCTGTGTGTGTAAGTCTGTGTGGGTGTAAGTACGTGGGTGTGTGTAAGTACGTGTGTGTGTGTAAGTATGTGTGTGTGTAAGTACGTGTGTGTGTGTGTGTAAGTACGTGTGTGTGTGTGTATGTAAGTCTCTGTGTGTGTAAGTCTGTGTGTGTGTAAGTACGTGTGTGTGTGTAAGTATGTGTGTGTGTAAGTACGTGTGTGTGTGTAAGTACGTGTGTGTGTGTAAGTACGTGTGTGTGTGTATGTAAGTCTCTGTGTGTGTAAGTCTGTGTGTGTGTAAGTACGTGTGTGTGTGTAAGTATGTGTGTGTGTAAGTACGTGTGTGTGTGTAAGTACGTGTGTGTGTGTAAGTACGTGTGTGTGTGTATGTAAGTCTCTGTGTGTGTAAGTCTGTGTGTGTGTAAGTACGTGTGTGTGTGTAAGTATGTGTGTGTGTAAGTACGTGTGTGTGTGTAAGTACGTGTGTGTGTGTAAGTACGTGTGTGTGTGTAAGTATGTGTGTGTGTAAGTACGTGTGTGTGTGTAAGTACGTGTGTGTGTGTAAGTACGTGTGTGTGTGTAAGTACGTGTGTGTGTGTGTAAGTACGTGTGTGTGTGTAAGTACGTGTGTGTGTGTAAGTACGTGTGTGTGTAAGTGTGTAAGTGTGTGTGTAAGTATGTGTGGGTGTGTGTGTAAGTACGTGTGGGTGTGTGTGTAAGTACGTGTGTGTGTGTGTAAGTATGTGTGGGTGTGTGTGTAAGTACGTGTGTGTAAGTACGTGTGTGTGTGTGTGTGTGTGTGTGTGTGTATATCAGTTGTTTCTATAGATGAGCTCAAAATCCCAAACTAGATTACTCACAGGTTGATGTAACTAAACGGAGTCGTTGACTTTCACGTCCAGCTGAAATGGTTCTGAACCGGTTCTGAACCGGTTCTGTTTGCTGAGAGACGGACCACACAGCAGCAGGAGAGAGAGAATGTTACGGAGGGAAACTAATGACCTGTTGGTTCTGTCCCTCCGAGGCTGAAGAGCTAAACGGAGTGTTTGTCACCTGGGTGTAACCCACTAATTATGACCTCCACCAATCAGGTCGTCTCTTCATCAACCATGTTTGACTGTTGGCTCAATTACACCAGAACCACCGGATGCCTTTTCCTGTAACTTACTGGAAGGGTCACTTATTATCAGGTTTGTGAAGAAACTGGCTGGACGGTTGGAGGAACTCATTCGATTCTGGAAGGGCCCGCCAAAAGGGGCGGAGTCAGGAAACTGGAAGTACTTGATGCTTTTCTATAAAACCTGGCAGGATTATTCATGCAGTGAAAAAAGACCACTAAACGTTGGAGTGGATCTGGATTAACACGGATTTGGACCTTTTTTTTTTTTTTTTCATATATATTTTTTGTCACATGTCAATCATCTGGCAGATTAGCATTTATAGCTGAAGGAAATTATTTCCAAAGTATTATTTTGTTAATAACTGTTTCTCCCTTTCGTTTTTATAATGAATTTGTCTGTCAATTATTTCTTAGTTAATCATCAGTCATCATTTTAATTACCTCTGATTAAGATGTTTTTGCCGGGGATCGTTTTCAGAATTACACAAATTACTTCTTTTCTCAGGGCGCATGTGAAAAGGGGCGGAGCTTCATAAATTAGAAAGTGCAGATTGTGGCTAATAAGAAAAGATGAAAATGAAAACGTTCAAGACTGTCAGAGCGGTGCTAGCTATAAAGTTAACACTCTATACAGTCAAACGTAGCTCGCTTACCCACAATTCTCTCTGCTAAATAGACCAGCCAAACTGTCCACGGCGTTCTAGACGAGTCCAGATACACCGGCAACTTTTTTCTTTTTTTTTTAAACGAAGTTTGGGCATAAAATATGTCTCGCTTCTTATTTTCTCCGAGTTTTCAAACAAAACTTTATTGACAATTGTCAATAGCGACGACAGGCTGCAGGTGCCGGACGGGTCGTACATTGTGAGCAAACCAATCGTGAGCTTATCGCTAAGATAGCGGCCCTCATGATCTGCTTCACGATGATCTCCAGCACATACTTCTCCTCTTGGACCCCTGAAAGCACCATCTCACCGCGGACCCTCGTAAAACATGCCACATGGCAGCGCCCCACCCACCCGGAGAGAGGATCGCTTCACTGTGTGTGTGTGTGTGTGTGTGTGTGTGTGTGCGTGTGCGTGTGTGTGTGTCTGTGTGGAATAAGAGCTATAAATCGCAAGCTGGCACCTTCAGACGGCGCCGGAAGCATTACCGTTTTTAGGGATTTTGGGTAATCAGATCCAGGCGGGGGGAGGAGGAGGAGGAAACAGGAGCCGCTGTAAAAGACGAGGAAGAAAAAACCCGCTAACACAATGCGTCTGCTCGTTTATGCTCACGAAGGCCACTTTGCCTTTCACTGATGCCGGTACCCGCCTCTGTCGGGCCACATGATTCTAATGGACCTGCGCCCCCCTGTTGTGTCTGTGCTGCAGGGTTCAGCAAGACACCGGTTCTGGCCCACCAATGACGGAGCTCTTGGAAAACCCCCAAACTTTGATTGAGTGCCGCTAATGCCACCATGGTAGATTTTCATAAGCAATAAACAGGCGGGTCGGACCTTTCTTCAGCACGTGTTACTTCTCTGGGTTTGGTTCTAAATAGTTCTGCTGGCTGCAGACAATTATGTCCTAGACACTGTTGGCACCGTTCCATTCGTCTTAACGCCCTTCAGCTACAAACACCCGTTGTCCCAGTTTTCTGTGAAAGATCTTAATTGGGTCGGGTTGTCTTGGTCTCGACACATTTGGGATGAACCGGAACCCTGATTGTGAACCAGACCCAATCCACTACTTCTCTTGAACCGCCCTAATGCTCCAGAATCCAAACAGGATCCAACGTTTGCAGGAAGTACTTCACCTGGTGGAAAGACTGAACCTGGACCAGTGGAGGCTGACGGGTCAGAGCCTGGACCTTAAACCCATCGTTCACGTTTAGGATGAACCGGAACCCTGACAATGAGCCGGACCCGATCACCAACATCATCCCTGAACCCCAGAAATGCCCCAGAATCTGAATTATATGAAGCCTTTGCCAGAAGTTCAACATCTGCTGGGAAGACTGACACCAGAATTGTTCCTCAACCTCATTAAGGCTCCAGAATCCAAACTGGACCAAAGGTTTGCAGGAAGTTCTTCATCTCAAACATGAACGGTGGAGGAAAGATCAGATTATTAAACCTGGTTTTAGAAGCTGATTGTCCACGTTATCCTTTTTGTCTCACTATATGTCTTCAAAGTACCTGCCAGGTAAACCTGGTTACGTCATGTAAACACTCTGAGACGGCCTGAAGGCAGTTGGAGTTCTGTAACTCTCTCCCGGGACGTCCTGACCAACATCCCGTTGATTAGAGTGACAGGTCTTACAACAGAATAGTGAGAAATAAGCGACCAATCCTGAAGAAGCTGAGTAAATCAAAAATGACGACGGAATTCCCGCCTTTTTCATGGAATCAAGAACTAAATCAACTGCTGGAATTCTGCATCAAATCTTCATCTTCAGCATTCACGCCACCCTCCTCCACCTCTGGGCCCTGGCTAGCTGTAGCGTTAGCTAGCCCAAGGTTGAGCTTCTGGAAGACCTTCGTCTTTGCATCATTGTGTTCAACATCAAAGGTTTTTTTTGTGGTGACTCATCTTTACACTTAAAGACAAAGTCACGCCCCCCTTGGATCGAATCTTTAAGGGAATTTAGGGTTCGGCGCTTCACTGACAAACCGTCACTCAGTCACTCACGATCCAGAAACCAGACAACTGGAATTCTGTAACGAAACATTTAAGCCTCTCTTAAAATCCCGCCACATTTCAATACCTAAGGAATATACTATACTACTACTACTACTACTACTACTACTATACTATACTAATACTCCCGGACTTCCAAAGTCTCCTTCCTTCTTAAAAGATCTTTTTCTGAAGTTTTCCAGAGTCATTATAAGAACCAAAATGGTTGGCGGAGGGAAAGATTCACCTTTCCCCAAATGATGGCCCTAAAAAGAATCATGGAAGAACTTAAAGTTTTGAAAAGTAGCGTCTCCATCACCTTCATAGTCTTTTCAAAAGCTTTGGGAACATCAAGCTTCAAGATTCTCAGCCACCTCTGGGAAAATCTCCAACCTTCCAAAGACTATTTCATGTTGTTTGGAACAAAAATCAATGTTTCAGGCTTGACTTTGTTTTGAGTGACAGCGACCAAATCTGATTCAATCACAAAGTTGAGAGTGTTACTCTCCACAGACAACGGCCCTCGGCCCAGCAGGTTGTCCCTGACCCCCTGACCCCCTGACCCCAGAGGTGGGTGGGAGGTCAAAATCAAGACTCTGTAGCCTTGTTAATTACTCTGGCATGTGGGGGGGTCACGAAAGCCCCGCAGCAAAGCCCCGCAATAAATACCTGAGAGGGCTTCTCCTGGGATTCGGCGGACTTATCTGTGTCATCTGCACTCCTGGTCAAATTATTAATACGACTGAACCGTGACCAAAGGAAGGAATGCATCAAAACAAAGGAGGCGAGCCCGGTGGGAGGCCCGGTGGGAGGGAGGCCCGGTTCTATCCTTGTTGGTTTTAGTCGTAACTTGAGATAAGCGGTTGAATAACTTCCCTTGGTTCATGACCGTTGGTGTTTATTTTCTGGAATGCCTTGCATAGATTTCAGCTGATACTTCATTACAGTTACAGTTCAGTGAAGACGAGGCTTGAGTTCAGGACTTTATTTTCCCATGACTTATGGGTCACATTGGATTCCTTCAGATTGTGGAGCAGACCAAAGTCTCTGGCCAGCCTGAAGCCCCAGTAGCGTCTCCAAAAGGCTGCAGGAAGTTCAGCACCAAACAAGATGTTTAGTTATCTTCCCGCAAAGTCTTTATTATATGTTATGGAATCTTCAACGACCCCGCCGACATCCAAACTTCGTGTTAACGCGATAACTCCAAAACTGAGTCTCGGATCATTTTTCTAATTTTATACCCATGTAGATGGAACCGTTTCGACCCGGACTCTGGTCCGGTCCGGAGTGATGCGTCTCCTTTAGCAACGTGAATATTTCATGGTTATCCCACCAGATGTTGAGATTCTTCACGCTGGACCAGACTGACTGACCCAGACCGACTGACCCAGACCGACGGACCCAGACCGACGGACCCAGACCGACGGACCCAGACCGACGGACCCAGACCGACGGACCCAGACCGACGGACCCACATCTCTGAGGGCCGTCGGTTGGTGTGGCTGAGAAGTTCGGATATTAATGTGTGACCGATGGACTCGTTAAGTTCTATAGCGCAGAAGCCTGGCGGGCTTTAGACGTGCATTCCAGCCCATCTCAACAAGTCATTGAAGCTCATTGTTCTTTTAAGTCCTTCCAGCGCGGTACCACTGGATACCAGGATGGAAGGATCGGGTTTATCCCACTTTACTCTTTAGCCCAGATGGTAGCGCTGGACCTCGTCACAAAAGTTCTGGGTGAGGTCCAGAGCTTTGAGGGCAGTTTGTCCAGCATGGTCAGTCAGTCCTCCTTCCTGCCTGTGTGTGTGTGTGGGGGGTGGGGGGGGTTTCTAGCTTGGGTGGCAGCAGCCTGTGGAGGAGCCAGGGACTGGTACAAAGGACGGGTGCTGTTTAGGTCTGGTTCGGATACGTTGGCCCGGAGCCAGGGGTCTTTTTAAAGGAGCCCCTTTTCCAATTCAGCCACGACTAAAGCTCAAGCCATTTAAATGAGTTACCAGCCATTAAGAAAGTCAGAGCCAGTGTTGGAAAGAGATCTGTTGTGTTTGGATTTACTGTTTCACTCAAGACACAATCAAGACCCCCCCACCACCACCACCACCACCTCCACCACCCCCTCAAAAGTGGAGCCTCATCTCCACACAGCCCCTTACATCTTCCTTAAAACATTCTCCGGGCAGAGCGAGGGCACCAAGGTGAAGTCTTTCTGCCGACCGAGCAACTTTACAAAAGAAGCCTGCAGAAGGGGGGGGGGGGTTTCAGGAAGTGACAGCGCCGAGATAGTGATGACAAGTTCCTGAGACTTTTGCTGTAAAGATGTCAAAACAAGCCCTTTATCTTATTTATGATTAAGAACTTATCACGAGCTTCTTTTCTCCCATGTGCAGCTTTTCACTCAAACATTATGGAAGTTTAGCCAAAACACAGGAGGGGATGAGAGCAGGGGCGGATTCAGCCGGGGGGCATAGGGGGGCCGTTGCCCCCACCCACCCACACCCCTAGAAGATGACTCCAGTATATATATACTGCATTTATGTACTCATATACTCCTGAGTATTGCTGGGGGGTTTGGACAGAGAATGTCAAGGTTGCTCAAAGTTCCTGGTTCTGGTTCTGGATCTGGATCTGGATCATGTCGGTCCCATTCCAAGGATTTCTCTGAAAACTGTCATTGAAATTCATGAAGAGCCTTTTGAGGAATTCAAACTACCAGACGGATTAAATATGACCTTCTGGGTGAAAGTTATTTATAAGAATTCAAAGACAGAGAAAAATCGTCAAAGTCGAGAAACTGAAGCAAAATATTTGAACTTTTCTGCAGCCAGAAAAGAAAAAAAGGATTAAAGGGAATTTTTAAAAACGTGTCTTTCAGATGAGCGTCTGATGAGGTCGACGCGTACGGACTTCATAAAGACGAGAATAAAAGATGATAAGAACATGATCAAAGAGTTGGACCTGACTTTTATTTTCCTGACTCGGATCTGCCGACCCGGTTTGATCGGACTCTCAGAATCTTCTTATCTCTCAGGAAAACCATCCCGGTTCTCCAAACACTCTCACTGGGTTTTCTCTCTGGGGATCCACCCGCTTATTATCCAAATGAATAGTTTTCTTCTGGACCTGGATCACACCTACAGTCCAGCTGGTTACAGACAGGAAAACGGTACTTATCCCAAAACAGCCTCCGTTTAACGCCGGTCTGAAGGACGGCAGATTCACAGCGAGCACCTGACCCGGTGTGTGTGTGGGTGGGTGTGTGTGTGTGGGGGGGGGTTCTCGGTTCTACTCGGTTCTTCACATTTTGGAGAAATCCAACATGATCTTCATTTCTTACTCTGAGAGTCTTGCCTCCAGGATTTGACTCGCCAGCAGGAAGCCAGTGTTGATGTTCAACAGGAAGTTAATTAGCAGCGTCCAGCACGCCATCTAGTGGTTGAGTGCAGCAGGTACGCCGACTGATACCCATGATGTCAACACCAGCACCAGGATTTGGGTTTACAGTGAGGGTAAGGGGTGAGGCATTAGGGTAAGGGGTGAGGCTTTAGGGTAAGGGGTGAGGCGGGGGTGATGGTTAGAGTCCCCAGAGCTGCAGCTCTTCCCGTTTCTGCTGCGGGTGTGAAATAATCTGTGCAGGAAAAAGTGAAATTCCGTTTGCTTTTTGAAAAACTTTTTTTCATTTTTTGACGTATATTGACAGAAATACCGACTGTTGTCATAAATATTTGTATTAAAGCGTTTTAGGGGAACATTTGACGCCAGGATTCTTTGTTTTTGACGCCAGACCAGAAAGCCGTCTAACCGCCGGTGTTTTTTTTTTGTTCGCCCTCAGTGGAGAAAGCGGCGCCGGGAAAACGGAGAGCACCAAGCTGATCCTGAAGTTCCTGTCCTGCATGAGTCAGCACTCGCTGGAGGCGTCGTCCAGAGACGGGACGTCACACGTGGAGGAGGCGCTGCTGGAGAGCAGGTCAATATTCTCCCCCCACGGCTGTCTGAAGGGTTAAATGGTGGTTAAAGGAGCAGTTCACCCAAATCTAAAACCGAGACGTCATCTTCTTACATGCAAATAGAAATATTTAGATTTTTTCATTTTTCATTCCATGAATTATTTCTGCACTGGAAACAATTCCTCATCAGAAATAAGTTAAAAAATGATAAAGACTTGTAATAAGTTTTAAAGATCTGCCGATAGAGGAAGTGAACATTTGCTGAGTAAGATTCCTGAAGATGAAGGACGTCTTGGAAGGAGCTGGAATATTCCAATATTAGGAGGTTTTTGTGTCTCAGAATCAGCAAGTAACGCTTAAAAAATAAAAAATAAATTATTTTTATTTGTTGGTAAATCAAGTTTTTGTTTGGTTTTTAATGTAAAATGTAGATTTTTGCTTGTTTTTCTTGTTTGTTTTTTTCCTTTTTTTTAATCCTGACTCCTAGACCTCCTCAAACATTTCCACCGGTGGAGAATTATTAAAATTTCTAGATTTAAGACTATTGCGACTTTGAAATAAGATCAGAGAATCATTTTAAAGCATTTTAAGAAGAAACGTCTCACTGGAAATGCTAAAAAATGTTCACGATTCTTTGACCTCAACACTTTCAAAAAGGAAAAACCTTTGGGGTTTTTTTTCTCTGATGAAAGTCCCGCACAGAAACATCGCTAAACGATAAATATTATCGCTCATGTCAGTCGGTGGCAGAAAATGGATGTTCAACGTATTTGTTTGACAAAGATGTTTTGACCTAACAGGAGGTTTAACTTCTTAGAAACGAGTCTCTACCATCAGAGACCCTGGAGGCTGTTTACTCCGATCATGAGTTCCACGGCTCCAAACATCGCACAAGCAAACCGGAAAAACACAAATATCGCACTTTACAACCCCGGTGAGGAACATAGCAGGTTAAGAAGTTTGCGTTAGCATAGCGACCGAATCTAGCGACAGCTCAGGGCCCTTAAGTCCCCGGCTAAAACTAACATACGATGGGCTGAAGGAGGCGTACAAAGTTTTATTTTCACTTTGAAATGTCACACAGTTGGTCTAAGAAACGCAGGGCGGGGAGAGAACGTCAGAACACATACACAATGCCGGTCAGCCTCTGCCGACTTCTCCTTGATCCTCTGTCTGCTTCCCTCCACAGTCCCATCATGGAGGCCTTTGGAAATGCCAAGACGGTCTACAACAACAACTCCAGTCGCTTCGGGAAGTTTGTGCAGCTGCATGTCAGCCAGAAGGGAAACATCCAGGGAGGCAGAATCATTGACTGTATCTTTTTTTTTAAAGATCCTTAAAGTGGCCCAGCGCCGAGGAGCGACGGTAGCTTAGCTAGCTTAGGGTAGATTTGTATGTAGAATGATAGCCGCAGCTGTTAGTCGATGTTAAGTTAACGAGGAATGTTTAACCACAACCTTTTTTTCCCCCACGACTAAGACGAGACTACGACGATACGATATCGCCGTTAAACACTCACTTACGAAATCCCAGTCGATATTAAAGATGGAAGAGATTATAGATGTTAAAATTCACTTTATTAAGTATAAATCATATTTTCATCCATAGATAATAGGAGACTAAATCTAACGGTTACAGTTAGAACCAAAGTATTCTGTCCACTGGACTGGTTTGTCATACGGACCTTTTGCACTCTGGTCTGATCTGGGTTTCGCGCTGCAGAGAACATCTAGTTGGTGGCTCCTCTGAGGTTCCCCCTCAGGACAGCTGGAGCTCACCGCTGAAGTAAAGTGACGTCATCAGATCAGATGACCGATGAGAAACGACCAAAACAATACGACCACGTGACTGTGACCAAACACTAAGGACATTTAAAACTACCAGCGGCGGCAGAATCACGAAATCTTCAACTGTTTTGTTCTTTAACTGAAGCTTTTCCAACCACAGACCTCTTGGAGAAGGTGAGATCCTCTCCTCCACATCCATCGTGTATATTTGTATTTAATTCTGTCTGTTTAAAGTCCAACACGTACGTTTGTAACGCAGACCTAGTTCTGAAGTTGTTGATCTAAAGATATCTGTGTTTAATCTCCACCTTTAGAACCGAGTCGTCCGGCAGAACCCCGGAGAGAGAAACTACCACATTTTCTACGCCCTGTTAGCCGGAACCAACAACCAGCAGAAAGGTGAACCCAAACCCGAACCCAAACATGTCCACTAATATCCTCACGTCTGCTTTGGTGCATATTTGCCGAACCTTCGTCTGAAAAACACTTTACGACCGGTTTGTCTTTTTTCTCTGCCTTTGCAGAGGCGTTCGGGTTGACCCGGCCCGAGAGCTACCACTACCTGAGACAGTCGAGCCTCGTCTCCGACCAGAGCATCAACGACCACAGCACTTTTCAGGATGTTCTGGTCCGTTCGCATAACTTGGCCTCCTCGCCGAAACGTCTGCCTGCAGGAGAAACTCAACTTCCTCTCTGTGTGTTTGTGTCGTGGTCTACAGAACTCCATGCGGACCATGCAGTTCACGGAGGAGAACATCGGAGAGATCATGCGCCTCCTCGCCGGGGTCCTTCACGCGGGGAACATCGAGTTCATGACGGCAGGAGGAGCGCAAGTGTCCTCCAAGTCAGGTCAGAGATGGTCTCCTCATGCAAACCTCTTCCTCCACGATTGGTTCCAGCTCCAGGTTCAGGAGTCCATCACAGATCCAGCGAGGACATCTGGTGGCGAGGAGAATTATGACGGCCGTTGGTCCAGGATCAAGAACGCAAAAAAATTTGCTATCGTTATGAAAAATTCAACTAGTCCAAACTATTAAGATGCTAAATTATAACATAAAGCATGAATTGGCAAAAAGGGGAACAGCTTGTTGAAAGTGGGGCGGGCGGGGGGAGGAAGATGAATAAACAACAACAACCAGACAGTGAAGAAGTGAAACCAGGACATCAGCAGAAGACTTTTAAGGCTTTAGTCTCTGACGTCTGATGGCGATGAGGTCTGTGTGTTCCTGCAGCTCTCAGCCGGACCGCGGACCTCCTGGGCCTGAACTCGGACCAAGTGGCCGAGGTGCTGACTCACCGGTCCATGATCCTCAGGGGCGAGGAGATCTCCACGCCGCTCACCGTGGAACAGGTCAGTACGACCCAGTCACCGGCTGTACCCGTTCACCTGCAAAAGAATTTTAGCCACTTTCTGTCCACAGAAACACAATATTCTTCATTTTCTTTAAATCACCAATATAAGTTAATATAGAATATAACAGCTGTCATAATATGTGTGTATATTTAAGGTACCTCAAAGAGGACAGTGGGTTGGTCATCCATCACAATAACCAAATATACAACTAGAGAAAAACACTCGCCCAAAACCTTCCTCTGGACCTACTCCGTTTCTTCCTCTCTCCTCCTCTTCATGTGTTCAGCACATTGTTTTTTTCTCTGTTCCACACTCCTCCACTTTGAACCGGGTATTATCTTAAAAACAAGTTGTTTGTCACTTCCTGTTCCTCTCCAGAATGAAGCATCAAAGGATTAAAGCACAGCCGAGGTTTCGGAAATATTCCTTTTCCACCCAAAAAATAACCTAGTGCTAGTTCGGTGCTGGTGCTAGTGCCAGTGCTATCTATCTATCGCACCTCCTAACATGATCGGTTCTTGACTCTAGGCCAGCAAAGAACTGATGCTAAATCAGACTCCAGCTCCTAACTAGCCCCTAATCAGCTCCTTGGAAAAGGGTTATGAGTATCTCTCAAATACTCTGTCATCTCTTACGTCTTCCACTTCAGCGTCTCTGTTGATCCCACTTAGCCCCCAGCTCCACCAACAAAAGAATCAAAAGAACGAAGGTAGCAGTAGCCACATTATGACGTAACTACTCCTACCTCTGGGTTGAATTCCATGCAAACCCCTCCATTAGTTTTCCCCGCCATCTTGTTCGCAGAAAAACACGCAAACAAAAAAAAGACGTTAAATAAAGGTTCCAATTTGTAACCTGTTCAGATACAAGTACTGTCAGCGCCTGGGGGGCGGGGTTATCGACACCAAGCAACACTTTTTCAGCAACGCTTGCTAGCCTAGCTACTCTGTAAGGTTAGCCAAGCCTGAGTTGAGTGAGAGTAAAACTTTGTTTCATTAAACAAACTCAAGCATGACTGGACACGTTTCTGTTTCTTCGGGTTTATTCCACGTTTCTGTGAAAGTGACGCCGTTTTCCTGATCCTCTGCAGGCGGTGGATTCCCGGGACTCCATGGCCATGGCACTTTATTCTCAGTGTTTCAACTGGATCATCTGCAAACTCAACAAGCGCATCCGGGGCAAAGAGGACTTCAAGTCCATCAGCATCCTGGACATCTTTGGATTTGAGAACTTTGAGGTGGAAAATCACTTTCATTTCCAAAGAAATGACGAAAAGGATATTTTTTTCTGTTTCTAACGAGCTTCGGTCGAGGCTACGTTGGCTTTCAGGGTCATGAAGTTCTGGTTCTGTGCCCTGCAGGTCAACCGCTTCGAGCAGTTCAACATCAACTATGCTAACGAGAAGCTTCAGGAATATTTCAACAAGCACATTTTCTCCTTGGAGCAACTTGAATACAACAAGTAGGTTTCCTCCCAAACACGACAAGACTGGAAACATCTTGACCCAAACCTGTCTGGGTTTGGGTCAAGATGTTTCCATAGATGGAACTATTCTTGTTCAGAATAGTTCTGATTTTATAAAATTGTGATTAGTGGAATATTTCATTCAGCCTTCGTTCTTTGAGGCTCCTTTATATTGGCGAAGCTTGCGTGGAAAATAAAAACGATGCTGCAGCGAGTCCGCCAAGAATCATTATTTGAAATAATACATGTAGAAACATCATGCCCCCCCCCCCCCCCCCCCCCCCCCCCCCCCCCCCCCCCCCCCCCCCACCACCACCACCACCACCACCACCAACCCCCCAGAGAAAAATGTCTTCCGTCCGACCCAATTATTCCAGGATGTTTTTCTAAGGATTTGGAAAACCCCGCATGATGAGGTCATCACCCTGGAGGCCGGCCATCCGCACCTCCACAAACAAACAATTTAGCAATTTAGCGAGCTGCAGCTTCCAAAAACCCGCCTCAGTCATCTCGTTGTTTCTGGACCCAACGCTGCGCCGCTATCGACTTTCCTACCTGAGGACAACCGCCGGGTTTCCCCTTCAAACATCTCAGACCTACAAATCAAGATGGAGGAAATGTTGACTTCTACTTGATTGTTTTGCCCTTAAGTCAGTCTCTATGTTGACATAAAAAGAATGTTTACGTGATTCTATTAAGTACCAAACGTCTGAGGAAGACGCGGTTCTGCTGGAGGAGCAGGAAGGTCCACTGAAAGCACAAATAAAACATTCCTTTGTTTGTCGTCGTTGACTTTTTTCTGTTTCTGATCGTAGCTTTTTTCTTCTGTGGATTCTCCCCCGCAGGGAGGGTCTGGTTTGGGTTGACATCAACTGGATGGACAACGGCGAGTGTCTGGACCTGATCGAGAAGGTACGTGGGAATAAACAAAAAGAAGGAGGCGGCTTGCTGAAGGGAGTTTCAGTGACTCCTGGGGGAAGAATTATTCTAGACGGTCCGATCAGATGGGTTAAAACTCCGTCTGGAGCCTCGGACGGCTCGCGCAACAACTGGGTCACGTACCGCCTGAGGTCTTCCCCTCGGCCTCGCAATGTTTTAAATCAACGATCGCGACCCCATGATCGTGAATGACCTTTAAACCAAAATGTTGCCGAATAACCGAGAAAACATTTACAGATTCGGCAGAAGACGAGCAGCGAGTGTTGACGAAGATCTCTCTGTGTTTCCATAGAAACTGGGTCTCCTGGCGCTGATGAACGAGGAGAGTCACTTCCCCAAAGCCACAGACGACACCTTACTGGAGAAACTGCACAGCCAGCACTCGGTACCACCTTCTCAGATTCTGATTCTTGTCTTATACCTCAGGCGTAACTCGAGTTTCTGACAGAAGAGCGACGAGAGAGAGTTCTTCCTCTTACGTTCTTACTTCACAGTGGTACTGGGAACATCTCCGGGTTTGGGTTCAGGCATGACCCTGTTGGGAGGAGATTAGTTCTGCCCTCCGGAGCCCGGTGCTGGATGGATTACAGAAGCGTTTTGATCTGCTTCCTCTGTCTGTGATCTTCAAACTGTTATTCCAGTCATCAAACAATTAAAGGGTTTCTTTTCTCTCGCTGCAGAAAAACCCGTTTTATGTGAAACCGCGGGTCGCCGTTCACTACTTTGGGGTCAGGCACTATGCAGGAGAGGTGAGTGTTTTTGTGGAGCAGAACCTACTGCTGCTGTTCCTTGTCTGTCCTGCGGTCCACTGACGCCCCCTGCTGGCTGGTTTTAGGTGGTGTACGATGTGAGGGGCATGTTGGAGAAGAACCGGGACACTTTCAGGGACGACATCCTCAACCTGCTGAGGGAGAGCAAGTAGGTGTCTCACTCTCTCATTACTGTCTTACCTCCTGTCTGTGGGGTCCAAATGTTTGAATGGAAACCTTAGACCCATAAGAACCTGCATGGTGACCCGGTTGTCTCATCCAGTCAGTAGAACTCTGAGGCACCTGTACTTTACGTTGTTATTTCCATTCTACCACTCTAAAACTAAACAGACACAGGATCTTTGAACGCCTTTGCTTGAGGCAGCATCTCAACCCGACCCGGAAGAACCGGTCCACCTTTATCCCTTAGACCAAACATAAGATTACATTTTTTCCACAGTGTGACTGAGGACATTAATGTCAGGTAAATTTAAATGTGCAGTGGAAGATTATTAGCTGCAACAATTTTTTTCTGCAGAGCTCCTGAAAAAAAAGTATCTTGTGCAACAAGATGGTTTACTGTTAATTTATAAATGTATATATAAAAGCCAACGTACAATATACAGAGTAAAGGGCTGACCAGGGCTTAAAAAGTTTTCTTTTCACTTTGAAATGTCACACCATCGGTTTAAGAAACGCACAAGCGCGGAAGTCGGAGTGTACGTTTATTTCATCAAGTCAGAACAAATACACAATGCCGACCGACTTTACATTCGCCGTGATCCTTCAAAATAAGAGCACTTGAAATACACTAGCATAAACATGTGCTCATAAACAGAGAAAATAGGTTACAGAATCATATCCTGGCAGCTTTTGCTGGTAGATACGGGATCGTCATCGAGCAGGAATCACTGACTGCACATACTGAAGGACAGCAGGTGGAAGTGACGCCGTTGGTTTTCAAAGAACCACTTCAGAGGGACTTCAGGGGTTCGGGTCGTGTCGTGGTGTACTTTCTGACTCTTCCCTCTGGTTTTGGTCAGGCTGGACTTTGTCTACGATCTGTTTGAACACGTGATGAGCAGAAACAAGCAGGACACCCTGAGGAGCACCTCCAAGCACAGACGGCCCACCGTCAGCTCCCAGTTCAAGGTACGCTATCAACGAACGGCGGCGTCTCCCGCCGAGGCGTCTCCGAAAAACTGTCTGTGTTCCTACGTGATACAATTTGAGCTATTTCTTTAAGATCATCAACAATCTTCTTTTTACAAACATAATACAAAATGATTACAGAAACTTTTTTTTATTATAGGTGCAGGAATCTGACTTTTATTCCAGCAGCATTTTTAAACAGATATTCCACACTGTAAAAAAAAAAGAATAAGATTAATATAAAATACAAACGCTATAAATTTCTAAAACTTCAATTTTAAACTCAATCATACGAGTTTACTTAATTTAAGTTAGTGTTAGCAGTGAGCACATCCTCTGTTTTTAGAGCGTAGAACTAGACGTAGTAACGCCTGTGTCGGTGTGTTCCAGGATTCCTTGCACTCCCTGATGTCCACGCTCAGCACGTCTGACCCGTATTTCATCCGATGCATCAAACCAAACGCACACAAGGTGAGTTCTGATGGGAGGATTCATGAACCCACAAATATCTGTGCGCGCGAACACGCGAACACACACACACACACACACACTCACACACACACACACACACACACACACACACCTTGAGCAAACATGTCTGGGTGTCAGAGCGCTGAAGTATCACGGCGAGAAAATGAGAATCCTTTGTCATTTCATAAACAATCAGTCCTCCCCCACCGACCCGCCGCAGACAGAAACGAGAAACGTCTGGCCCCTCGGGTGCCCTTTGACCCCCGGGTTGCCTAGCAACAGACTGGAGTGGTGCAGAATGTGTGGGTAATGTACACAAATGATAGACGGGACGGATACGGGGATCAAAATATTCAGTGTTATTGTAGTTTTTTGCTTCGTATGAAATAGTTTTCATAGATCTTGAGTGAAGCCTGTGCAGAAATATCAACAAATAAAAAATGCCTTTAAAGTCAACAGCTTTGAAGAGGTGGACAAAGACTCCGTCGTGTCGGTTGTTGTTGGTTCTTTTTAAAACCAGTGGGCCTGAAAAGTTGGCGTATCGACGAAACCTGTTCTCAGACCAGCATGTGATTGATTTCTGTCTGGGTGCCTCGTCGGCTCATTAACGGCGTCTTTGCGGGCGTCACAGCGCCGGCATGGACGTGCTGCGATCGACCGCTGATGTCAGGGATTATTGATGGTTCCCAGGCCGCGTCGTCGGTGAAGGTTGCTGCAATGAACCGTTGGAACTGGTTGTTTCAGGATATCTTTAGAGAATACTTCAAGTAGGTTAGAGAATTATTTGAAGATAACTGATATTTTAATTAATATTTGGAAATAATTAACTCTGATTGGTGAAATTAATCATTGGAAGTACGTGAGATGGAACGTTTTTAGCACTTAAACACTAAAAGAACCGAAACTACCCAGAAGCTGAAACTACCCAGAAGCTGAAACTACCCAGAAGCTGAAACTACAGATAAACCAAAGAGGAACTGAGACTCTCATGTTTCAGTCTGAAGCTCAGACCCCATTCCTTATTTTCTTGAACTAGATGGACGCGTAGATAATGGACACACACGGTGAGTATCTTCGGCGTCCCCTGGGAGACCAGCCGGACAGCCGGCGTGTCTCTACCAGGCGGAACACGACCGTCTGGACTCTCCTCTTGATCGAACGTTAAACAAGGCCGGATGATGACTTCTAAATGGGGCTTAATGCAGTTAGAGGAGGAGGTGGCGGGAGAAGGCCCCGCCCCCAAGGGAAATGAGGGTCGGGGCGATCCGGCCAATAAAAGCCCCCAGAGAGGCGTCCCTGTCATCTGTCGGCTCCGCTCTGAGCTGGTGTCGAAGAGGAAGAGGAGGAAGCAGAGTGAACGTAGATGAGAGAAACCGTACGACTGAACCGACAGGAAGCCGTTTGAAATGTTCCCCATGAGCGGCGATGGTCGACCTCCTGTCACACGGACTGAGTGACCCCCAACCAACGCCTGCAGGATCATCAGATGACAAATAAAGTCTGTGGGAACATCAATATATTGATCCAGCGCCTAACGGCCTGGACAGATTGTCAGCGCCGAATAAAACCAGGAGACACAGATGCTGCGTTTAACAACGACGACGGCGTGTTCGTTAGAGCGCCGATGTAACGTAACTGCAGGCAAGGATTTTAATTTAGCCAAAAGAGAGTGGTTGTACGAAACAGAATTCTTAAAGACATGAGATGATTAGAAGACCTTGACCGTGACCTTCATCTCACATTCATGAGCTCAAACCCCGACTAGGGAACATTTGGACACATAACAAGTAGAACTCAGATGAACGGAGGGAATCTAAGCATCAATATGAGTTTATTTAATCCTGGAACTAGAGAAAAACTGGAAGTTCAGACAAAAGAAAAGCTGGAGAGAATCTGAAAGTACATATAAACAGAAACTATAGAGGAACTGAAACTCTAAACTCTGAAATGTCTCGTCAGATGAATAATATAATAATTATGATAATTACACTCTTATGAAAGAAAGACGACATTTCTCTATTTTATGGGATATGATATTGATATTTCTGTTAAATCACGAGTTTTATTTAGTTAATGAACTTAAAGTCAATTCAACTTTATGTATATATATCTCAAAGTTTCCTCTGCCTCGCATAATTAATGCGGCAGATTTTATTATTATTCGTTTTAATAATTTAACCAACGGATGAAAAAAATCATCCAATAATGAAATGATGTGTCCAGTTTAGTCAGCTGCTATATTTGAATGTAAGCAACCCGTCCCCCCCCCCCCACACACACACACACACAAATAAGCACGCACGCACACACACACTTCTCTGTGAAGTTCTCTCTCTCTCTCTGTCTCTCTCTCACACATCCACACACACATACACACTCTCTCTCTCACACATCCACACACACAGTTATCTCTCTCTCTCTCACTCACTCACTCACTCACTCACTCACACACACACACACACACACACACACAAAGCCTACAAGTGGCCTGCACAAATGAGCCTCAGCAGGAGACGCATCGCCATGGCAACCACAGCCCTCCCTCTGTATTCACGAAGGGGAGTGGAGTTCTGGCTTTGAGAGCCTTTGTTTCACTCTGGCGGCAGAGAGTGAGAGTGTGAGACGCTCAGGAGGACGGAGCGCCGCTGCGGGAAGTTATCTGTCATTTAGCGTTTGAAAAATGCCGGCGGAAGCAAAGCGGAGAGCGATGATGCACGGTGAGCCCTGATGCATTCAAGTACGCGCTCGCTGCACGGAGGTTTGAGTGTCCAGTGGAGGGTTTGAGTGTCCAGTGGAGGGTTTGAGTGTCCAGTGGAGGGTTTGAGTGTCCAGTGGAGGGTTTGAGTGTCCAGTGGAGGGTTTGAGTGTCCAGTGGAGGGTTTGAGTGTCCAGTGGAGGGTTTGAGTGTCCAGTGGAGGGTTTGAGTGTCCAGTGGAGGGTTTGAGTGTCCAGTGGAGGGTTTGAGTGTCAGTGGAGGGTTTGAGTGTCAGTGGAGGGTTTGAGTGTCAGTGGAGGGTTTGAGTGTCCAGTGGAGGGTTTGAGTGTCCAGTGGAGGGTTTGAGTGTCAGTGGAGGGTTTGAGTGTCAGTGGAGGGTTTGAGTGTCCAGTGGAGGGTTTGAGTGTCCAGTGGAGGGTTTGAGTGTCCAGTGGAGGGTTTGAGTGTCAGTGGAGGGTTTGAGTGTCAGTGGAGGGTTTGAGTGTCAGTGGAGGGTTTGAGTGTCAGTGGAGGGTTTGAGTGTCCAGTGGAGGGTTTGAGTGTCCAGTGGAGGGTTTGAGTGTCAGTGGAGGGTTTGAGTGTCCAGTGGAGGGTTTGAGTGTCCAGTGGAGGGTTTGAGTGTCAGTAGAGGGTTCGAGTGTCAGTGGAGAACCACCTCCACTGCAGAAAAATCTGAATTTATATCAAACTTTGAGAATTAAGATTTTGTCGTTGGTGGTTGTTTGTTTTTTGCAAAGACAGCAGGATTTAATTACGATAAAAGTCCATTTCTGTGCAGATTGATTTGGTTCACTGCGAGGCTCGTTGCATTGATTTTGGTGCAGTGGTCCAAATCTGTGTATCCATCCACTCGGTTGCTTTATAGAATTTTGGAAATTGCCTTTCAGAAGAAGACAACCTCATTCGGAGCCTCACATAAATGATTTCCCACCAAGGTTAGATTGAATATACCTGTTTGAGTTTCCTCAACAGGAGGAGATCAGACAGCTGAGTGAGATCAGCACACAAGCCCCTCCCTCTGAGACCTCCTGCTTTCTGTTTCTTTTATTGCTCTTGAAGGCTTGAACCTCTGACTGCGACATGGAGACCGATGTCTGCCGCTTAGTGAGCGAATGACGAGTACTTTTAATGGCGCTCGGAACCAGACGCTCGATTGAGGTTGGACGCATAATGAGCGGAGAGTTGGATTAATGCCATTATAATGAAGAGGGGGGCGGCTCCTCTGATGCGCTCCTCTCAATGGA
Organism: Lophius americanus; assembly: GCA_037951165.1. Lineage (NCBI taxonomy): Eukaryota > Metazoa > Chordata > Actinopteri > Lophiiformes > Lophiidae > Lophius > Lophius americanus. Next base: position 615,235 of record JBBDHG010000208.1, on the reverse strand, counting down.
AAGTGAAGACTTTGTCCTGAAGTTGATGTTGGACGCAGGACAAATAGACAAGCGTAAAGATCCGAACAACTTTGATAAATTGTCTTTTTGCCACCTCCTTCCTCACAGGCTCAGTGTGGATCGGACTGCTTATTTAGTAAAAACCTTCATATCTGTAGATAAGTTATGGTGATACGGACTAAATTGCGGTACCTCACATGAAAAAAAGACAATTTCTTCGGCATCCCGCCTTTATGTGACGTGAGTTAGAATGGGCATCCTCTCCAATGGTAGATTCCTTACTGCCCTAATCACATTATGAGTGCTAACGATGTTGGTACTTGAGGTCCGTGGTGGAATGGCAGCTCATCACTGCGGTACCTGAACACCACTTTGGTCGGATCTAAACTTTCATAGGGAAGATTCTTTAAAAAGAGATGCATCAGGGACGTGTTCTCGCCCTGGTGCATTATGGGTCAAAATGTTTCTGCGCACAATCCTAGACTTTAATGAGGTGTGGAGCTGTTTTAGGTTTATGGGATGCAGGTGAGGCCCAACTTTAAATATCCAATGAGCAGAACTGGGCACCAACATTAAAATATCAATGTTTACTGCTCTAATTGTTACTCTTGTCTTTAGAAGTAAAACAGGATGGGATAAATCCTGACCTGCTGTTTGGTCCAGTCAGTATTTCATGTGGTTTCTGTTCAAGATGTCCCGTAGAGAAGAACCGGAACAAAAGAGCTAACCTTGTGTTTCTATTCAATGTGAGGATTTAAAGGGAAAAAACATTTTCTACGACCCTTTAGCGCATCCGTCCGTCTTTGTATTAATTGTTTTCTCAGTAGCTCCACCGCTAATGGCTTCGGGGTTTTTTTTGTTTTTTTGATTGATTGTTTTTCCATAGGAAACCTCCTCCAAACTGGGTCAGACTTAAATCCAGCGGGGTCAGGGATTTAGGTGGATTTCTGTCTGTCTATTAATGGAAGACATAGTTGCAGGGATTCCTCGTACCCTTGTGAAGGAGCTCCCACCCTTAATCCCCCACATTCAGAACGAGGAGCCCAGGAGCAAACAAGACCTCTGATTAAGAAGAGAGGGAGGGGCCTTTGGGCCCTTGATGCTCTTAGATGCTCTTAGTCCAGTTTGAAGCAGGAATGCCGAGGCTTTGAAAGAGGGGAAGTCTTCCGATGCTTTAGAGCCGTAACTAAAAAGCCAAATAAATACTTTTATGTTTCAAATGGGGGAATTTCTACCTTTCTCTGTTAAGATGATTATAAAGTGACTGCCGTAACATGATTGAAGGATATTGTAGTTATAGTCTACAAAACGGTCTAACTAATGGGGAGAAAAGTTCAATGGAAATTAGAAAGAGACTCAAAAGAAACCCGGAAAGGCTCGCCGATAAATGAGAGGGGATTGGAAAATATCGCTGACCTCGGGGTCGTGTCTCACGAACTCTTTGTCCACTTTCTGCTTCAGTCGGGCCCCTGGATCAAATGTAAGACGTGCTTGCCGACTAATAAGGTACTGACAGGTAGAAGATAAAGCTGGGGGGGCGGCCACAAAGGCCCTAAAACTAATCCGTAAAATCGATGGGAAAAAACATTCTCCCCCAACTAAGCTCCGGTTAAATCCTGGAGATTCTTCAGCCAATCAGAACATTTTTTTTCAAGGTCGGTTAAAAGGCTGTTTGGGAAGTCTATGTGTGAAGAGATGATTTAATGCTTCCAAAATGCTGACAAAAAGGACTCATGGTTCGTGGAATGACAGTAACCGAAACAGAACCATGACGGTCTTCAGCGAGGACATCGGGCACCAACCATCTCATCGGTTGTCTAATGGGGCATTCACTGAAAGTTACATCGAGCATAGAAAAGATATCCGATGTCAACCACATAGTTTGACTCAATCAAGCGTAACCCTGATCTCGCCGTTGTGGCGTTGTGGCCCAACATGTGAGATGTCTTTGGACCCAACAATGTTCCATCAACTCGCATACAGATTTGATTTAATGAAGAAGACTCGGGATGATGCGGCATTCCATCCCTCTGAACCTTCCTCTGAGACACTGATAGCTCATCCTGAGTCCGGCTGAGTTCTCAACCCCCTCGGGAGCTGGCAAGCCACTCCCCCCTTTGTCCTGTTGAATGGCCCAGAGCACCAAGTCTCCTAGAGGAGAAGGACACTGAGTCTTTTGTTGTCTCCCCCCCGAAGACCCAGGAGATGGTCTGGATGCTCATTTACATCACTGTGGTTCTGAGCTGATGGATCATTGGGACTCTAGCTAACTTATTCCAGTAGAATCGGAACAAAAGTATTTGAGACGTATGAAACACAAGCCAGTTATGGCAAAACTGGAAAAAGAGCCATAATCGGAACCGTACTACAAAACTTCGTATTTACAGCAGTCGGGTTTAGCTTGAAACTAGACTTACGCTGTCGTCAGGGTATGTCCCCAAAAAAGACCCCAATCCCCTCCATTTTTATAAGCAGTCCCCTGATTGAACCACTCAAATAAATGTGGAATTATATTTTTAGTCAAGAATCTCCCCAAACTGAGTTAAATATGAACTATCAGATCAAAATAAGATCGGTAACCTGGAGATAACTCGTATACACCAAATTTGGAATAAATCGGATCAGTGGTCAGGAAATTATGGCCCAATATCTTTTCTAAGTAAAACTCCCCCTAGTGTCAGAAATGTATAACTTTCATTTCCCAAAATAAGTCCAATTCTTATTTGTGAGAAAGTCTTTGTTTTCCAGACATACCTAAAAAAAAATTTGTTGGCTCATTTTCAAACCAGTGTTTTTCAAAGAAATTTCCCCCTAGTGAGTAAAATATAAACTTTTAAAGTGAAACATGATGTTTACATTTTAGATCTCCTCCAGTCGAATCATATTCATTCACATTTGGACTAAATCGGACCAACAGTTGAGAAATTATGGCTGAAAACATTTGGAGCTAAAGCTCCCCCTAGTGTCAGATATATACCACCGACCCAAAATCCCTCCAGTTCTTCCTTGCAGTAAGACGGCAACGGACACAAGAGGATCATTAGTAACAGATGATGTCATCATGGTTGACTTTGAACACTCTTTACAGTCAAACGTAGCTCGCTTACCCACAATTCTCTCTGCTAAATAGTCCAGCCATACTGTCCACGGTGTTCTAGACACCTACGGGTCCAGATACACCTGTACCATTTTTTTTTAAAAAGAAGAAAAAAAGGATGGCAAAAATTAACCGAAATAGCTTGAATCTATATTGTTAGCATGTTGCTAACAAAGAGACTTTTTTCTACCTCCGAGCTTTGAAACGAACCTTAATGGACAATTATCAATTATCGGGTCATACAGTGTGAGCACAGCAATCGTGAGCTTCCGCAAAACGTTTCATTCGTAAAGTGTGAGTTCCAATCCAAACAGGCGGGGTGGGCTAGTTCACCCATACTGTAAGTTTCTGGACTTCGGGAGGAATCGTGAAGAAATCCAGAGAACTTGCAACTCCGCCCAGAAAGGCGGAGTTGCAAGTTCTCTGGATTTGAAAAACTACTTCTGGAGTCTTTGCTTCTTAGCTTGAAACGATTCCGTATTTAGATCACAGCACAGTTTGTATCTCATGGATCAGGAGTGGTCTTTGTCTGACACAGCTTGAAACCTTTTTCCCATTTAAGGGAATCCCTTAACCAAAGGGACGGTCACGCAACTGTGAAAGAGTGTCTGGACATTTCAGGAAAACAGAAATGGAGGTAGTAAACGGGGGGCTTTTCTTTGTACGCTGCAGTATGCAAATCAAAGTTATGCTAATGAGCCCCCCGTCTGCGGACATCAGTAGTTAAAGGGCGCCATTCAATCAGCAAGTCAAAATCTGGTGGTGCCTTCATCGTAGAAGCTCCATCGGGTGATATCAGGAGAGATGGGCTCGGAATAAAGGGGCCATTAGGAGCGGGAATGAAAGCAACCTCTTATTCTGAGCCTCCCCCAACGCCCACCGAGGTGACGGGGTGAGAGGGCTCCCCGGGAAAATGGCTGCCTCTGAATGCACTTCTGTACGTGATAATGGTATCTCAGAGTCGAGTGCGCCCGATGGAGTGGTTGGATTTGCCCTTGGCCGCCGCTTTCGTATGCAGACGTTGAAAGACGTGAATGAGTGGAATGTCTGCTGTGTGTGTCGTACGTGTGTGTCGGACGTGTGTGTCGTACGTGTGTGTCGTACGTGTGTGTCGGACGTGTGTGTCGGACGTGTGTGTCGTACGAGTGTGTCGTATGTGTGTCGGATTTGTGTGTCGGATTTGTGTGTGGTACGTGTGTGTGTGGTACGTGTGTCGTACGTGTGTGTGTCGTACGTGTGTGTCGTACGAGTGTGTCGGACGTGTGTGTCGTACGTGTGTGTCGTACGAGTGTGTCGTACGTGTGTGTCGTACGAGTGTGTCGTACGTGTGTGTCGTACGAGTGTGTCGGACGTGTGTGTCGTACGTGTGTGTCGGACGTTTAAAGTGGTTTACATTTGTCATATGACAGTTTAATGGCTAAAAGCTTTGGACACTGTTTCCGTAGATTCTTAGTCATCCGGGTTTAAATGAATCCTCAAAGTTTGATTCAGCTTTTAACGATTAGCATTTTCTTTTTTTCTGCGCAGACCTTTTGCCCTTTTTTAGGATAATTTTGGTTTTACAACATTTTTACCTTCGGAGACTTGGTGGAAGTCATGTGACTGGTGCCACTCCAAACGTTTTTGAATAATCTGAGAGACATTTAGTGGACAGTTGCACCCCGGCGAGGCTAACTGGTGATTAGGTTCTGAAGCTAATTTCGGTTGATGGGATGCTACGTGTTTTCACATATGTTCTGTGTATGTCCTAACAGTGACGACTTTTACTGCTTACCTCTAGATGCCAGACAAGTTTGACCAGACTTTGGTTCTGAACCAGCTGAAATACTCCGGCATGTTGGAGACGGTTAAGATTCGGCGGACCGGTTTCCCCGTACGGAGAACTTTCCAAGACTTCTGCTTCAGGTGAGTCTCTTCGGCGATAACCAGGTGTGTAGAAACGCTTAAATGTTCTCTAAATGAAAACAAGCTGCGTCGCTGCTTCAGGTATAAGGTGTTGATGCGGGCCGTGACGCTCCCGGACGACCCCCGCGGGAGCTGCGTCCAGCTGCTGCAGCTCTACGACAGCAGCGGTTCCGAGTGGCAGCTGGGCAAAACAAAGGTAAGGACGCTCGGACGCACGGTTTTGTTTTCCATCGAGTTTCCCTTTGGTTCATGTTATTGTGACGCATCATTTACAAGATGAGAAAAAGAGGAAAAAAAGATCCCTCAAAAGTAGATGAGTCAAAAAATACTTTATATTTCCTGCAGTTTCCAAAAACATATTAACGGACTTCCTCCCCGTCAAAGACAGAAATCCTTCATCTCCTGATTTTCCTCGTGCCTCTGGCTGGCTCCGGCAGATTTCCTGCACATAGGAACTGACATGGTGCCACTTAATTTTGCCACCAGGGGATGCCAAGCATTTTGGCTGCAGTCTGCGCCGCTCCAGACTTAATTTGTCTTCATGCATCTTCCAAATCCAGCTCCATGAATCCCTTCCAGAGCTCAGGCTGTGTGTGTGTGGGTGTGTGTGTGGGTGTGTTTATGTGTGGGTGTGGGTGTGTGATCATGAATAACTGAGGTCCAGAGTACCTGAAGCGTGAAATCCAAATGTTATTGGATCCAGACTTCATCCCTTCACTCTATTGCTCTCTGTTTCCACGACAACAGATCATGAAGAATACACCTGCAAACATGAGTAAATGTCACAGAGAGTATTTAAGCCTACTGAGGTACAACAAAAGAATCCAAAGCGGTTCCTCCACGCCCGCCGGGTGCCTGTGTGTCGAGGCTTCGCTGCCGACGCCACCGCGAGAAAAAAAAACACTTTTAGACTTCTATCATGGCTTACTTCCTGTTGCCAGCAGGTGGCGCTATGACTGTAACTGCACGCTGTTCATGTGGACGTTCAGAAAGTGATTCTTACCCAATATGAGAAATTTGCCGGAAATCGGACCATTTGGCAGCGGAGTTAGAACAACTTCCTGCTTCCGGGCAAATTGTTGGAATTGGCCACGCCCCCATGGACACACCTATTTGTTTTGTATAAAAAGGTAACATTTTCTTCGGCTTTCCTTTACATGACAAGAATCTATGAGGGGAGCTGAAAACATAAACTTTTCCCTTTTTCTTTCTAGAGTTTCCGGGGGTGTAACCTTCTGAGAACAACGCCGTTGCTGTTGCTGTGTTATCTGTCAAAAACGCAATATTTGCTAAAACTGTGGTCACTTTGAGCGGGGAATGAATAAATAAGCATTTGTACGCAAGCAAATAGCCGATACTGAAAAGTAACAACCAACCAACTACAGGTCTGGCGTGTTAGCGTAGCCTTAATTTAAGCGAGATGACTAAGAAAAAAAGGTGGTGAAGAAGTCTCCGCCCATATGCCCTTGTGTATTTAACGGCCACACAGACAACCATTCATAACACCACTGACTCCATTTTTGACAGTTGTAGTTTACTACGTCGTCTTCTGCTCTTTATTGCCATTTTTTGTTGTTTTCACTCTTTACTGCCATCTTGTGGCTGTACTGATGTATATAAGCGCATGTGGGCATTGACATCTATATTCTTCTTAGATGGAGTATAAGGCTGTCACTCATCTGTGATTCTGCTCTTGATTTTCATGGACCGGTTCTCGGGGTGAGGGGATGGTTCGGGGAGTCTTGAATCGCGTCTCTGCTGTTTGCAGATGATGCGGTTCTTTAAGCTCATTAACCTCAATGGGCACCGGAGCGTTTTGGTTCTCTGCTGGAGAACGGTGGACCCGTTCCCTTCAGATTAGGTTGGGTTGCTGCCACTAGCGAAGGAGTTCTAGTGTCTCTGGGTTCTGTACTCTGGGGAAATGAACCGTGAGATGGTCCAATGGTACCAGTTGACGTACGCTCCAACCCTCACATACGGTCACGAGATCCGTGAGTTCCCACATTCAATCGACCCACATGGGCGTCATTCTGGGGGTGGCTGGGCTCAGACTTCGAGCTAGGCCAGGCATCCGGTAGAATCAAAAGGAGCCCGTTGACTAGAGTGGGTTTGGGCGTGTGATCAGGAAGCCTCCCTGTGGAGGTTCTCCTGGCATATCTTTCTGGGAGGAGGGAGAGTAGCAGTATATGGATTATATGTCTCATCGAGTCCGGGAACGCCTCGGGGCCCCCAGGATGAGCCGGAGAGCGTGGCTTGGCAGAGATTGGAATACCCTGCTTGTCTCGCTGCAGCAAACCAACCCTGTTAAAGAACAAACTGGGCGGGTGGAAGGACAAATGAGCGTTTACGCTTAGAATGCAGTGAAAATTGTCTTTTTGGGTCCTTAAGGCGTCCATGCCCTAAATAGTTCCTTCAATTTGCCTTTTTCCCCCCGTTGTTAGGTACATTTGAATATGGACACCAGGGACTGAGGTTATAGTCTATCCACAGCAGCATAAATGGAGTTCTGCCCCATCGTTGGACAATCTGTGTCCCTGGGAACAAATGTCCCCGTTTGTTATCTCACCGTCTTCTCTTTTGGTCAGATTAGCATTCTCTGAAATGTGACGTGTCAACCCTCAGTCTGAACTACAAAGCCTCTCCGGCGGCTGTGACTGACTGTAAAACCACTAAATCAATTCCGTCCCCCTCAGAGGGATAGGTCCACTTTGTCCCGCTGCCTGTCTCCGGGTGATTTACAGGGAGGCGGACCCCCGGTTCCTTTCAGTCAGCACATGTCCCGGTCATTGTCTCGGAGTTGTTTTTCCGATTTTTTTTATTCACAGCCTCAAACTTAATTTCCAGGAAAAGATGGGGCCCTGCTCGCCGCTCCCAGGGATCTGTTCTCCCCGCGGGGCGGACCCGTCATGGCGAGCGGCGGTCCCCGGCAGCAAGAATCAAAAGTGTGCGGTGGCTTAGCGCAGCTTTTGTTGCCCTCATTAGCATAGTAATGATTCACGCGGATTAGCTGCCGGATTGTTTGGGATGCAAATGTTTACACGGGGCGGCGCTTTCTGAGCGCCGGTGATTCACGATTCGCGTTTGTGTCCCACGTTGTGCCTTTGCGTCGTCTTTTGTACGATTTGTTAACGCCGCCGGGACACAAATCTGGTTTCACAGAGAGCGACTCCAAAGACCAAAACTAACAAAAACTGTTTACGCTCCAACTCCTTCCTTCAGTCCCGTTTATGAAGTTGTGCGTACGACTGGTTATGTTTCATGAATCCCAGTTACTGTGTGCTACTAGCAGCCATAACATTACAACCACTGACAGGTGATTCCATTAGACAGCAAATGTTGTTCACCTGCGTCCTTCAATACAAATTGTCCAGCTAGCATTTATTCTTAGAAATTCAACAAAGGGACTTAAATATTTATTTATTTTTATAATGCTTGTTTATTTGTCGAAGAGTATATTTTTTATATCTCCGGTAGAGTCTGGTTTCGAAGTTTGTTATCCAACCTGACGTGTGTGTGTGTGTGTGTGTGTGTGTGTGTGTGTGTGTGTGTGTGTGTGTGTGTGTGTGTGTGTGTGTGTGTGTGTGTGTGTGTGTGTGTGTGTGTGTGTGTGTGTGTGTGTGTGTGTGTGTGTGTGTGTGTGTGCGCCATCTTCTCGTTTCACTCTTGATTAACCTGCTTGTTGGTGACATCCACATCACCCCAAGGAGTTTACATTTCCTCCTGAAAATCTCATTAGTGCTTCACCACTGAGGATTCCACCGCCATCACACACACACACGTATACACACACGTATACACACACACACACACACACGTATACACACACACACACGGTGCATCACTCAACAGCAGAAAAGAGGCAATCTGTATTCCTTCTCCCCCACAGAGCTGCGACATTTCGCCTGAGACCACGTCCCGTATCTCATTTTCCTCCCTCCCTAATCGGATTAACCTCGCCGTCCCTCAGCGCGTCCAGTTTCTCTATCAATGGAGGACAGCTTGGCTCCTGCAAGCAGGACGCCACACGGAGTTCCTCCTGAGATCCGTCTCCTTACGGCGAGATGACTCTCTGTCGTCATGGTGCCGCTCTTCGGCCGCGTGAAGAAAAGCGAATGAGGAATCCAGATTGGATTCATTCTCCTGGAGGGAAGGGGTCTGCTGATGTTCAAGATGAAGGAGGGTCCCTCTATATTTAATGTTGTTCCCCGCTTAATCCATGAAGTGTCTTTAATGGAGGCTGGAATCAAAAAAGACCGGCCATCAAACTCTTCTTCACTCAGCAATAACATGAAGGCATTTTGGTTCCAATCGGGGGCTTTTTTACCCACTTGTATCGGGTGAAGCCCCTCCCCCCTCTGCAGCTGACTGAATAATTTAATAAAATGGGATTAATAAAGTCTCGTCTTAAAACCTCCAGCTGTGAAGGTCCCGACTGACGAGGTGAAGTCAGGGTAACGGTGATTATCTGGTTTCCATGACACCTGTTGGTACAACAGACAGGAAGTGAACATTTAGTCCAGATGTTGGATCAGGACAAGTGGACCAGCGAAAGGATTTGATAGACTTTAAGCAGGATCAGTTATTGTGATGGTTAGACCGGTTGATCGGAACATCTCCGTACTGCAGTGGTTAGAACCTTCCACAGCGGTCTAACGAAGGACAACCAGTGAAGCGGTGACGGGGCGATGGGCGCCAAGGATCGTTGATGGTTAGAGAGGGTCAGCCGCGGTAGTTTGGAACACTCTGTGACATCAAAGCTGATAGTAAAAGTTCTCCTGCATCTCACCTTCCTCTCAGGTCTTCCTCCGCGAGTCTCTGGAGCATCGCCTGGAGAAGCAGAGGGAGATGGAGGTGCTGAAGGCAGCTATGATCATTCAGGCCCACGTCATGGGCTACATGGCCAGGTACACCCACCCACCCCCACAGTATCATCATCATCATCATCCTTCAACCTTCATCCGAAAACAAATGTCCAGTTTTGTCGACTGACCCGTGTCGTTCTCCACACAGGAAGCAGTACAGGAAGCTGCTGCAGTGCATTGTGGTCATTCAGAAGAACTACCGGGCCTTCTACTGGAGGAGGAAGTTCCTGCTCCTCCGCCGGGCAGCGCTCACCTTCCAGAAACGCCTGAGAGGCCAGCTGGCCCGCCGGGCCTACAGCCAGCTGCTGGAGGAGAGGAGGAGGAGGGTGGAGGAGGAGGAACGCCTCAGGAGGGCAGCGGAGGAAGAGGAGGAGAAGGAGAGGTGGGATTTTCATCCAACTCGACCAACTACTGAAATGGTTCCGTGATGACAGTCTATGGGGGGGGGGGTTATATAAACGTCACAGATGTTACTATAACGACCGCCGCACCGGGAGCGTTTTCTGGGAAACGTAATGACTGGCATTTTGTTTCCGGTGACTCTAATCTGTTCTGTGTCTGCAGGGAGCGACGGAGGCTGGAGGAGGAGAGACTCGCCAGAGAAGTAGGATAAATCATATTAATATCAGTTGTTTTTTACTTCCTGCGTTAAAAGTCACCGACTTATTCCTCAACCCTCGAATTAACTTTCTTTCTTTCAACCCAGACGGCTTATGTTTTAGTTATCCTCAAAGATCTCAACAATTTGGCCTAAATACATTATTTTTGTTTCTGTGAGACATTTTAACCGCTATAGAAGTTTATGTATTGTTCCAATAAATAAATAAACTTTTATCCGACACAAAATATTGTGTCGGATATTTTGTCTGTTGAAACACTGCTGTGAAAAAATATTGGATCCCCTCTTCATTTCTTCTATTTCTGCCCTGATCCCAGATCATCAAACTGTTTTTATCAAAAAGCCAAACTTCCTGCTTGTGATGATGTCATTGAACGGTGCTGGTTCTGATTGGTTCTGGGCGGGTCTAGTCCAGCTGGAATCTGATATTTATTCATATTTTGTCTGTTTTCCATCTTCAGGCTGAGGAGGAGAGAAGACTGGAGGAGCTTCAGCGCGCCGAGGAGCTGGCCTCTCTGGCTCTGCCTCCACCTCCACCTCCACCTCCACCTCCAGCATCTGCTGAAACAGCAGCAGCAGACGCCGGGGAGGAGCTGGAGTCGGTTCTGGAGGAGGACGTCCGTCCACACGAGGCGACTCAGGTGGAGGAGATCCTGCGACTGGAGCGGGAGATCCAGGCGCTGCAGCGGCAGAAGGAGCGGCAGGAGCTCTCGCTGACGGAGGCCTCCCTCAACCGCCTGCAGCTCCTCCGCGACCAGGAACTCAGGCGCCTGGAGGACGAGGCCTGCAAGGCGGCGCAGCAGTTCCTGGACTCGCTGAACTTTGACGAGATCGACGAGTGCGTGAGGAACATCGAGAGCTCGCTGGGAGTCGGCGAAGAAGGTGAGGGGGAGAAAGAGGACGACCGGAGGAGAGGCAGTGACGAGGAAGAGGTAGATGAAGGGTTTGGGGCTGACGATGAAGCCTTTAAAGATTCGCCCAACCCGAGCGAACACGGCCACTCGGACGGACAGCGAACAAGCGGGATCCGGACCAGTGACGATTCCTCTGAGGAGGATCCGTACGCCAACGACGCCGTGATTCCTCCACTTCCTCCAACCACTGTGCTCCATCAGCCGTTACCGCTGGTGCCCCCCGTCTGCCACAGCACCTCCTCCAGCGGGGACTTGGCCTACTGCCACCCCCAGGCGTCTTCTGAGGCCCAGTCCGACGACCTGGTAGAACTCATACCACCAGACGAGGATTCAGACTACGACCAGGACGACTACGATGAGGGCGCCATCGTGTCCAGCGGCAGCGTGGCCTTCTCCAACCCCCGCAGCGGCCAGTGGTCACCGGACTACCGCGGCTCCGTCGGCACCTACAACAGCTCAGGGGCCTACCGCTTCAGCTCGGAGGGGGCTCAGTCGTCGGTGAGTTGGGTTTCTAACCCTTGGATGGTGCCGCCGTCCACCGCTAACAGTGAAAAGACCTCCTGTGTCTCTAAACACTCGTGTCTGTCATTCCAGTTTGAAGACAGCGAGGACGACTTCGACCGGTTCGACACGGATGACGAACTGTCGTACCGGCGGGACTCCGTCTACAGCTGCGTCACGCTGCCGTACTTCCACAGTTTCCTCTATATCAAAGGTATTTTCTTCAGCGGAGAACTCGCACCTCTTATAGGAGTTACAGAAATCCAGACCTCCAACTTCTCTAGGAGATAGTTGTGAAACACGTAGATGGATGGATGGGTGGATTGTTGATTGGTTGGTTGGATGCTGAGTTGTCAAAAGGGACACATTTGCTGTAAAACTGTTTAAAGCGGTGGATTCAGAACGTGAAACTGGTTCCTGTAGAGTTTGTGAGGGGGCGGGGCAAAAGCCAGACAAGCTAAGCAGACAAACGTCCGTTCCACTGAGTGTCATTCTAGTCTAGCTCAGAAACCCTCATCACTTCTGCTTAAATGTTTACTCGTCCTGTCTTTGTCTACATTTATGGATTTCTTCTTTGATTATTTAGTGTTGCTTAAATCACACATTGTGTCGGACGTTTTTAAAAGCATCTCATAAAAACTTCTCCCGCTCCCGTCCAGGAGGTCTGATAAACACGTGGAAGCGACGCTGGTGCGTCCTCAAGGACGAGACCTTCCTCTGGTTTCGGGCCAAGCAGGAGGCTCTGAAACAGGGTTGGCTGCACAAGAAGGGAGGGGGCTCGTCCACCTTGTCCCGCCGCAACTGGAAGCGCCGCTGGTTCGTGCTGCGGCAGAGCAAACTCATGTACTTTGAGAACGACGGAGAGGAGAAGATGAAGGGTGTTCTGGACATGCATAGTACCAAGTAAGGAAACTCGTCTGTAAATCTTCACTACGTCAAAAAATACAATGAAGTCAGGTTTAGTTCCCTCAAATATCCAGTTTATTTATATGATACAACAAAGTTTTGGGGTCACACTTTTTTCAAGGTGGCCCTAATGCTAAGCTTCAAAAAAAGAGTTCGATTAATCACCCTAATGATCTGTAAGAGTGATAACAGTGATCTCAGTAACCAGGCTGCAGTTCTTCTAGCGGCCACTAGATGGCTTCTCCATGAAACGGCCTAGAAGTAAAGGGAAGCCTTCTCTTCTCGAAATACAAAGCCAGACGGTCTCATTACATCGTTTTATATATCGACGGTGAGCGAGGTGGTATCGGTCCGCTGAAGACAAAGACAATATAGATATTTATATGTATTTGTTCTGTGATCTACAGAGAAATCATCGACAACACCGGTAAGGAGAACGGAATCGACATCGTGATGCCCGACAGGACGTTCCACCTGATCGCCGAGTCTGCCGAGGACGCCAGGTAAGTCTCCCCCTCCTCTAGACTGGAGCGGTACCTTTATGATATTAAGGGGGTTTTATTTATCTATTTCAAATGTAAGCATTCAATAAGAATTCCAATTAAAGGTAGATTCCGTAGTTTGGAGCTTCATCCATTGTTTAACTGTTGTAACCATGATGGTACTGATGATGATGATGTGGTCTCCATGGTTACAGCCAGTGGTTCAGCGTTCTGAGTCAGGTCCACGGCTCCACGGAGCAGGAGATCAGAGAGATGCACGATGAGCAGGCCAACCCCCAGAACGCTGTGGTGAGTACTGATCGGATTCCCAGAACCCCTCATAGAACCCAACACATGGATTTCAGTCACCTCCTGAAGTGATGACGTCATTGAACAGGGATCGTAATAGATGCTCAACCAAGAATGTATAGATTATGAAGCGTTGTAGGACCATGAACTGCCCCATCCACAGATGTTGACCCCCTTCTCTTCTCGTGTCCTCAGGGAACGCTGGATGTGGGAATGATCGATTCCGTTTGTGCCTCGGATAATCCCGAGAGGTGAGAACCAGCGCCGAACATCATGAAGATGAACCTAGCATGCTGTAACTTCCTGTTATTGGTCCGAACCGTCCAGAAAAGTCATTTTACACCAAAAACAAACAGTTCCGTTTTAGACCACCCATCTTATCGGACCTTAGTGGACCTGTTTGATCCAGACCTTTGTCTGGGTGGGGGAGGTCCTACACTTGCAATTTTAGTCTGGATCAAATGATGAAGATGCGATCTCGCTGCACTGTGGCGGGTGTTATTACTACTTTATTACTATAGATAATAGACGGACAGAAGTGTTTGATCCTTCTCTGTGTTGTTATACATTATAAATGAACTTCCTCTCTGGACCCGCCGCAGGCCCAACTCCTTTGTCATGATCACGGCCAACCGCGTGCTGCACTGCAACGCCGACACGCCCGAGGAGATGCACCACTGGATCACTCTGCTGCAGCGCTCCAAAGGAGACACGCGCATCGACGGGCAGGAATTCATCATCCGAGGTAAAAGAAACAACGCAAACCCTCATCGGCCTCTTCCTCCTAATGCGTTTTTGAGGGCTGGAGCCTAACCCAGAGTGCATTTAGACGGAAGAGCTCAGATTTACGACACTAGAGAGGGGGCAGAGGGGGAGGAGCTTGTGCAGCTGCAGGATTCTGGATTAGTTTCCAGGTTTTTATCATCGGTGATCCAGTAAGAAGAAGAGTGAGGACTGATGATGATGATGATGATGGTTTGTTTTTCCAGGCTGGTTGCACAAAGAGATGAAGAACAGCAGCAAAGCCTCGCTGAAGCTGAAGAAGCGCTGGTTCCTTCTTACCCACAATTCCCTGGACTACTACAAGAGCTCGGAGCGTAACGCTCTAAAGCTGGGGACGCTGGTGCTGAACAGCCTCTGCTCGGTGGTCCAGCCCGACGAGAAGATCTTCAAAGAGACCGGTGAGATAAGAGGAACTTTTTTTTATCTAAATCTTATTCTGATGTATGATTTTATCATTGGAGCCTCTTCCTCACATCCTTCCTCTCTCAGGCTACTGGAACGTCATCGTGTACGGCCGTAAACACGCCTACCGTCTCTACTGCAAGCTGCTGAACGAGGCCACGCGCTGGGCCAGCGCCGTCCAGAACGTCATCGACACCAAAGCCCCCATCGACACGCCCACCCAGCAGCTCATCCAGGACATCAAGGTAGGAAGACGAGTCAGGGATGAAGAAATGGATGGAGCCTGGAGAAGCTTCCGTCAGGGGGACCAAACCTTCAAGGAATGTTTCAACCTGAACTGCGACTTATAATCACCTCCCCTCTCCTCCAGGCTCCGCCCACGAAATATATCCACAGACGCTCAATCAATTTAAAGTTATACATGTATAATCGCTGCTCCAAAGCAAAGATTACACAGCATCATAATCAGTAGTACTGAGGCCCGGTTCTGCCGTTCCCTGCAGGAGAACTGTCTGAACTCCGAGGTTGTGGAGCAGATCTACAAGAGGAACCCCATCCTGCGCTACAGCCACCACCCGCTGCACTCGCCGCTGCTGCCGCTGCCCTACGGAGACATCCACCTCACGGGTGAGTCGCGCTGAGCAGCAAAACATGTCTTACTATATGTTTCACTTACTATACGGTGCTGCTTCAGAGTCCGATTGAGCGTCATCCTCTCAGATGGCGCCGAAAAAGAGCAATCAGGAGGTTTGGGGTCCAAGTGAAATTGAGAATGAGGCGCCGCTCGCACTGCAGGAAAAATGTGGTTCACGTCGGGTTGTTTGCTCTTGGTAGTGTGAACGGAACCAACCACATAGAATCTGATATTTTCCTTTTTCTATTTGGACCACTTCCATATGTGGGTCTAAATCGGACAATGTGACCCCAGTCAGAACCGTCGGATCGGAATTCGTGCGACTTCGATGTCAGTTTTCGGCACAAAGCTGCTCCGACGGGAGACGCTTTGTGCCGAAAACATCAAAATAAACAAAACTGTAAACAAACGCGTTCAAACTCACTTTAGTGGTTTCCATCTTGCCCGTATTGACAGCGTGATGCGTTTGCCGTCTTTGTTAAGGGCCAGGGTCCGGTTTGGGGCCGTGAATTGGGGGCTGAGCTAAATTACAGCGATTGCACTTTGACTGGACTCGTGACCCGTGAACACCACCCCTGAATCCTCGGGTCACGTTTACAACGTAGAAACACACAGACCGTCCATCACGTCAGTAACGCTCTCCCCTCCCACTCAGTTCCCAGAATCCGAAGCTACACAACGCTGCAGGACGAAGCCCTCAAGGTGTTCAGCTCTCTTCAGCACCTGGAGGGCGTGGCCGATCCGGTGCCCGTCATTCAGGGTATTCTGCAGACGGGCCTGGAGCTCAGATCCCTGAGGGATGAGCTCTTCTGTCAGCTGGTCAAGCAGACGACGCGACCGCCGCAGCCCGGCGGTCCCGGGAACCTGTGCAGCTGGAAGATCCTTGCCTGCATGTCCTGCACCTTCATCCCGACCAGGAGCGTCCTCCGGTACCTCAAGTTCCACCTCAAGAGGTACCGAGGGGGTCTACAGATGGACCAAAATATTCAGATTCTTAAAGATGCACCCTGACCGACCCAAAATCTGTCCCCAGGACCCGAGAGCACTTCCCCACCTCCGAGATGGATCGTTACGCCGCCTTCACCCTCGACTGCCTGAGGAAGACTCGGGCCAGAGAGAATGTCCCGTCGCAGGAGGAGATCCGCTCCATCGTGGCCCGGCAGGACATGAGCACCACGGTTCACTGTCACGGAGGAGGATCCTGCAAGATCACCATCAACTCGCACACGACGGCTGGAGAGGTGGGTGGCAGACGGGCCGGGTTTGAATCTCCACCCTGTTTTCCACATTTAGTTCCAATTGTGTTTCCTAGTTCAGTTCAGACTCTCAGGACAGATTTGGTTTTCACATAATTCTTTGGGGGCAATTATAGTTTTAAATGTATTATTGATCACATTCTGTGTATATACTCAAGTACAAGGATTTCATACTTTAAGGACTGAAGAACGATGAACTCGAACGTTTCTAAAGCCGGTATTCAGATGTCGGTTTCTTGTTCCTCGTGTCTCAGGTGGTGGAGAAGCTGATCCGAGGACTGGCGATGGAGGACAGCAGGAACATGTTTGCTCTGTTTGAACACAACGACTCGGCGGAGAAAGCCATCGAGAGTCGCACCGTGGTTGCCGACGTCATCGCCAAGTTCGAAAAGTACGAGTGACCTTGAGTTTGTGTGTTTAATGCAAACGCATTTATTGAAGATGTTCCTAAAGTCACCCTCTGATTCCCAGGCTATCAGCCGGCGCAGAAGAACACAACACCGGCTGGAAGTTCTACTTCAAACTCTACTGCTTCTTGGACACGGACAGCGTTCCCAAAGACAGCGTGGAGTTCGCCTTCATGTTCGAACAGGTCAGACAGAATTTCAAGAAACCGATCACTAAACACATCGACCCAGAACCGACCGAGCTCGGATCAATTTTCATCCACTGATCCGGGTTCGGCTTGTTCTGTTAGCAGGGTATTCCAATGTCCCTCTTCCCAATAACAATCACAGAAGAAGGTGGATGTTTCATATATTCGTCACTGAGGAAGGTGTTTCTTCCATTTCCTCTCAGGCCCATGAAGCCGTCATTCGAGGTCAGTATCCCGCTCCTGAGGAGACGCTCCAGTTCCTGGCTGCCCTCAGACTCCAGTACCTCCTGAACGATCACAGCTCCCAGGCCAACCTCCCGGAGATGTCTCAGGTATTCCCCATGGCACGATTGCGGGCCCGGGTGCAGAACTCCGCCAAAAGCTTTGCTCCTGGAACACCCATGGTGGCCGACCGCTCTGGGACGGCGGAGAGAAAGCGCTCGAGCTTCCTGGAGGGAACGCTGAGGCGGAGCTTCCGTAGCGGATCCGTGAGTCGACAGAAGCTGGAGGAGGAGAACAGCCTGGAGGCGTGGATGAGGGAGGAGGTGGCCACGGTGAGAACCAGCGTGATGGACAAGTGGAGGAAGCTTCAGGGGATGAACCAGGAACAGGCCATGATCAAATATATGTCTCTGGTGAAGGAGTGGCAGGGATACGGCTCCACGCTCTTCAACGTGGAGGTGAGGACCCAACAGATGTGATGCCTGATGTTCTCGGCGCTCAGAAATGTTCTTTGTTTCTCTGACTTTGTGACATTTTGCTCTACTGCTCTTGTCGTTTAGTCTCGGGATGGAGCGTTCCCCTCGGAGCTGTGGTTGGGCGTGAGCCGCGAGGCCATATCCGTCTACAAACGTGGCGAGCCGTGGCCTTTGGAGGTGTTCCCCTATGAGCAGATACTGTCTTTCGGCGCTCCATTGCCAAACACCTACAAGATCGCGGTTGAAGGACGAGAGATAGTGTTCGAGACACAAATGGTTTGTACAACTGGTATTTTCAGGAAGGATGTAAGGAAACGGCAACCAGACATCTCCTCTTCTTTTCATCTCCAGGTCATGGACATCGCCAAGTTGATGAAGGCCTACATCAGCATGATCGTCAAGAAGCGCTACAGCAACTCCCAGTCCGTCAGCAGCCATGGCAGCCAGTGTAGCGCCTGGTAGAACTCCGCCCTTTAACCTTTGGTCCAAAGGCCACCTGCCAGAGCAGCCGGCACCCCCCATGCGTGGACCCCGTGCTCGTCTCTCTGGAGAGGACAGACTGACCCTGAATGCTGGAGATAAACCATGATGCTCTTAACATGAACTAGCTCAACCTCTCCGACTGGTTTCATTCCAAAACAGAAACATCCACCCCCGATGGATCGGAATCTTTAACCTCAAGCTGGGAGAATCATCTGCTTCAGTCCCATCAGGAGGTTTTAGCCAAACTTTGCAGCAGAATGCATAAAGGATTGGTCGCCACTTTCCGGAGTGACTGGTTTTTTGGTCAGACTTTCTCTGCTGTGATCATATTGGAAATTTCCGTGAGGTCCAAAGCCTTAAAGTGGATAAACCTTCGGAGACAACGTTGCATTTTCTCTTTTATACGTTCAAAAACTGCTGGCCTGTGTTGCTGAAATGTTTCACGGACAGACAAGTCTTCTTCAGCAAGGATCTGAAAATAATTAGACATAGATTCAGAGCAACCGAAAATACGAGATTATCCCGATGGACGTCTGGTCGCTAGTTGGTTCCCATCATTATAAACTGCAGGAAACTCTTAACAAACAGATGTGTTGCTTTCTTCAGATGTTATTGGGTGGCGAAAATTTAGAACCCAAGCAAGTTATCGGCTGGAAAACCTTGATAAAATCAACCTTACTTGCACCATGAGGGGCCCAAGAACCTAGAACCTAGAATCTAAGGTTCAGTGACCAGGATGACAGTAAGACTTATATTAAAACACATTTTTGTGTTTTAATATAAGTCCAACAGCCAAATCCGGCGCAATCCTTGTTTCTAGAGGCACCAAGTACCATCTGCAGGAACGATAAAAGTATTTAATCCAGTTATTTGGTATGACATCATCAAGATCCCCAGCCATTCGTTCATCATTTGTTTGTAGAGTTTTATACAGTGAAGCGGCAGCAACAACCGCCCTGACTCCATCAGGACTCCATACGTATTTGTCAAACCAAAGACTTCTTCACTTTCAGCCGGCGGATTCGTCCTGTTTTGGAATAAAACCATCCGGGCGTCGCAGGACGAGGCTGTTTGTTACAGAGATTTGTGCGTGTGTGCGTTTCACGAGGTGTCGCCACGTCCGAATGTACAGAAAGAAAAAAAAAAAAGAGGCATTAGGAAGTAGCTGAAAGCCTTAAAAAGAATAAAAAACTCTGGGACTTGACCTTCTACACAGACTTTACTGTAAATAATATGCCACTGTGCTCGTCTGGAGGTTGTTCTCGACTGATCTGCTGATGACGCGAAGACTCACACAAGTGCCTGTTCAAAGTGAAGGCGGGACCCGTTGGACCCTAGTTCCTGTTTGAACACAATCTGAGAGGTGCTCCCATGTTTTCCCCCTCCGACGCTGTAAAATCTGTCCAGCCACGCAAGTAGTTTCCTTTTTAACGAGGTCATCGGTGATGTCATTTCCTGCATCCGTCGTCATGATTGAGTTACCGACTGCTGACTCACATGATTGAGTTCCCCGAAAATTGATAATATGTAAGTGTAGACTAACAACTCGCCTAAATAGTAGGATTCATAAATACATATGGATATTTTAAGCGATAAGCCCCCCGAGTGAAAAAGAAACCCCCATTGGTGATCTTTCTTTTTACAGTGCTGTGAAAAATGATTGGACCCCTCCCTCCCTGATGATTCCGCCTGTTCTCGTTCGTTCCTCGGACTTAAACTAAAGCTTGTATTTCATGTTGGGTTGAAGTTCTGACAGTTTAGTCTGCGAGGAACCAAAAAATTGAAGAAACCAGAACCTTTTTTGTGTTTTAGTGCATTTTGGCCCCACTTTTCAAGCACAGAAAGCCAAAACTTCCTATTTCCCACAGCGGCTCGAGGTCATTAGCGTGTTTTGATTTTGATCGCCATTTGGTTTGAGTGACTCGCTCGGCTGGACCGGTTGCAGCGCCACATTCCTACAGCATTTCACTGGAGCTCCGCGGGCGGCAGATCCATCCAAAGACTTGTGTGCAGGTTTCTCCCACAGTGCCTTGTTGTAAATTATGTAAACTTTTCCGTTTTGTTTCTTGACGGGTGGCTCCTTTATCGTTATAATGTGCAATGTTATTTTCTATAATCACCTGGCTGTACATTTTATACTGTAAGACTTTGCCTTTTTTTTTTTTCTCAAAACGGTAGTCCTTTATATTTGAGACAAAAGTGGTTTCTTTATTTTGTTGTTTTTTTAAAGATCTGTATTAGCTGTGTTGTGTTCTGAAATGATGATTCTGACAATAAATCATTACATATTTGGTCTGAAGGAGCTGGATATTTTTCTGCTGCGCTGATGAATTATTTTCTTTCGAGGTTACCGTGGCGGTCGCGAGTTGTAAGTAAATGTAACTGTTGGAGATTAAATGCCCGACACCGGTTCCCAGCCGATCCTCTACGATCAGGAAAGTCAAAACTCAGAAAACGTTCAAACGTTAAAAGTAGAGATAATAGTTTGTTTCCTGATGGTTTGAGATGTTTGTACTGAAACTCTACATACTGTAAAAAGATGGACTCACCGACACCGACTATGTGTACTGTAAAAAGATGGACTCACCGACACTGGATCTTTTTCCTTTCTTGGTTCTTTGGATGTGAGGCGGCGGCTGACATCATCCTGAGAGATCTCTTAAGTCGTCACGTTTCGCCCTCGCCGCTGTCGCATGGCGGCCCGGCTATGAAGCCGAACGTAGGTGACTTTTCCGGGGAAAATAACCCAAACTTCTCTCGGTTCATATAAATATTCTTTATACGTCACATCCATGTTACATTCACAGAAATAAAAATACAGTTGACAGCAAAAGTCACATTGGAGTTATTTCTGTGCTGCACATAAGGGCGATGACGCTCGCTTTGCTAAGGCACCTAAAGAAACCAAACAACCCAAAGAATTATAGAAACCCAGTCCACGCCTCAGAACCCATCGACCCAAACACTACAGGTCGGCTGGAAGCTCTACAGAACGGCGCAAAGACGGATCAACACCACAGTTTGAACAGATGTATTTATAACGGCACAAACCGTCTGAGGATCGAGTAACGCTATCGCGGGGAGAATTTTTTCGCGCGCCGCTGTTCGCAAAGAAACGTCGTCCCACCCGGAGGAAGAAACAGAGCATATACGTTATTATGCGTTACTCGCGCAAAAGCTACGGAAAGAATTCCAGGAGACCTTGGTTGAGCAGAGCGCCTCAGGGTAAACGCGGTACGCGACGGACATTTACAGGACATTTTACAAACTCGTACATTAAGGCGGACTTTACACGACAATGGTTTCGATAACGGCTTTGGGTTTTTTTTTAAAACCCTTTAATGTCCAGCTCAACTGTTTGGTTCAGGGATTTTGAGTTTGCCACGTGACTGAACCGTAATATGAGCCAGTGGCGGCATGTATATGCTAAAGGGTAAGGGGCCGAGGAAGGGGCCCTGGGGGACCCCACAGGAAATACATCAAATGAAAAAAAAGTTTTTCCATTACTCTTTTTTTCTTTCCGAGGACATTAAAGGGTTAAAAAGCTCCATGCTCTGTGCAACCGGACTCTACAAAAACAAATGAAAGCACTGGACCGGTCCTTGAAAGTTGGAATGTTGTGCTCAAACAAACACCTGCCGGAGGTCAAATATGTGACCCCCAGCAGTTTCCCGGGTTACCGTAACCCGGATGAATGAGAAGCTACATAAACGTGTTGTAGTAGCTGAGCAAGGCCAGTAGGTGGCGGTGTAATGTTTCCACATAAACATTGCAGAGTAGAAACAAGTAAAAACAAGATAGTTACATTTTTTTTTCTTTATCATTCTGAGGCTGAAGGCTTAAAAGACCGGTTCTACCAGGCCAGTCGGTTCTACCAGGCCGGTCGGTTCTACCAGGCCAGTCGGTTCTACCAGGCCAGTCGGTTCTACCAGGCCGGTCGGTTCTACAAGGCCAGTCGGTTCTACCAGGCCAGTCGGTTCTACCAGGCCAGTCGGTTCACGCAGCGATTGTGACGGAGGTGCTTTCAAGAGCTTACACTCCAGAAGACGGTCTAAGGAACTTTCATGTTAAAAGCCGTTGTTGTTATCACTGAGGACCAAACCGAGACAAACGTTTTTTCCGTTCCATGCAAAAGCCCACGTCGCGTAGACGACCCCGACCAGCTGCGCCGTCGTACGAAACTAAAACCACAACGTCTTTCCAACACAAATCTTTTTTTGTGCTCATCTGTCGGATCGTCACCGGGAAAGATTTGTTGTTGTTTTGTTTTTTTGCAAAGTACAAATTCACCTGTACGAAACGTAAACAACGGTGAAAATAACGTTAAGTTCACCACTTAAAAAAAAACACCCAAACGGAAACTCGGGGCCATAAAAACTCCATCTAGACCGTTTTTCAACCTCAGCGTTTCAGAAAGAAAGAATTGGACTTAACATCGCTAAGTAACATTTAGCCGCGTCCAATCCGCAGCACGTTAAAGCATCGGCGCGTTCATCGCCAGAGACCGCTCCGCTCGAATCGGAAAGAAAAAACAAAAACCTGCTGAGCCCGACTGATTCTGAGTTCATCCGAAGGTTTCAGTGGATTTCTAGGAAACCGATGTGCTTCTAATTTTCCGTCCTTTTGCTGCTTCTGTTTATTGTGGAAGAAAACAGGTCGAAGTGGGTCTAGTTTTCATTCCGATCTCTGCTGAGGATAACGCACCAAAAACACGTCGATCTACTGGACTGTGTGAGGACCGGCCCCAGAACATCAACACCACCAGAGCCCAACATTTACAAAGAGGCGTGTCTGAACGTAAGGACAGAAGCTGGGATTCTTCCCATCGGATGTTTTGTTCCGTGACTTTACACTGATGTCACACGAATGACCTCTTCTCCTGAGTCGCTGTCCTGGCTGTGGTTGTTTCTGGGCAACAGGCCCGGGCAGAACGGCGCCAAACAGAGGCAAGTCCAAGGCTGCGGCCCCAGCTGGGTGGAGTGTAATGGAGCGCCGCTTGGCCCTAAGGTGACCAGGGGCAACCAAAGCGTCCTGGTGGCCAATGAGGAATGGCCGGTGCTGGTCTCCTCCATGTCCTTCGCCTTATCATAGCTCTGAACGTCCCAGTGGAGGTTGACGGCCCGCCAACGCAAGAAGACGTTGTAGACCGCCGATCCCTCGTGGACGATCAAACCTGGTCCAGAGACAGGAAATGAAACATTAAAGGGAATGTTACTCCTCTGATTCAGTCACATCGCTGGGTTTTCTCACACCCTCTTCATTTGGTCCGGACCCTCGGACTTCATCATTTGTTCCAGAACCAAAATCCCTCCCCGGATCAAACAGGTGCGTTCTCGGTGCGGATCAAACGGAACCATGGTCGGTTTGGTTCATTTACGGTGATTAAACACTTTTTGGAATGTCCAAACGTTCGGACAAATTTCAGACAGTTAAACGTGTTGTAGTAGCCGGGCCTGGCCAGTAGGTGGCGGTGTAACGTTTGAAAATAAACGTCACAGAGCAGCACCTTGTCGTTATTGTGAGAAAACCGAAGTTTTTACCAGCGACACTCAAAAGTGACGCAACCCTGTTTTTTTTTACGGCTTTAATTAGTGGATAAACAAATATAACGCACAAACGTGTCGTGATGTTTTTACTAGCCGTGGTAGCTTCTTTTAACTTCCGGGTCAGGTAGTCACGCCACTTAGAATAAAACTTTATTTTGTCGTTTCCATGACGTTGATTGAACTTAATTATGACCCTAAAACGCACCGAACCCAAATCTACGGTAAACAAGGTGTTTATACCTGCTGAAAAGTCAGTCTAAAGTCACATGACTGGTGTGTCGTCACCTTCATGAAGATGCTTTCTTAATTTGTGGCGTGCGCATGTTGTGAAATTGATGGTTGCCAAGTCGAACCAAACTTAACCACATCAAACGGATGAAACCAAATCCTGAACCTGGGTTCAGACCGGTTCTTCAGCGCTCACAGAGAACCAACGAGGCGGTTCTGCACAAAAGACTCTCATGGCAAACCCAACAGTTAACCGTCTTAATAATAATAATAATAATAATATTATCCTCAATCCTACAGTTCCAGCTGCTAAACACTGCATTTAGGAACACTGCATTCATTACACCAGACGGACACTAGGTGGCGACCTACCCAGAAATAATCATTTAAAACCCACAGTGTTCTATAGAGACGTGTTAAATTGGAATAAGCTACCAGCAGCCACCAGCGTTGGGTCAGCAGGTGTCGCCAAAATACAAACCTTCTCCTCAAATCTTCCAGCTGGTGACTATCAGGTCCGTTACCAGACAAATAAGATGTTACAACCGTTACAGTCGTTACCATAAAGACTCATACCTTCATTATCTCTCTCTCTCCCTCCCCCCCACCATCATGTGGCAGATTTCTGTCTCTCTCTCTCTCTCTCTTTGTTTTTCTCTCCCTCCCTCTCTCTCTCTTTGTTTTTCTCTCCCTCTCTCTTGGCTGTAGGCCTTCCGACCTGAGCCTTGGATCTGCTGGAGGTTTCTGCCAGTTAAAAGGCAGAGTCCGGACCTGCTCGTTGTGGAAATCATCTGAGATTTGATTCGCTTCGAACACCTTCTGGTCAGACCGTCTGTTTGAACGCTTATAATTCTCCTGTTTGCTGAAACCACAAATAAAGACGCCACCCTTCCTTCCAGCGAACTCTAACAGGACGTTTGTTGGGCGTGACTGACGTTCCACAGATGCGTGAATCGTTCCCAGACTCACCTACGCACACCAGGTCCATGAAGCCATACATGCCGTAGCAGATCTGGAAGAGAACATCGCGGCGCTGCCAGATGGCTTGCGGGCTGAGCGCCGACCACAGCAGCCAGGAGATGCTCGCCACCAGGAAGAGCGAGCCCAGGAACACGGCGATGATCTGCACCTTCTCCACCAGGGTGATGGTGATGGACTGCCACTGCAGACACAGAAGAAGAAGAAGAAGAAGAAGAAGAAGAAGAAAGTCACGCTGGAGTGTGGAAAGAGTGAGAGTGAAGCTGGATGGTACAAAAGAGGAATTGTTCGTGTTTCTGACGACTGATCCGGAGAATCTTAATCTGTCGTTAGCTTTCAAACGTTCCCGAAGTCACGTGAGACTCTCTGATCGTCACGAAAAGGTCCGCAGATCTCACTACCCATCCAGCTTCAGCGGGTTGTTCTGGACAGAAAAGTCTGATCCATGAGGCCCAACTTCACAGCCTCCAGGACTTCATGGATCTTCCTGGTCTAATTCCTGCTAGAACTTTGGCAATGAATTTCTAATTCTTATTTTTTTACCTGATAAATATAAGAAATAACCTTTGAGGAGACCGCGGGGTTAAAGTTTTCTGAAATCGGGTTTCAGCAAACTCTTTTCCTCCAGAAAGTCTCAGAGATTTAATTTACTGTCGGTTTTTCCGCTGGAACTGCTTTAAGCGGCTCAGCTGTGTGTGACGTTTAGTGAATCTGTGAATATTTACGACCCTAGATCGACCCGGTGGGTCGATACATCAAGTAAGGCCCGAACAAGTGGGTCCAAATGCCTCCATAATGATCCAGAGACCACATCCTGTGGTCCATAAAGAGGAGGAACAGCTCCAGAACCGCCACACCGGCGGAGGTTTACCTGCCACGGCCTCTTCATGTTGATGGCGACCACGTGGAAGCGGTAGCAGCAGAGCTCGCAGGTCCAGGACCCTCGCTCGCTGATCCACTTCAGCAGGCAGTGCTGGTGGGTGTAACGCACCGAGCCGTCACACCGACACGGGTTCAACAGGTCCCCCTGGAGAGCAGGGGGAGGGTCCAGAGGCCCATGTGAGCAGGGTTGATGGGGGGGGGGGTGAAATAATAACAATAACAATAATAACGCTGGAGGAGATTCAGTAAAATAACACAACATTATAAGAAAGATCATTTCTGAAGATCTTGAGACACGAGACTCAGTTTCTGTCCGTCAGAAAATATCAATAAAAAAAAATCAAATAAAGAGAAAATCAATCAGATTCAGCTTGAAAGAAACGCATCAAGTGAGATTATAAACAAACAAACAAACAAAGATCATACATATATATATATAAATATGTATTATATATACATTTATATAATATATATATATATATATACATATATATATATATATATGTATATATATATTATATATACACCTGGTTTTGGGTCCATATTGGATTTTTCCTCTCCTGACATTAATCTTAATAATTAATAATAATAATTAATCTTACACACATTTCTTTCAAACATTGACTTTCACCATCTAGAAATCCTTTTCTGTGTTTTCTCATTCTTCCCCCGGCGGCTCAGACATCGGACACATAAACATGCGTCTCGTTCTTCAGAGAGCCGGACCGCCATCGCCCAGATCAATGACCATTTCTCTAAGCCGGCGGATGCGAACGCCGGGATCGAAGCGGACATCAATCACGCGGGACTGCATCTTCTCCCAGAGACTCTCCTCAGAGACCTGGAATTACTTCGGAGGACGAGTTTGATCAGTCAGGCCTTCAGTGGGAACTAGCTGAGCGCCACTATCGGTTCTTTGGCGCCGAGCTCCGGCGAGGTCCTCTTACGCCCAGGTCAGATTAACCTTGTGGGCGTAGAAGGACCTCGGAGGCTCCGGCGCCAAAGAACCGATGTGGGTCAGCTGTCCACTGAAGGCCTGACTGATCAAACCGTCTGAAAGTATTCCAGGTCTCTGAGGGAACGTTTGGGAGAAATGCTCCGCGTATGTTCACCGATAGAACCCGGAGTCGATGAGAAGGTCCACAAAGTTTCAGCTGAAGGACGTTAATAGAACTATAAGATGGGTAGAACCATAGCACAGAGAGACAGAACCTTTAGTAATTCCCAAAGAAGAATCAGACATTCTCACGGTGAGGTTCTGACCCGTTCAAGGTCAGACTGACAAACATGTGAACCCAATACTGGTTCTGTTTCATGTCTCATATCAGAACCCCCTACAAAAACAGAGGTAAGGTCCCACTCTAACCGGGTCGGCGGACTTTGAGATGAGGTCATTCGGTTTAACCCGTTTCCAGAATGAAGTTTTTCTGTGAATGGAGCGGCGCCTCCCGGAAGGAAGTGGGCCTCCTGGTGATGAATGACCTCTCCTTCTGGCTCCACCTGCTCCGTCATGAATATTTTAAGTGTCAGGTTTCTCGTTCTGCAGCGGTCCAGATAAGTGGCGAGCTCTTCTGAGCTCGCGGCCTCGCGTCCAAATCAAATATGAGTCTGGGCCCGGAGGCAGAGCGATTAGATTAGCTCCACTAATCGGCTGCGGCCCACGTTCAGAAGACAGGATATTCACTTAGGCGTTTACTGGCCCGACTCCTCTTCCTCCCCATCGGCTCTGGGGAGGAAGAGTCGTCCTGCGCAGTGTCTGATTTCACGGCGTCCGTCCATCCGTCCACGCGGGTCCAAATCCGTCCTCCCGCCTCCAGGAAGACGTGCAGACAGCGAGGCCGGAGCGATGACTCACCGCTGTCCACCGCCGACGAGACGGAAGCAATTTGTTTAATTTTGAATGGATGGCGCGACGGAACAATGTCCGTCATCAGAACGTCTCTTCACCCGAGCCGGAGCGCCGCGGACCTGCGTCGCGCTCCGGCAGATAAACTCTGAGGAGAAGGATAGTGTTCTCCTTCTGATAGGAGGTGCGGTTTAACTTCCTTTATCTAATATTGGTTCATGTCGAGGAGCTAAAACAGACAAAACCCGTTTAATTCTGTGACATCAGACACACAAAGTTTCATTTGTTCACTTCATCAAGCAGAGGCGCCTTTTTTCAGCACCAGTAACGGTGTTTGATCTCAACACTGCTCCTCCTGGATTACAGGGTGTCCAGCCATAACATTATAACCACTGACAGGTGAAGCAGAATATCTCTGATTACCTGGTTAGCCTTGTTACCTGTCAGCAGGTGGGGAATATTAGACAGGAAGTTAACGTTTTTTAAACTGATGTTGGAAGATCTGAGCCACTTTGACAAGGACCACATTCTGATGGCAGGACAACTGGGTCAGAACTCTGGGTTTGTTTGTTGGTTTGTTTATTAAGATTGTCATTAGCTTCCGAAAAGCAGAGATTCTTCCTGGGGTCGAAGGTCAAGTTTGTTGTTCCTCGTCTGCAGTGGTTATAACGGTGGCCAGCATAGCCAATAATACTGCAACTTAGGAAAACATGTGCAAATAGACAAAACACAAGCAAATTAAGAAAACTTCCCAACTACGCATGCAATGCATTTGAATAACGTACTTACTTACGAACAGCTGCAAATACAAAAACACGTTAAGAAAACACGCTGCAAATACCATAACACATCAAGAAAACACACTGCAAATACCATAACACATTTTTTAAAAGAACAGCTGCAAATACCATAACACATTTAAAAAAAGAACAGCTGCAAATACCACAACACATTAAGAAAAAAACGCTGCAAATACTACAACACATCAAGAAAACACGCTGCAAATACTACAACACATCAAGAAAACACGCTGCAAATACGTGTTCGTGTTAAGAAAACACACTGCAGATACCACAACACATCCAGAAAACACGAAGCAAATACCTCTAATTATTAAGAAAACACCCTGCAAACACCACAACACATTTAAAAAAAGAACAGCTGCAAATACCACAACCGGTGAAGAAAATATGCTGCATGCGGACACCAAATGTTGTAGAGAGAAATGTTTCTGTCCTTCTGTGAAGAGAAGGAGGTGTCAGGAGGACACCTCGCCTCCATGGAGGTTCACTAGCGGTTCTGTGTGGTCCAAGATAGTCCACAGACTTCTAACTGGTTCTTTATCGATTCAAATGATTAAGGTATTTAAATCTTTGTCTTTCAGATATGGTTTGTCTTTGTTTGAAAGAATCTAGATTTTTGGGTTTTCTCGTTCATGCAGCTCAGCCTCTCACGCCTCCCTGTGCTGCAGTTGACTCCGCCTCCTCCTCCAGCGCACAGGTGTGTCCGATCTACAATCTACCCGCCTCCTCTCTCCTCACCACATCGGACCGGGGAGTATTTGGGTTACCTCGAGAAATACAGTAAAAACTAAAACAACGAACATGAAGTTTTACATGAGGAGAGGGAAAAAAGGTGGAATTATAAAAGAATAAAGACGTTTGTTTGACAATTAAAAGACCATAAAGAAAATTTTAGGAGAGAAGTTAGTGGGTTTATGTGAAAAAGTTTTAGTTTTGTAAGAAAGAGTCAGAATCTTAATACTGGTGAGAGGGCAGCTTTTCGAACTGGACTTTTGTCAACCACCACACACACACACCTAAAATGACATCTTCAATCTCGTTTTTGTTTTTTTTTATTTAAATTTTTTTACTTTTTTAAAAATTTTTGTCAATATGGTCCTAAAACTACATTGTAGGTTTAGAGGCGCCTGTTTCCTCTTTATCTCCCACTAGGAGGCGCTGTGACGGTTCTAAATCCAGATCTGCTTCATGGAAGCGCTGGGAAACAGAAATATTCCAGGCCCCCGTCAGAACCAGAACCCTGTGCTGGGCTCATGTTCTGATGACCCGACCCGGCCGC
Organism: Lophius americanus; assembly: GCA_037951165.1. NCBI lineage: Eukaryota > Metazoa > Chordata > Actinopteri > Lophiiformes > Lophiidae > Lophius > Lophius americanus. Next base: position 585,227 of record JBBDHG010000208.1, on the reverse strand, counting down.
TGTGGGCGGTCATGATACTTTTTACTTCTGAAGTAGAAGTTGTTCTTATTTTTATTGTTCGGTGGTTTCAAAGATCAAGTTTGGAGTTCTGCTGCTGCAAACTGAGACAGAGAAGACTTTCATTCATCTATTAGCCATAACATTAAAACCACCTGCCTAATATCCTCTATGTCACCTCTGTTGCTGTCAAAACAGCTTATGTCAATTCATTACGTCACAGAGACACTAGAGTCACTTCTTAACATCACAGAAGCAGTAGAGCTATGTCATTAAATAACAAAGGCTATAAAGCCACATCATTACGTGACACAGTCAGTAGAGCCATGCCATTAAGTCACAGACACGTTATAGCGGACCCTTAAGTCACAGAGCCACGTCATTAGAGCAGAGATACACTAGAATCACGTTATCACAGGAAAGAGGCACTAGGACCATGTCATGACATCACACTCATTAGAGCCAGGTGATTACGTCACAGAGGCTTTTGGAGACACGTCATTATGTCCGACGGGAACTAGAACCACGTCATTACGTCACAGAGACACTAGAGACACATCACTACATGACAGAAGCCCTAAGTCATATCATTAAGTCGCTGTTTCCTGTTACCCAGCGTCCTTCGGTACCAGCTGTGTTTCTTGACTCTGACACAGTAAAGAGTTTTTGAGAACTTTCAGAACTCATGAGTTCTCCGGCCCGGCTGAGATCTGGAGCCTGAAGAAACTTCTGATGCTTCTAAACTCTTCACCTTGTGACGTCAGCTCCTCCGATCCACAGCTTCACCTCATTTAACCAGAGGGGCTGTGGATTTTGTTTTTACGACACAAACCAGGATTTTAATCCGACCGGATCTCTCCTAACCCCCCCACCCCACCCCACCCCCACGTGTCCCTGGAACACTCACCTGTTCTGCGCCCTGGAAGCAGATCCTGCAGCTGGGAGTGGGGATGCAGGTCTCGCTGCTGCTGTTTGAGTGCATCTTCTGCACCTTGCATGATGTCCCCCCAACGGCCCCTTCCTCACTGCCCCCCCGGCTGCTCCGGTCCTCCCGCTCCTCATCCTCACCGTCCTCGTCCTCCTCGTCGGGGTGTCCTTGCGGCTCGCCCTCCTCCCACTTGTGGTTTTGGCTGAAGCCCCCCTCTCCTTCCTCCGCGCTCATAATAAAATGACCAGTCCAGACTAAATTGCATAGATGCCCCCCCCTCCCTCCCTCCCCTGCCGACGGATCACGCAGAAACCACCACCGCCACGCAGACGTGATGCAGCTGCAGATCACAATCCGGTCCTACGGAGAAGCAGCCCGGTGACTCTGCAGGCGATCGGCCGGAACCTCCCTCTGCTGCGGCCTGTCAGTCCGCTGGACCCGCCTCAAGCGCTCCGGAGACCCGGGAAGCATTTCCACGCAGCGTCCACGCATGGCAACGGGACTCAAAGCCGGAACCCCCACCCCCCTCACACACACTCACTCCGCCTCCTCTATCTCCCCCCCACCCCCTACAGAAGAAGATGCAGCCGCGGTGGTCGTCCTGCTCCGGCCGGAGTCCTGCAGCGTGTCTGCTGAGTCCTGCGCTCTCAGGAAGCAGAGAGGACGCGCCCCCCCCGACCCCACCCACCCAGAAGTGGGTTGACCCCAAAGAGGGATTTTGTCTGCCAAATACCACCTACATAATAATAATACATTTAATTTATAATGACACATCATAACATCACATAACCAGAACCACATCCACGGATGGGGGGGGGGGGGGGGGGCGGGGGGACTTTGACAGTCAAACCGACTCATGGGTTTGTTAGAACAGAGACGTTAACGGAAATGTTGAGTTCAATTATGGCTTGAAAAAAGTGTTTTTCCTTAAAAAGCTTACCCTAGTGATCAAAACCAGAACTTTTAGAGTAAAATACGATAAATACTAAATAAATCTCCTCAAGTCCATTCATGAGCACCAAGTAGCGTTTCTCTGCCTTTCATAAAGTTTTAATGAAAGCCTCATCATGTGATGTGGTGAACTTTAATATACAACATTTGTAAACAATTCTAATTCTGCTCTGAAGACATTTCTGATGAACATGATGTCATCACTTCCTGCTCACAGCTCCATTACAGCATGTCATAAAACACACAGTAAATGTTTAGAAATGATTAATATTCCCAATTTGATGTATAAAATCCTATAAACTCTTATATTTCCAGCCGCTGTTTTGGCGTGAAGAGTCTCCCACCATCAGGCTGAAGCTTTTTCCAAGAAGAATCTACTGCTCCTTTATTTTTATTTTTTTATTTGGGAGGAAGTCTATCGCTTTCCGGCGGACGGCCCAGTAATGGACTCTAATGCAGCAAAGGAAATTATCCACTCATGTCCAATCACTACCTATGAGGCGCCGATCAATACCGGCTCCCCAGGGCTCAGACGGAGGCCGGGTTGGTTCTGAGAGCAGGGAGGGTCTCGGGTGAACTGATTCTGAACGTGCTCCGTTCTGGAAAAGGAGGGGATGGAGATCGAACGTCTCCAAAATGACTTTTTGGAATCCATCTCCGGTCCGATTGTTCGTTCTTCACATAGACCACATTCATAAAAATCAACTACGCTGATGTCAAGACGACCGGGTCAGAGCATCTTCAGAACTGCAGGTCTAATCGGGTGTTCCTGGTCTGGTGACCGGGTCACAGATGCCCTTCAGAGAGCTGTGTGACCCCACAGAAGAGCTGTCTGACCCCTCAGAAGAGCTGTGTGACCCCACAGAAGAGCTGTGTGACCCCTCAGAAGAGCTGTGTGACCCTACAGAAAAACTGTGTGACCCCACAGAAGAACTGTGTGACCCCACAGAAGAGCTGTGTGACCCCACAGAAGAGCTGTCTGACCCCTCAGAAGAGCTGTCTGACCCCTCAGAAGAGCTGTCTGACCCCACAGAAGAGCTGTCTGACCCCTCAGAAGAGCTGTGTGACCCCAAAGAAGAGCTGTCTGACCCCTCAGAAGAGCTGTCTGACCCCTCAGAAGAGCTGTGTGACCCCACAGAAGAGCTGTCTGACCCCTCAGAAGAGCTGTGTGACCCCAAAGAAGAGCTGTCTGACCCCTCAGAAGAGCTGTGTGACCCCATAGAAGAGCTGTGTGACCCCACAGACGAGCTGTGTGACCCCACAGAAGAGCTGTCTGACCCCTCAGAAGAGCTGTCTGACCCCTCAGAAGAGCTGTGTGACCCCACAGAAGGACTACAGAAGTACAGAATGCTGGAAAACCTTCATGCAGGTTCTGATAAAAAAAGGTGTCCCAGCACACACTGACATCACAGCCACTGCTGAAAGCTCCTACATCGGTCCCATCAGCATCAGAAGTGGACCATGGAGCCACGGAATAAGGTGTCCTTCTAGGGAGTGTTACTTTTCCTGGGGAACGGCTGGAACAGGATGCATTATGGGATGGAGTCTAAGCCTTGGGAGGCAGTGTGATGCTGTTTGAAGCTGGTAGGACCCAAAGTTCCTGCTGGGTCGTTCCATTCATGTGGACGTTCCTTTGACAAGTTACATCTACCTATGGGCCTCTTCCAGCGGGATGATGCCCCCAGACTCACTGCAGGAACGCTTACGGACCAGTTTTGAAGAACAAGTTCAAGGATCCGCGGGATTTGCTGGACAAACTAGTCCGATCCAATGAGGTTCTGCCTCCCAGCTTCCAGGACTTACAGGATCTGCTGCTAACGTGTTGGAGCCAGTTCCCACAGTCCACCTCCAGAGGTCTGCTGGGGTCCGAGGCCCGGACGGGTCAGACCAAAACCAAGAGGGCCTTATCAGCAACATCAGAACATCAGCTCAGAACCTTCTGAGTAATGGCGCTAGGAGAGATATAAATGAGTTCAGAATGATCCGTGTCTGCTTTCATGGGTCGGGCCTTCACTCGTCAAAACGATCACCTCCTCTCACAACTTCCACAGCGCTAATGCCTCTCAGCCATCTGCCCCGCTTCCCTCATCAATTAGTCTCCTTCTCGCCGTCGGCCTGTCTGCTGGGCGCCCCCCCCCCCCCCCTCCGTTTTTCCTGTGGACCGTCAAACACCGGCGTCCTGTACAGCCAGAGTGAGCCGAACCCTCGAAACCCATTGTGGCGCAAACACTCTCAACGCCTGCAGGAGGAAGAGGAGGGAGCCTGCCAAGGATAAAGTGGAGGATGAAGCATCCGAGCTCATTAGCGCTGAATGGCCGATCAGCTTACGATGACATCATCTGTTCCTGACTCAAGAGTCATTGAGGAATCTGACATACCTGAGAGGATTTACTGAGAACCAGCACCAGAACCAGCACCGGCCCAGGGCTGGATGGAATATTCAGACCCTTTACTTGAGTACAAGTACAAATACCTAACTGTGAAAAGACTTCATTTAAAAACCTGTACGGTCACTTTAATCAGTACAGTGTACTGAAAGTATAACTGTACTTTAAATACTAATCAGAATATTAATAATTAGTATAGACCAAAGTCGATGCTGTAGGGGTTAAAGAGTAGTTAGATTAAAGAGTAATCTAACTACTTTATCTGCTGTCAAGTAGTTGAATCGATAAGATGATTATATCCCCTCTGATAAACTTTAATCTTATTAGTAAGAAATATCTTCAATCAAGGTAATATTAGCTTTTCTTTCTGATGTCACAACATTTTTCATAGCCGGTGTGAGATGGGGGGATTAGGAGGTTTTTGGTAAAGACTCACACGTTTTCCTTTACATTCTGAGAATCCGGGAAATGTAACGAAGGGTCTACGTCTGATCGGACCCGGGGAACGCTTGGGGGATTCCCTAAAATGAGCTGGAATGTTGCTGGGGAGAGGGACATCTGGAATACCCTGCATGTCCCCTCTGCCACCACGACACAGATAAGCCCCTCCCACTGAGTCAAAGACTTCTGCAGTGTGATCAATATGACATAAAAGTGTGAATGCCCCCATTTGCACTGCAGCGCCACCTTCAGGACTACTGACAACAAATCCAGCTGATTAGGTTCTGTCTGGGACTGGACCTCTGTGTAAGGTCCGATCGAGGGTTTCCTGCAGGGGGGGGGCTGAGAAACGACACATTTCATGAAACGGAGTGCTCAGGTGGTTATTATTAAAAACATCCCATAAATATGACATTTATTCTGCTGGAAGGTTTCTGAGCATGTTGGATCGTGAAGGTGTGACCCCGTTATTAAAAACAGGTGGATCTAATCAGCACAAAATGATACGTCGACTGTAGTTTCAGTATTCAGTCACTTCTTGGGTCTCCGTCTCCGGGGAAACGATCTGGTTTCCTGCTGCTCCTGGAACAATCTCCAGACGCTGGAAAAAACTTCTCCGTCATTGTCTTTTGAATCATTTCTGAACCGGCGAAGATCTTAAATCCAACGACTCGCCAGCGTCCACGACACATTCCACACCGGGGTCCCGCCGGTCCCACCCTAGAACATGACCTGGCATCGGAAGTGCTTCTGTTTGGTGGTGTTGTGGTTCATGCCCACCTTCAGCATCCACTTGGACTTCATCATCTGCACGTACTGCATGTCCCTCTGTTTCTGATAGAAGCTGCCGCCTGAGAGGAGAGAGGACACAAGAGGTTGAGCACAAGGGGGCGCCAGTCGACATAATGTCTGCAGTAATGTTTAAGTAGGTGCTACGTGTCAAAGCTCGGATCCCGAAGTGTTCATTCTGAGGAGCTCTGTGCGGAGGACAGGGGTCATCAGGGTCGCTCTGCGGCTACACAGCACACTGTGAGGTCACTGTGTGTTTTGATGTCTATCTATCCAAACCAGCGTGGACTTTTTCAAAGACAACACCTTCCCTCCTGAGACCCCTGTGGTAGGAAGGTTATCCTACGACAGGGGTGTTAGACTGCGTCTATAGCCTACAAGACTTGCAGTCTTGTAGACGCTCTTACGTCTAATATATCCCGCCCACTGACGGGTTACCATGGGAACCAGATAACAAACGTTATTCTGGCTCCACCTGCCAATGGTGACGGGGATGGTTGTATGTTAAAGGACTGCCGTCGATAGAATACGATGGAATATTTTCATGGATACCATTTAAGTTCCTGTTTGGACGAGGTGGAGCTCCGACTATCAGTGAATTCATCTATGAGGACGTTTCAGGCTGAGGGTCTCGTCAAAGTCTGGTGCCAAAAAAATCAATTGAGATAATTTGCACGTACGTTCTTTGCACCAACTACATCTCACAGCAACACGGCTCATGTTTGGACCCACCAGAGAAGAGTTTGCAGGTTCTTAGACCCTCTTTAACACAATCTGTTCAAGGCAGGCGTCCAAATGTTGACGTCCTGTACGAAGTCTTACCTCGTTCTCCTCCCCAACCCAGTGCCTTGTACTGCCGAAGAACTCTGCCCACGGCGTTCTTATTGTGGCTGAGCGCCACCTCTCTCTGGGTTCCGAAGCGCTGTTTGTAGTACCTCATGAGGGAGCGGTGGCCGACCTTGGCGCCTGTTGAAACAAATCAAAGAGCTGAATTATGTCCCACAGTAACGTGGATAGGAGCAACTGAGACGTGGTCACTTCCTGAATGCTTCACAATAATGGTAGCAGCTGCTGCGAACTACCGCCGCCAACAGAGCGAGGAGGACGGGGTTATTTTTGTGTGTTTGAACCAGTAGCATCACATACAGGCCGTGAACTGCGACCTTTATATCATGTTCCTCTGGTGAATATTGTTTGCACCTGAAGGGAGGGTCAGTTCCAAAGTATCGTCGTCGTACTCCAGTGTCTTGTCATCAGGCAGCCCTTCTTCGTCCACGTCAGCATCCTCTCCCTCTTTCCTGACCGGGTAGCTGCTCCTGTCGGCAAAAAAAAACCAAACGCCTTAGAATAAAGACGATAGAGACGCAGCACTGATGACGCCCTGCCGCCTCTGGAGGTCCTATCTGTAGGAGACCACCCTGTAGGGAACTAAACATGTGCAGGACCCTCCTGAGTATTTGAATTTTTTTTTAAATAAAACAAGGAGAGAGAGAGAGAGAGAGTGCCAGACAGAGAGAGAGAGAGATATAGAGTGCGAGAGAGAGAGAATACCTGAGTATTTGAATTTTTTTTTAATCCAAATTTCTCACAAAACCTTTTACTCAAGTGGGGAAATTAAATGAAACATTTATTTTTGATGGTTTTGGATCTTTTTTTTCTTTTTCCTAAATTAAAAATGTAACGCTTTGATGTAATTATGCTACCTGAGTAAACGTTTACGTTTTTATATATAATTTGAATTAAAGATCATGGGTACAGACATTATTTTTGCTGTAGCTAGGTTACTTTATAACGGGATAAAAATATTATGATAATAAAAAAAAGAACATTTTATTACCTAAAATCATAAAAGTCTGCAAATTCCAGGGCGGCGTCTCCGTCTGTGAAGAGTTTGCAGTGACTTTTGTCCATCATGTGTTTCTGTACCGCCTCTGTGGAGTAGAAGGACCGGCCCTTCTCGTTACACCACAAGCAGACGTTTCCGGCGCCGACCTTCTCTCCTGCAACACGCAAACACAACAACGGGTTCAGACGCGGACCAGCTGGGAAGAATCCTCTTCCGGGACTTTTGGAGTGACGGGACGCAGGTTCACGGCACAAACTAACCAAGGTAGCGAACGAGGCCCTTGAGGTCCACAAGGAACTCCAGGTCGGGGATGAAGAAGCTGTGGGCTTTGGTCATGTGGGCGACGTTCTTCAGGAGGGACTTGGAGTGGTGGGAGCAGAACAGGCAGTCAGAGACGGGGATGGAACCAGGCAGAATAGCGAGCCGCGGGTCAGACGGAGCCGAGGATTCTCCTTCCTCTTCATCCATTGTCTCGTCTTCTTCTTCCTCCTCCTCCTCCATGTCATCATCGTCGTCATCTTCATCCGCCTCAACATCCTCCCAATCCTCTGTGAAGATTTTTTTTATTGGAAATTGATGGTATTAGTTAGTGAAAAAAATAATACAAGGAGAGAGAGAGAAAAAGAGAGAGAAAAAGAGAGCGAGAGAGAGACAGAGAGACAGAGACAGAGAGAGACAGAGAGAGACAGAGAGACAGAGACAGAGAGAGACAGAGAGACAGAGAGAGAGAGAGAGAGAGACAGAGACACAGAGAGACAGAGAGAGAGACAGAGAGAGAGAGAGACAGAGAGAGAGACAGACAGAGAGAGAGAGAGACAGAGAGAGAGACAGACAGAGAGAGAGACAGAGAGACAGAGAGAGAGACAGAGAGAGAGACAGAGAGAGAGAGAGAGAGACAGAGAGAGACAGAGAGAGAGAGAGACAGAGAGAGAGAGAGACAGAGAGAGAGACAGAGAGAGAGAGACAGAGAGAGAGACAGACAGAGAGAGAGACAGAGAGAGAGAGAGACAGAGAGAGAGACAGAGAGAGAGACAGAGAGAGAGAGAGACAGAGAGAGAGACAGAGAGAGAGACAGAGAGAGAGACAGAGAGAGATAATTCAACTTGTTCTGGACATTCATAGAAGCAGATTTTTCAGTTACTTGCTAATTGTCCTTCATATATCCTTTTTTCTGCTCCGTTCATTCACCATTGATGAACACGAGTACTCCACTGACCCGTTGGTGGCCAGGATTTCAGAATCATGCTCTAATAACAATTTATTATTTGGACACTTACCTTATTAGTGGATTCTTTTAGCTTTATTACACAATCAGACAATAAATTTAACAACCTCCTCAAATTAAATATGTCTCATTAATCACCTCAAAGAGTCCATATTGACTCAATCTAACTATCTCTATGACGTCAGCAGTCTGTTCTAGGATCAAGTAAATCAGTAATAAAACAAGACAGATCTCAAGATCCGTCAAGATCTTGAAATATTCAAGATCTCCTAGAGGCGGTTCCTATGAAGTTAATTTGGACTACATCTGACCGGTAGTTTGGAGGTTATTTGTATTATGTGGCAGAAATATACAACTGAACTAACCTGAAATCATACCAGTTCTTCCTCACATTAAGCTCCACTTGGGTTTAAAATTTGAAAATGCTCCAGATAATTGTTTCTGAGTTATCGCGCTAACACGAAGGACATGCAGCGGACTCAGATGCTGTTGATTCTGTAAAAGTGCATTTATTTCAGATTTCTTCTTTGGTTGCATTGGTTTATGTAATATGTATATTTTGTATGCCCTGCACATTTTAATTAACCATTTTGTAATAATGTTTGTTAGGTTAAATACTCCGTCTTTATTGATTCTGAGTAAACATGTAGCCATAGGGGGGGTGGAGCCACCAATTTGGGTTGGAGCGGCCCTGACGTGGCACCAAAGAGACGTTGGTTTCACTCTTTTGATGAGACTCGACGCCAAAACGTTTCAGCGAATCTAAGTTACAAGTCAGGATACGTCAACGGCGACTCACCCAAGTAACTACAGACCTTGAAAATTTGATGTATCTCCACTGACCTTCTGCTGCTGTGGCTCCTTCTTCTCTCTCTCGCCTCTTGGCTTGCTCCTCCAGCCACGTCATCCTGGGGGGTTTCTCCACCTTCTCCGTCCTCAGCTTGTTCGCCTGTTGTTCGGCGGGTCTTGCCCTCTGCTGGTCCTTCAGAGCCTGCTGCAGGGCCTCGTTCATGGTGTCGTGATCCACCTTCTCGTCACAGAGTCCCTTCTCGAGGTTCTTTTCGTTCATCTTCTCCACTTTCCTCTGGGCGGCCAGGAGGGCCTGCTTCTCAGCCTGCTGGTGTTTGTGAGACTGAAGGTGGTTCTGGTAGGCATTGGTGGTGGAGAACTTCTTGTTGCAGATGCCACAGGCCTCAATGGACGCTGTGTCACTCAGCTGCTGTTCGGCTGCTGCCCGCTGTGCCATGACGCGCTCCTGAAAGTTCTCAGCCGTGACTGCAGGCATGTCGGCCACCTTGCGCTTCAGGTTATAGCGGTGCCAGTCCGTTTTGTAGTGCGCTCGCTGCACCTCGCCATCCGTGAAAGCCACACGGCAGCTGATGCAGGTGTAGGAGGACATGGTAACCTAAAGATGGGCAGTTATGATCATTTATACAGATATAGCACAAAACAGAACAACGGCAATCCACCTACAGGTGTACTGTCACAGAAAATAAGGGATATCAGTATTAAGGAACAATATAATCATGTCATAATTATATAAATTTCATATAATCGTATGAAAATAACAGAGGATAGAATAATCCCAGCTGTCCTTTTTCGTAGGCACAAAGAGGACGTTTGGATCAAATATTAAAAGGTTTTTATCTAAGGTTTATATAAGTCTATAGAAAACAAAAACCAAAACTGACAGCTCTTTCGTCACAAGGTCGTCAAAGCTCCAACTGGCTTTTTTAACTTTTGATTTATTTAATTTCAAATGCACCAACACCATCGATCAGATATGGGATTGCATGACAAGGTTTGATTACAGAGTTAATGCACAAAAAAAAACACCATTTTATTTTGTGATCCAAATAAGAGCCAAACAATTACAACACCAGGTGAGGACAAAATAACATCAACGGTTACAAGTAAACTTAATATCCATCTATATATCTATGCATAATATTACGGCTGACTTACGGTTTTTTGCCTCTTTTCAATAAAACTGCGCAATAATTGCATAAAATAAGATGACGAGGCCCCCATGTTTTGTATAAAACAGTGTTTGATTTATCAAAGACTTATGTTACTCATCAAACTCAACATTCACTGTAGGTAAAGCGAACGTTACATAATGTGTGTAAAAATAATTGAAGGTAAAATCCTAGGTAAAAAAAAATTAAACGTGTCCTGTTGGAGGATAACCGTTAGCCTAGCCTATCTGGTTACACAGTGAAGTTCACTTTCTGTCGGCTAACTTTATTTAATAAGTTTACAAAGCTCATTCATACCTAAATCTAACGGCAAAACTAAATAAATAACATAAAAATTAAACTGCCGAGTTACGATGGTGCCAAAAACTGCAATCATTTCTATTAATGCAAAATATATGCTAATAGAAGCTAAAATCGTTGTCAGATTCATAATAAACATGACTTTAATGCGAAATGTTAAAATGGTCAACCGTCGTCCAATTTTCACTTACTTCAGGAAAAGAAAATCCTGATTTTAAACTCCTTTTTTATCGATTAGATGATCCCGTTTTCTTTAATACAGCTCACACGATCACACGAGGGTAACTTCCTGGTTTCTTCTTCTACTGCTCTAAGAACTTCCTGTTTGCTTTTTTCCTGTAACTTTATTTACACCTCTCGAAAAACGTGTGACACGAACATCAGACCGACCAAGAATGCAAAAGAAACAAACAAAATCAAAGGGAAATAAAATAACGGATAAACCAATAGCTCGGACCTTTTTCCATAAATTATAATTTTTCATAGCTTTAGTGTGATTTAGTGTGACTGTGCTTTTTATATATGTGCATTCTACCCAAAATGAGGATGTTGTTGTCCAGAAAGTCACTATTTTTGCCGTTCCATTATAAGTTCTTAAACTATAGAAAGTTTTCACTGAATGGATATAAACCATTTAAAATATTTCAGGAGGAACTGAGTATTTCAAGTATTCGGTTCTTATAAAAGAATTAAGTCAAAACTTATCACAGATTGGATATAAACGAAACTTAAATATATTCAAATTAAATGAATTGTTTTGAGACAGGTAACAAAATGGCGTGTAAACAGTCAATGAAAACTCAAACCAGGAAACTCGTTGTGGGCCTGATTCGAAAATACACCCAAAATCAAAGTGGCAAAACAAGAAATTCTGTCTTATTGAATCGTGTCCGTGATAATTCTGATGTAGATCCAACATTGTGAAGCACCTTGTCCAAGTGTTGCTTAATACTCCAGTAAAACATAAGTAAAGTAATAAGTAGAGTAAAACATTTCACACGCGCCGAAATTGAACTACGGTTTTTCTCACATCCATGAGTCTTTGTTTATTATTAACATTTTACAAAGAAAGTATTACTTACCTGCATACAATAGTCTATGCTTGGCTAATTCAAACAAAGAACAATATTGTTATGAAGCACACCCTGCAAAGGCACCTTCTCATCACAGTGGGTTCTCATGTGGGATGACAAATAACTATTTCGTGTGAAATCTTTCCCGCATGTTTCACAGACGTATGGCTTCACACCGCTGTGGATTCTCAAGTGGGCGGTAAGATGATCCTTCTGTCGGAAGTCTTTCCCACATGATTTACAGATGTATGGCTTCTCACCTGTGTGGATTCTCATGTGGACTGTCAATTGACCCTTAGATTTGAAATCTTTGCCACACGTTTCGCAAACATACGGCTTCTCACCTGTGTGGATTCTCAGGTGAATTGTCAATTGTTCATTACGCCTGAAATCTTTCCCGCATGTCGGACAAATAAATGGCTTCTCACCTGTGTGGATTCTCGTGTGGATTGCCAATTGATCATTACGTCTGAAATCTTGCCCACATATCTTACAGACATATGGCTTCTCACCTGTGTGGATTTTTGTGTGGGCGGTCAAATCACTATTCTGTCTGAAATCCTTCCAACAGGTTTTACAGACATATGGCTTCTCACCAGAGTGGGTTCTCAAGTGGGCTGTCAAATCGCCGTTAGATCGGAAATCTTTCCCACATACCTTACAAATATACGGCCTCTCCCCTGTGTGGATCCTCATGTGGACGATCAACTGACCGTTAGACCTGAAATCCTTCCCACATATTTGACAAATGTATGGTTTCTCACCTGTGTGGATTCTCATGTGGACTCTTAATTGACAATTAAACCTGAAATGTTTGCCACATGTTTGGCAAACATACGGCCTGGCATCCGTATTTGTAGTAAAGTGTAATCGTGCCTTAAAATGTACATCTTTTTCACATGTATCTCCTTCATGAACATGGCTCTCAGCTGTCCATGAGTTGTTAGAGAGCAGCCTCATGTCACCGTTTGGTCCTCCTGCCACAGAGCTTAAAACCGACACAATGACTGCCGACTTCTTCTGTGCCGCATCAAGCGTTTCCTTGAGATTCATATACAGAGTCTGATCTTCACTGTTGTCACTTTCTTCAAAAGTCTCCTGCTTCACTACATACTGTTCTACTTCCTGACTGGTGGAGAGCTCCACCTGTTCCTCTTTAATCTGTGGAAGATCTGGCTGCTCCTGTCCCATACTGGAGTTCCTCTTCTGGTGACAGAGCTGCTGGTCCTGGAGACCTTCTTCCTTACAGACTTTTTGCTGTGGGAGCTCTAGAGGGACAGAAAACAAAAAGAATACGATACTACTGTGATGGGAAGAATCAAATGTAAGCATTGCAGCAAGTTCCTAACAGTACGTTTAAACATGCATCTAAATGAAGTGGGTTACTATATATACTGATGAAAGTTATCTCTTTGTGTTGTTAAAATAATCAAGTTTTATATACCTTTCTTGTGTAACGTTGTTACGGGTTTCAAAGCTTTCTCCGGTGGTCTGCGCTGGAGATCGATCTCGTCTTTGTGGTCGATCATAGTGGTTTGTAACTGGTTCGGATTGTATTCATCATTAGCGTGACTTGTTGTTTCGTGCTGTTGTTTCTTTAGATTGGGCTCAGCTTCACTAGTTGCCTCATAGTCTTCATGTTTGACATCTTTTAAATCTTTGCTCTCGGTTACCAGAAGGTTGCAGTCGTTTGGTGCCCCTACCACTGAGCTTATAACCGGCATGTTGGACACAGATTCTTTCTTTGAGGCACTTGGAGTCCGATCTTTACTCCGGTCATTTCCCTCAAAAATAGGAGTCCGTATAAAAATATCCACCTCCTGCTTTACTAAAAGTTGCTCTTCCTCCTGACCAGTATAGAGTTCCCCCAGTACCAATTGAATCTGTGGTGGCTCTGGGTTTTCTTGCTCCATACTGGAGTTCCTCTTCTTGTTAGAGAGTTGGTGGTCAGCAAGCGCCTCCTCCACGACCTTCAGCAGTCGTGTTGGTGTGGGAGCTTTAAAGCAACAGAGAACAAAAGGAACATCATAGGCTGTGGGTCGAACAATTATCTTTTAAATTATTGATGTCCAAGTGTAGGCGAAAAGGATATTTGACCAATCTGGTGTGGAAACTAAGGTATATGCGCAAATAAACAATGTTCTCTTGAAAATGTGGGAGAAAAGTTAAAAAATGTTATGTCAATGGATTAGTTACATTGAGCTCTTTACCATGAATATACTCATATGGATAAGATTTCACTATTCTGCCTGTAGTACATTAGATGTTGTAATAGAGGGAAGCAGCCCCGATCGGATTATTCTGCAATGAAAACATCTGGATATCACAGGTGTCGCTACCAGTGGTTAATAAAAGTAGGCACTTTGCCGCTAAGCATAATTACCTGGTCAAAGGATGGTTGCCGGATTTAGGACAGCCAAGACCGAGAGCTTTTTTTAAAAATAATTCTAATTACAACGATTACGCAAGTGTAAACAAAACCGAATGATATCATTAAACAACAAACCGGAAATATTTTATCCTGGTTTAGTAATGCTGACAATTCAAGAACTAATTGCTGTTAACACAACTAACTGTAACCAGAAAAGGGGGGCTTCATTTTCCTTTAAAAAGATCTTTTAAGCAAGTTGTTTTTTTATGCCTAGGTATGGAAACCCCCTCTGGGACCAACAAACATGAAGCCATGTGTTTGAGTCTAATGTGTGCGCACTGTTGAGCGCCACACTCAACACTCGCTGTAGGTAAAGTAAACGTTGAATAAAGTGTCTATAAAACGTCAAGTCTTAGGGTAAATAAAATTCATCGTGAGAAAATTAAACGTAATCTGGTGATGTTGTGGGACAGCTGTTAGCCTAGCGTATCTGGCTAGAATGTAAAGTTATCTTTCTGTCAGTTCATGTTTATAAACAAGGTAATGAAACACATTATGCACAAAAACTAACGTCAAATGTAAATTATTAATAGAAAACAAACTCAGTTCAATGTTTACTTACTTTTCCTGATACGATAAGGTCCAGTCTTACTTCCTGTTTTCTTCCTCTTTGTTTTTGCGGACTTCCTGGTTGCTCAAACGCGGGCGGGTGTCATGCAGCGTTTCAGGACATTATCGCCACCTGCAGCTCCAGGAGTATACGACATGTTTCCAGAAACGTGGATCACCTGTCCTTCTTTAATATATGTTAATGTTATGTTAAATGTTATTTAATTATCTTTCGCTGTATTTATGTATTTATTTTGTTCATTTTTACTAAGTTATTGGTTGAAATCTCTTTCACTGACACAATCCAGGTAAACACAAGGAGTGAATTTCTACCAAAAAGACATAATTGATTTTTAACTTTCTCCTTATATTAGCAATATTATTTATTTGTATTATTATTAATAATAATAATAATAATAATAGTAGTTATCTCTCAAATGTCACCACGACTATATGGATTGTTTATTTTATAATAGTTTATTTATTTCATCTGTAACTTTACTTCTGCTCTGTGTTATTTTATACACTTGGATTTTTACATTATATCAGTTCTGTATGATAATACAAAAATAATAAATTGATTACAATATATGTTAAGAGCAATGTTGTTCTTAACTGTACGGTTGTTACTGCCTGTCTAAAGGCAACAGAAACGGAACACAGGCTGGTGTGGAGAACGTAGTGTATAAATAAATGAGAGGAAGCCAGACAAATGTGTAACCAACCATTTTTAATAATCCAAAAATAATAATGTGCAACATAATTGACTTCAAAGGCTTATTGAAATCTTTAATCCATGACTGGAATAAATAAATATACTCAACATAAGGACAGACCTAAATGTAACCGGATACTAAAATGCAGTAAATCTTCCCTTAGAATCTTGTGTGGCAAGTTGTTAGTTCTGTGAATATTTAATACACTAGCTGTCAGACAACTACAACTTATATGTCATATATGTCAAACTCAATCAAGGAGGGTGCCGACAGGAATCAAATTGGCCCTGTTCAATCAGAGGTACTGTGACAATTTATTCTTATTTGAATTAGAGAATTCTGACGGTCAAAGGGAAGAGAAAATCGCCAAATTACAGGTAAAATTCAAATGGATCAGCATAAGTCATCTCTGCATCTCCCTTTCAATCAGCAGCGTTTCATAGAATAATCTCCAATGAAAAGTTTTTATTCACAGGCTTAAAAAAAAAAAAAAAAAAAATCCAGGAGACTTTATTTTTCAAGTTACACTCTGTTATTAAATAACAATATCTACAAAATGGAACTTTTGAACGACCTTTGGTAAGTGACCGGGCCGTTTCTTTACAGTAAAACGGTGAAAGTAGACCGTCGCTCCTCCCAACTGTTCCTGCAGTCAGGAGCAGCTGCAGCTCAGAAAACAGTCAGGTGCATGAATAGCCTCCAGGTAAATTTCACATTAAATGTAGGAAAACCTCGTGTGTTCTCTTATTTTTGACGCGACAGCACTGACACATGAGCAGCTGGAGGATGTTAATTAAAAAGTTCATTCTATTTAGTGGTATTCGTGTGTGACTTACTAATACATATATTATTTCGGGTTCTAATTTTATTCTCTTATCCACATCCCCTTCCGGCCTCAGATCTTCTGAGGATCTGCATAAAGTTTATCAGAATGACTGGATGAACGCTGATATTTGACAACTGAGCAGCGGCAGCTTTTGCAGTTCATTCTGGGATTTGTAGTGTTTGCGCTGTGTACCAGCGGGCCAGATATGATAGAAATTAGATATTGCCTCGCGGGCCTTGAGTTTGACATGTCTGATTTAGAGTTAACGAGTCGCACATGTGCTGAAATTATGGTTCCTCACTTTCATGAGTCCTGGTGTATTTCAACTATGACCAACAGGAGGTCAACCCTCTCGTAAACATGCAGGTGAGTAATACAATATTACTGGCTTGTATGTGATAGCTAAGGGACATTCTCATCACAGTGGGTGGTCATGTGGTAGGACAAATGACTATTACGTCTAAAATGTTTCCCACAAGTTTTACAAGCATATGGTTTCTCACCTGTGTGGATCCTCGTATGGGTTGTCAGTTCCCTCTTGGATTTGAAATCTTTCCCACATGTTTTACAAATATACGGCTTCTCCCCAGTGTGGATTCTCATGTGGACGGACAAATATTCCTTCTCTCTGAAATCTTTCCCACAAGTTTTACAAATATACGGCTTCTCGCCCGTGTGGGTTCTCATGTGGACTGTCAAATCCCGATTATATCTGAAATCCTTCCCACATGTTTTACAAATATATGGCCGCTCCCCCGTGTGGATTCTCATGTGAGCCGTCAATTCACCCTTAGATTTGAAATCTTTCCGGCACGTTTTACAAATATATGGCTTCTCATCTGTGTGGATTCTCATGTGGATTTTCAAATGATCCTTCTGTCGGAAATCTTTCCCACATGCTTTACAAATAAATGGCCTCTCATCATTGTGGGTTTTCATATGAACTGTCAAATTACTACTATATCTGAAATCTTTCCCGCATGTTTTACAATTATATGGCTTCTCACCAGTGTGGGTTCTCATATGGGCCGTCATTTCATTATTGGATCTGAAATCCTTCCCACACGTTTTACAAATAAATGGCTTCTCACATATGTGGCTTCTCAAATCACCACTAGAGCTGAAATCTTTCACACGTGTTTGACAGTTGTATGGTTTCTCATCTGTGTGGCTTCTCATGTGGGCTGTCAAATCACCATAAAATGTGAAATCTTTCCCACATGTTTTACAAATATTATATAGGTTCTCGCCTGTGTGGATTCTCATGTGGATTGTCAATTGGTGATTAAATCTGAAGTCTACCCCACATGTTTGGCAAACATATGGTCGCTCACCTGTATTTGTTTTAAAATGCATTTCTGGCTTAAAATACTTTTCACATGCGTCTCCTTTTTGAACTTGCCTTTCCGGTACACAAGCGTTGTTGCAGAGCAGCAGCTGATCTCCACAGTGGTCATTTTCCTCAAACGTAGGGGTCAACATAAAGGTAGCGGACTCCTGCTTCACTACATTCCGCTCTACTTCGTGACTTGTGCAGAGTTCCACCTGTTCCTCTTTAATCTGAGGTGGATTTGACTCCTCTTGGTCCAAACTTGAGTTCCTCCCCTGGTTAGAGAGTTGGTGGTCCACAAGAACTTCCTCCTCGACCTTACAGATGTATTGCGGTGGGAGCTCTAAAGACGCAGAGAACAAAAGGAACATCAAAAGGTTGTCAAATGACCATATTATGGGAATATGGTATGGGACTCCTAGTGAACTTCCCTTAACCCTAAAGTATGGTGAAATAGAGAGACGCAACACTGGGAATTGATTATTCTGCACAGAAAACACAGATGTAGCTACCAGTGTTTGACAATAGTCAGTACACTGTCTCTTTGCTTTTATAGCCTGGATGTTTGCAGGACTGAGGACAGACGACAGCAAAGACAGATTTCTCTACATGTGAGCAGACCCCCCCGAAAACAATGAAATCAATGTAAATAGACTACGGACGTGTAAAGAGCAACTGAATGATATTATTAAACACCAGACAGTGGGAAAGAGACATTGTGATGAAATGTGGCATTCCTGTTTCATCCAGCTGATTCAATAAACATGATAATAAGGAAAATAATTGATTTTAAGTCAACTAGTGGTAATCAGATGATCACTCTTAGAGGTTTAGTAATTCATTACCAAGTAATTCAGTCATTTTTTTCAGGTCGCTCCTTCAAAATACAGGGAGAGGCGTCAAACACATGGGTCACCAGAACCATTTATCCAGTTTGTCAGGGAAGGGGAGAGGATCCCTGTCTTTCCAAGGATTACAACTGGAAGACTGCAGAGATGGGATGAATATCGAGGTGAGAAAGTCTCCTTAACCAGCATCAGACAGCACTTACACCAACCCAAGAAATAAAAAGCCTCTGCTGTGGTCCGGACACAAACTTAAGTGCCTGAAGTTCGCCAACCACTTATAATCATAACAGCATAACCACAATGACCTCATTGTGAGTGTTGTGTTGTGTGTGTGTGTGTTAATGTCTCAGACGCGTATATGGGTGTGTGTAAAAGTTCACTGGATGAGGTTTTAAGTGGTGGGTTGTTAAAACGCCACCAGAGCCACCCACAGCCCGGAGCAGGAAGGGCCTGAGGCAGCGTGAAAACCGGAGAGTTTCTTTATGGAGGAATGGCTTCAGATCTTCATCATATATTCTCTAACCTCCTCACACACTACAGAAAAAGAGGTACAGGCTATCGGGAAAAAAAAAAGGGGGAAAAGGGGGGGCTGCACAAAATCTTAAATGCAGGGGGTGACAATAATTTCGGCACAGATATTTTGAAGATGTACTTTTTCCTCTTTTTTCTTTGGTTGCTTGATTTGAAAGTTTGATTTTTGTGAATGATATGAATTACAGATCATGGGTATAGACACTAAAGACATTTTTTGCATCTTAATTTGCTCATTTGTTTTTAGTGGAGAGCAACAATTCTGGAGGACACTCTACGTATTTATAACATAAACTTATGTTCATATTATTTATAGATTTTTTTCGGCCCCTAAATGTAACCCATGCCAGGATTTATATTCCACTACCGCACCTTGAACTTATTTCATATGAATTTATAAACAATAAAGTTATTCATACTACTTAAATGATTAACTTGTATTTACTCAATTCATGAGTTTTATAGAAAAGATTTTAGAGGTTAGAAATTCACGTCTCCTAATCTGTCATTGTATTTATTTAAGTTGAAATTCTGACATCCAAAGCTACTAACAATTAGACTTTTTGTTTTTACAGTGCATATATGAACGATTGTGAGAGATTAGATTTTTGTGACCAGTAAACTCTTACATTGTGTGATAATAGCAGCAGGTGATCCACGTGAATGTCTCCTACTTACCAATTATGCCGTAAATACTGGCCATGGTTGGAGAGTAGAGCTAGTCCACTGCTGAAAGCGAAGAAATAATTCATGAAGACTCGTCTTTATGTCAGGACACTGTGTTGTTGTTTTTTTAACTGTACCAAACCTGTTGGAATAAAGAAAAAGGTACCAGAGTTTAACTCAGCGGAATGTTATTATGTCACAAACCTTATCTTATGTGCAAAAGAAACAATATCAAAATAACAAAGAATGAAAGTAAAAACAAAAAAATGTTTTTTGAATAAATGTATTACTCTCTTTCCGTCCCAGAGCCACGAAACACTGCAGAGCTGTGGACCCCCCCTCCTTAACTTCTAAACGCTTCATGAGTCTTCATGTTTGCTTTGACAGTGAGGCTTGGCGCCCCATGCCTTCTCTTGTTCTAAATAATTCGTATAATCCTCCATTTGTCGGAACAGAGAAACATCTTGAAATGTGGAATCCCTATACAGACCGCTCCATGCAGATAAAAAGGGATCTTTCCAAACAAACATTGATATTTTTAGTTTTATCTGCATGTGCACATAAAAAAACAATCCTCAATATTATTATTTCATTTATTCAAAAAGATACCCCTACATTTTACACAGTGAACCTTTACGTTTGTATGTCTCTGGTAATATAATTTCAGGTAATTGTATATTACGAGTAAGCTCTCTAAATTATTTTGTATTATTTGAATAGTTTTTGTAAGGAGGGGAAGAGCTGTCAGTGGTTATAATGTTTTGGCTGGCTTAATGTGTATTTGCCTTCACTCAATGAAACTGCGCAATAATTGACCAAAATATGATGAAGAGGCTTCCTCGATGTAATATCAAACAGTGTTTGGGTCAGCTATTAGTAATGTTAGCTAGCAAACTCAACACTCACTGCAGATAAAGTCAGCGTTACATTAAGCCTATAAAAATGATCAAACGTAAACCCTTACGTAAAAAATAAAGACAATTAAACGTCATTCGGGGGACTGTTGATGGATAGCTGTCAGCCTAGCTTATCTGGCTACACCGTAAAATTAGCTTTCTGTCGGATAATGTTATTAAATAAGGTAATAAAGCTCGTTCAGAGCGAAAACTAGCTTCAAATATAAATTTACTATGAGAAAAATGAAAGTAAAATAAACAACCATCCAGTGTTGACTTACTTTTGAGAGGAAAAAACCTGCCTTTAATATTTTTCTTGATAATATATGATCCCGTCTGGCTTCCGGTTTTTCTTCTTCTTTGTCTTCAAGGACTTCCTGGTAGCTTGTAGGCGGTCATCATCCAGCGTTTCAGCACATTATCGCCACCTGCAGCCACACGAGTGTATGACATGCTGCCAGAAACACGGAAAACCTGTCCTACTTTATAAAAGACATTTACATATAGAGTTTGTCTGTTATTTGATAAACTATTGATGTAGTCACTCATTAAGTTTGTTCATTTTACATTCAGTTGTTTTATTCATTTTACAAAGTTATTGGTTAATTAATAAAATGTTGAAACACAAGGAAGGAATTTCTCTCAAAAAGAAGACGTGTACTTGATTAAAAACATCTTCCTTGTATTCACATTGAATAAAATTCCGGTAATCATTATTAATATAATTATTATTAGTAGTAGTGGTAGTAATAGCAGTAATGGTAATATTAGCAGTAGTTTTTTTCTCTCAAATCTCAGCTTGACTATACGGCCAGTGCTTATTATTTTATATTACTTATTGTTTTATCTATAACTCATTGAACTCTTACTTTCTCTTCTAGTATTAAAGTGTCATTCTACTGAAACATCCTTGTTTTAGGTGGTATTTAATAAAGTTGGATTATATATACAAATATATTTAAATAATACTTATTCGATAATATAAAAATGATAACTGTAACATCGTTACGACCTCCCGAAAGGTAACACGAACAGCTGACAGGCTCGTAGTATATAAATGAGAAGGCGCCAGACAAACTTCAATGAGCAACCCACCAGCTTTATTAATCCAAGAAATATAAAGTTCAACAGAATGAACTGAAACAGGACTGCCTTGTCTTACTTTTGCTCTCACTATCTTACGGTCTCTAAATCTTTCTGATCCTAACTTCTGCATAAAATGTAGATTTACCTGCATGTTCCTACCTCTGCTTATAAAAGTCAACCTGTGGTCGTCCCTCTTCTTGAAATATCTTTTCACCATAGTCAAATCCATCCTTTTTATCAAAATCCACCAGCATCTGTCCTTCTATATTCATTTCCTTAACACAATACTTGCCCATCACTTCCTCTCACACCCCTGGGAATCACATCATCCAACTCACTCCAGTTTTCCTCCTCTCTGTGTCAAACATTTTTCTATCACGGATTGAGGGTGAGGATATGTTTCACTAAACTGGTGTGGAAACTGAAGTTTATGACTAAAAGTTTTCCTGAAAATATGTAGTAGAAAAGTTAAAAAAAAAAAAATAGTAGGGTGTGACCACATTCTAATCCACTGGTTATGTTTGACACAAGATCAGAGATCAATTCAATACCAGGAGAGGTCAATAAATTAGAAATGATCTGTGTTATTACATGGGTGTATTACTGTGAGCGGTTGTTGCACCATAGAGGATCTTTACCAGTAAAGAGATCTATGTAAGTATCTATATGTACCTTTTGGTATTCTATCCAGAAAGGTACAGTTCCTGTAAAACTAAGGAATAATGCAAACCCAAACATGGATGTCTGTTGTTTCAAATGAGTAAGATGTGCAAAACCTTCGTCACCCACACAGCAAAGGTTTCTCCCCAGTGTGGGTTCTCATGTGCTGTGTCAGATGTTCATTTTGTCTAAACATTTTGCTACACAATGTGCAACTAAACGGTTTCTCCCCAGTGTGGGTTCTCATGTGACGCCTCAGATGTCTTTTATTTCCAAACATTTTACTACACCATGAGCAACTAAATGGTTTCTCCTGAGTGTGGGTTTGCATGTGCTGTCTCAGATGTTCATTTTGTCCAAACCTTCTACTACACACGTCACAATTAAATGGTTTCTCCTGCGTGTGGGTTCTCATGTGACGTGTGAGATGTTCATTTTGCACAAACTTTTTGCTACACAATGTGCAACTAAATGGTTTCTCTTGTGTGTGGATTCTCATGTGACGTCTCAGACTCGCAGTTTGTCCAAACCCCTTACTACAAACTGTGCAACTAAAGGGTTTCTCCTGTGTGTGGGTTCTCATGTGACGTTTAAGACTTCCAGTTTGGCCAAACCTCTTACTGCACACTGTGCAAGTAAACGGTCTTTCCCCAGTGTGCGTTCTCAAGTGCTCTGTCAGATGTCCATTCTGTCCAAACGTTTTACTACACATTGTACAGCTTAATAGTTTCTCTGGTGAGTCGGTGCCCGTGGGCTTTATTGGACCTTCCTTTTGTGTAAAGGGTTCCTCCTCTGCGTGGATTTTTAGATGCTTCACAAACTCTTGTTTTGTTTGAAAGGTCGTTTCACAAACTGAGCAGCTAAAACATTTTGCTTCGCCCTGAAGTTTAATTTGAGCTGTTATGTATTTCTTCTGGAGGTAATTTCCACCATAAACTGGGAAGCTGAAAGTTTTCTTTTCCGTTTGGATTTCACTGTCTTGCAGCGGATGTCTGTTCTTATGAAAGCTTGTAGCACATCCAGAGGAGCCAGTATCGCATTCAGGCTCTTCATTATTTCCCACAGGGTTTAAAACGGACATAAATTCCGCCGTCTCATCCCAGTCACAACTGTAATCCGTTTCAAGTTCAGGAGAGTGGGACATCTCGTCATCATTATCTGAGTGTAAATGAATCTCTGGATTCAATTCTCTGTCGGATTCTGGCCCGACATAGTCCTCTGCATTCACTTCTGTTTTCATCTCTTCAGTCTGATGGAGCTGCGATGCCTGAGGTTTCTCTTTATGGTCATCTTCAATCATCACAGGGACAGGGGTGAATGTGAATTTGCTGATATCAGCCTCCTCCAGCCCTTGAAGACGCTCTCCCTCCTGACCGGTCCAGAGTTCCTCTTTAATGAACGGCAGCTCTGGTAGATCATCCTGGTCCAGACTGGGTCTCCACTCCTGCTGCCCAGGTGGAACGTCTTCTCCACTCATCAGCAGCAGCTGGACGTCTGTGAAAAATAACTACATATATTCTTATATCCATCTGAATAGAAGACTGTTAATGTGCACACTCTCACACAAACACATAGAAAAGGGAGCGCCAGAAAGCAGAGCAGAAATGGTTTCTATCAAAACTCCACATTGACTTCAAAATCTATAAAGAAAAATCACACATTTACTATCAGACCGTGTAAATCATTTCAACAACAACAAGAGTAACAACTCAGACGTTTTCTGCAACGGTGGACAGATTAGCTAAACCCCCAGTTCCAATATCTCCTGAAGCAGATTCCACCGTGAAACGTAACAAGTTTATGACTTATTTTTTCAGATGACAAGTTTCAGGACATCAGACATGCAATTAACTACAAAATCCCTAAAAACATCCATCCTGCCCTCGGCATTTACTCCGGCACACCAACCAACTGCATGTCCTCCCTCACATTATCCCGAAACCTCATTTTTGGTTTTCTTCTTTTTCTCCTGCCTGGCAGCTCCATCTCCATCTGTCCTCTCTGACCATGTCTCCAAAACGTCTAACCTGGACTGTCCCTCTGATGTCCTCCTGTCTAATGCGGTCCATCCTCCTCACTCCCAGAAAACATCTGAACACATTCATCTCTGCCTCCTGTCTTTTGGTCAGTGCCACCTTCTCTAGACCATCCTAGAATCTAAAATATGTCCCTGTGAGACCAGTGGGTTCCGTGGAAAGAAAGAGCTAGTCCTCATCACCAGCATGTAGTTGAATAAATGTCCTGAGGATTGAAGTGGACCAACCTGCTCTGTGTAAGCGGACCCGAGGCTTGAAAACCGCGTCCAGTAGTTTCCCTTGTCGACGAAGTGTCTCCTCGTACTCTGCTACCGTTCTTTCAAACATCTCAAATATCTCTTCAGTGGCCGCTGTTAGTCGCTGCTGGACAAAAGCTCTCAGAGTTTGGACCTGAGGCATTTTAACTGACTATTCCCCCCAAACTCCCTCTGTTAAAAACTGCCGGTCTCTGGTGGGCGCAGTGCTGGTGCAAGAAACCCCTTCACTCCGTTTCCTGCTTGTTAGCTACGTTAGCTTCCTCGAATAACTTCCTTTAATATAAAAAATCCTGGAAGTAAACACAATGTGAACCCGGTTATCCACCCATACAGACTCTAGTGGTTCGGCCCCATTGGTGGTGATGGAAACAACCGCGATAGGGAACGGAGAGAGCTAGCTGTTAGCCACCGGAAATACGTCTGAACACGTCCGGTAGCCGTCCTACGGGAATTTTCAAAATAAAATTAACTAAATACTAATTGCCTTTGGTTTTACAGGCGAACGAAAAACGGACTTTTATTGTTCAAACCTTTTAAATACACAATGCAGACTAAAACTACGGAAGCAAACGGATTGCAAATGTTCCCGCGAAAAAAAAACCACCCTGTTTTTCCAAAGTTCAGATACATAACACACATCTAGTTTGATATAGTTTTATTTTGATCTTGTCTTCAGACATTAATACTTATCCTAAAATAAAAGAGATGAGTGTCTTACTTTAAGGCAGCCACAACTTTATACCTGTTCAGGTTGGATATTGGTTTGGATTTAAAACCATACACTGACATTGTGCTTCTGAGCCAGGCATCTCCTTTGATCACAGCTTGCATTATATGGATTCTGCATTTACTCAACTGTGGATTCAAATGATGAATCAAGAAGATAATGGAGTAACAGATGTTTTTAGTAATTTCTAGAGGTTTGCAAGTTGAAAAAATATAAATAATTGAAATCAAAAAAAGATTAATCATTTACATTGTATTTATTGTGATACAAGTTAGAGCTTTTTATATTTTGACATATATATTTTTATTTTAATAAGAATCTTCAAACAAAAGCAGTAATGGTGCAAAAAAAAAAAATCAAGAAAATTAACTTGCAAGAAAATAACTGAAACAAGAAAAAAAAAATTTCTTCATTCAATGGAAGATTCTGGACTAAATAAAACTTGAAATGAATTCACAGACAAAACGACTTGTCGGGGAGGAGAGATCGACGCTAGCTGTCAAAGCTCACTTATTACATTCAGAGGATGATTAAGAGCATTGAAATGAGTTTGAGGTCAGAGATTGTCTAAAGACTTTTGATTCCACTGAAAACCACAAATACACTTTTCAATCAACTGGTCATTTTTGCACACAATCAGAGATCAACTCAAGACCAGGAGAACTCTGGATCAACCAATCGATCTATGTTCCGACCCTCAACTAAACTCATAAAATAAATCTCTGCATAGTTCAAGTTTAAGTTCTTGCATCTATTTGATATCATTTAAATAATCACATTTTGAGGATGCATGTATTCAGATTTCATAGAATCAACATTAATCAGTTAATTGTGAAAGCAATTGAATTTAATCCTTTGAAAAATATGAAAACGGTTTTGAATATGTCTCATTTTAGGGAACCAGGATCAAACGGGTTCAAAGTTATGAGATTGGTTTACAAATGATTTTCAGGGAAATTACATTAATTTGGAGGAGAATTCTATTTGAAACACATCAGGTCCATTAGAATTATTAACACAAAGATCCGTTTTACTTGTTTCATTCATGTTTTAATTCCAAATATGTATGACATTATGTTTATTACTTATAAGTTAAAATTTTGTAATCCTAATGCATGTAATTTAAATACGTAACTTTAAATATTAGGCTTAAATATTTTCCTGAGTGTACGGCCATAATATCCGGGTTGGTGACTGAAAGAACAAGATCCTGGTTATAATGATTAAATTAAATGTTGACTATAAGGCCGTATAGATGAAATAACCTACTTATCAAATTTAAATCAATGAGTTCTTGTAATACCAGGAGAGACCGTTCCTGGAAAACTAAGAATAATGCAGACTCAAACTGAAACTAAAGCAGCAGTGTTAAGGCCTGAACGCCACACTCGGTGAGACCAGCAGATGGACATGGACGTGAAAGTACTAGGAAACCCCAGCAGTTGTAAATCTTGACTGACCAAAAACATAGAAATATCTCTTGCACTGAATATTTGTCTCTAAAGCCACGCTTGGTGTTGCCAGCAGAATGTTCTCGCCACTGTGAACTAGAATTAAAAACAATCTCGTAATCTCATTACTTTAACGTAATTTGGAGTCCGTATCCGTTCCGTGGAGTTGAGACACGTCTTCCTATCGGTCCTTCAGTCCTGCTGGAAGAAACTGGTTCAGTGATCGCACTTGTGCTGTTTCAAATGGGCGAGACGAGTGAAGCTTTTATCGCAGTCGGAGCAACTGAACGGTTTCTCCCCGGTGTGAGTTCTCATGTGACGGCTCAGATTCGCATTTAGCCCAAAGGTTTTGCTGCACATTGTGCATCTGAATGGTTTCTCCTGCGTGTGGGTTCGCATGTGTTGCGTCAAGGTAGATTTGACTCTGAAGCTCATGTCGCATTCAGGGCAGATGTACGGTTTCTCCTGCGTGTGGGTCCGCATGTGACGTCTGAGATTGGCATTCAGTCCAAACTTCTCACTGCACAACGTGCAACTGAATGGTTTCTCCTGCGTGTGCGTCCGCATGTGTTGCGTCAAGATGAATTTTACTCGAAATCTGGCGTCGCAGACAGAGCAGATGTATGGTTTCTCCTGTGTGTGCGTTCGCATGTGTTGCGTCAGGCTATGTTTGAGTGGAAATCTTGCAGCACACACAGAGCAGATGTAGGGTTTCTCCCCGGTGTGGGTTCGCATGTGCCTCGTCAGGCTAATTTTTTGCGTAAATCTTGAGGGGCACTCGGAGCAAATGTAAGGCTTTTCGTCTGTGTGGATCCTCATGTGTTTCCTCATGTTCTGCTTCTCCGTAAACCGCGTGCCACAAAACGAACAGCTGAAGGGTTTGTTCCCGGTGTGAATTCTCAGGTGTCTCACAAAAGCTCGTCGAATTAGAAACGTCTTTCTGCAAACCGAGCAGCTGAAAGTTCTCTTTCTTGTTTGGATTTCGCCGTTTTCCTGCTGATGTCTCTGCCGGCCGACGCTTGTCGAGGATTCAGAGGAGCCACCTGGTATTTTTCCAGTATCACCATCAGGTTCTTCGTCGTTTCCCTGTGACTTAAATACACCGGCCTCATCCCAGTCACAACTGTTATCGGTTTCAGGTTCAGAGGAGGAAGACGTCTCATCATCCGTATCTAGTTCCACATGAATCTCTGGAATTAAGTTCTTGTCTGGTTCTGGTCCTCCAGAGTCCTCTCCATCAGTTTCTGTTTTGATGCCTTCCGTGTGAAGCTGTGAGACGTGACGCTCCTCTTCATCGTCTTCTTCACTCTTTACAGGGGCTGGTATGAATGTGAACTTGATGATCTCAGCCTCCTCCAGCCCTTGAAGCTCCTCTTTCTCCTGGCTGGTCCAGAGTTCCTCCTGTTCCTCTTTTATGTGCAGCAGCTCTGGTGGGTCATCCTGGTCCAGACTGGATCTCCACTCCTGCTCAGGAGGAACCTCCTCTTTTATCACGGACTTCAGCTGGACGCCTGTGGACAATAATGAAACATATAAACACATTTATGCAGATGTTGACATATAACGGACACCGCCACATTCTCCCGACAGAATCACACCTGGACAATTTGAGTCCCGTTCCACAAATACCCCCGTTACTGGATAGACTGCTGGGAAAATGAAAATCTTTTAAAGAAAATAATCATGAGATGTACAACCGAGCCCCGTGTGGGTCACAAGCCAGTGTACCTTTAGTGCCGGTTCCGCTGTGGCAACCTCTAACAGGATGACTCAAAAGATGAAGAAGTAGAAGAAGAAGAAGAAGTAATATGAGCTGTTGAACTTTAGTGGCACTAGAAAGCATTGAGAAAATGTTGTTGAATTCTGTCCATGGGTTATTCAGGAGATGTAGACAACAGACCATTTCTGTTTCGTATGGATGTGCGGATAAATGGTGGACAAAGGAAGCCCTAAATGCCCCTTTAGCTGGGCCACAAAAATAAGAATGACATAATCAAACAGAATAGGTTAATTGCACCTTTTGTTCCAGGGCTCAGTCAGAGCTTGGGCACCATCTGCGCTTGAACCCAGGTTAAACCTGAACTGACAAGCCTGCAACCGCCTGGGTTTGCTCTAGTCGCAGCATCAGACACCTGCTGATGAACACTCCGAACTGAAGCTCTATATTTATATGTGTTATATATAAAATACGTAGTTGAGTGGAGAGATGGTCTCGATATGATTAGAGAACTATTTTAAGTTCTGGGTGTCATAAACTGAAAATCTGCTCCGCCCCTGATTTGAGGTAACGTCATCAAGTGTATTTAAAGTATTTAAAGAATTTAGTAGTATTTAAAGACTTGCTCGGCTCACGTTTGTGCTGCTCCTCTTCTTCTGCGAGTTCCGCTCCTCCTCCAGTTTTCTGCTCACGGACAGGAGACGGGTCATCTGGATCAGAGACAGGCAGCAGTGAGAAGTACGGAACGACAACGCTATTCTGTTTCCACTGATGATTTACTCTGATAAAAAAATAATGCCACAGGAATCTCCAGGGTTACGTTTTTGATTTGGTCACGTGAAACAGCCGAGAAACACAAGGTTAGAGCGAGAGACATCTACCAAAGATGGCTACTAGTGGGGCAGATCTTTATAATGGTCTGCATTAATGTTTAAACCAATGACTGGAATTCACAAAATATGGTTCCATCTTGTGCTGCCGTCGGTGAGTTGATCGATTCACGTCGACGTCGGAGCTTCGGTTCCATCAGATGGTGAAAAACAGGCACAGATGAGGCTTTAAGGCACCAACAGCAAGAATCAGACATCAGGTTTGTGGAATTCATTTTCTATCGGGTTTGAAATTCACACTTTAACGCATCAAAACTTGTTGACGACTCTTATTTTTATGACTGAATTCAGGAACTGAGAAAAAAAAACACTGAATCAGTCCAGTCCAGTCCTTCTCCTCTTTACGCCTTCGGATATTGACTTGGAACACAAAGTCACTTAAACTTATGCGTTATGGATCTGTCCAGTTAGGAAGTAAACGAGAATCCAGTGTTTCCAACAGGTTGAGAATTTACGTGTGATGGACGAGTTTCACTAATAAACTAGTCAAACAAAAGTTTACCTCTTACTCTAATTATTGCAAATGTTATAACCATCTTCTATCTTCAGTCAACAATTTCCATTAGTGAATTAATAAATACTCTCACTCTATTTTATATTTCAGAAGAAAAAAGTATTTATATATTGAAATACATTTTTATTTTCAAATATGTTAAATAACAAAACGTTCATCTGCTCACTGTGTAAAAGAAAAGGGGTCCTTGAATGTGGAAAATACAATATTTTAAGAACATCAGTTAGTGTTGTCGAGGTCGGAAAAATATTGTATATGAAGCCCGTTCTCTAAGGAAGATAACATAAATGCATGTTAAGTAAAATAGCTTAATTGTACATACTATGATTATGGTTGCACCGTCAACGCTAATGCTTTTGCAGGTAGTGGCCGCAGAGGATTTCTCTCGTTATCCTCCTTCTTTTTTAAAAAAAAATGTTGCTAGAATCCCTGACAATGGAGGTAGTCTGATGTTGTACCTGCAGCCCCTTCAGCTTGTACAGGTGGTCCACCTTCTTCAGGATGGCACATCCATCCATGCCCTGCCAAGAGGGTTTCCTGTGTCTGTGAAAACGGCGTTCTGTAGCTTGTTTGGGATTAACTTTGACAGTATGAGCATTTCGATGCTCACACAAACCGCCAAGCACATTTAATAACGTATAAACTTCTCCGTCGCTCCAGAAGAATGAATCTTTCAGCACTTCCGCCACCGTGTTTAAATGTCTATGACGTCACTCAGCGCCTGCGCAATTACACGCAGCTGTTCGAAAGCTGCATAAATAATACACATGCACCACCATCCCGACATTAAGAAATATCGTATTGTAATTACGAGATAAAGTGTCTGGAGCTTTTTAATTTGTTTAACGCAGTGCGATTCCGTGGTTTCCTGCTGCAACACCAGAATTTTATATTCTCCACAAAACCCCTGGTCACATATTATAGATTTATCTGTTAAATCTTCTTTTGTTTCACCCTTAGATATGTGTGTTATTTGTCATTTATCAAATATTTTAAGACGTTTGATTTGTCTAGAGGTCCCGGTGAAAAATAAAAAAGAGTCTCTGATAGAACTCTAACATTCTTCTACCTCCTGCCATTGAACAGCGAGTTTTCCTGCTGAGTTGTTGCGTAAGGAAAGCAGCATTAATTTAACCGGGTTGGTCCTGGTGCGACTTTTACAGAGAAGCTCCAAAACCCACCGACTGTCTCCGGTTTGACCCGAGCATAAAGGAGATCCTTCTTCTGCTTCTGTCGGTCCATCTCCCGCCTCCGACCCGAATCCTCCTTCCCGGATCGGGCGCCTGTTCTACCGCTCTTATACGTCAGCGACAGTTCCTCTCGGTATGTCGGTTTGAGACTATTTAGTGTAGACGTTAACAGCCTCCGGTTTGTTGGAATGCACGAGTCGATCTCGTCTCTCCAGGGGGTGGTGCAGCCACTAAAGCTGTCCGACTGGAAACAAGCCACGGAGTAAGTCCGTTAGTGTCCGTTATTCATTTTAAACATGTTCAGATAAAGGGAGCAGCATAGTATTTATTCGGACCGCTCTATTTGGAATTTTTGGCCCAATAAAAATTCAAAATTGGTTTCTAACGAAGCTCATCCGACCAGCACTGTTTGGCGGAGCTCCTTCTAGGTCTATTTTCTGCTAGCGGTCTACACTAACTTCCTTTCTTCGCGAACAGTAGATGTGTATGGACTGAAACATCAAATACGTTAACACGAGGTAAACCAGTCAGGCTTGACTTGTCCACTGCAAGTTGATTTGATGGAAACAAGCAAGTTTGGGAAAAGAGACAGCTGCCGGTTAACCACCGGAAGTGAATTATTATACACATCCGGTGACGGACTATTGATAACTTTCAAAATAAGTGAATAAATGGTCATCCTTGGGTTTTGCTGACGCTCACGTTAATGAAAGTAATATTTTAAATAAATACTCACATATGATTTCAGAGCAAACCAAGCCTTAAATATTATATTATTGATAATATAATAATTATTGTTGCTGTTAATATTGTCATTGTACAAGAAAAACAACAAAGCAAGAGTAAATAAACAAAAAAAGCAAAAACAATTTTCCCACCTT
The DNA here is from genome assembly GCA_037951165.1 of Lophius americanus. Lineage (NCBI taxonomy): Eukaryota > Metazoa > Chordata > Actinopteri > Lophiiformes > Lophiidae > Lophius > Lophius americanus. The sequence goes on along the minus strand of JBBDHG010000208.1, from coordinate 553,109 downwards.
CATTATGTGTGAAATGCTTCTAGAAGTCTGTTAACCACAACGAAGAAAAAACACATTCAGGAGGAGCTAAGCCGTTAATAAACTCTCTGTAAGAGAGAGGAACTTCCACAATCAGCGGAGTTCGTGAGCAGAGATTTCATCCCTCCCTGTACTCTGCATCTTCCTCTGTCACACCAAACAACTGCATCTTCCTCTTTCACTGCCTGTTAGTTCATTTCCTTCTCTATCTTTAATCTCCCTAACCTGCTGCACACCCTTCCCATCTCAATCACTCTGCCCTTTCTACTTCCTTAGGGTTCAATCTCATACGACTCGTTGTTAAATCTTTGTTTAGCCTTTGCTATCTCATCTCTTTGTACTCCTGCCGACTTTCTTCCCCTCTCGTTCTATCCCTCTTCTACTTCAGCAACGTTTTACTGCATCTACTATTCTGAACCTCCCCATTCCACCACAGTCTCTTGATCTTCTCTCCTCTGTCCTGATGGCACACCAAGCACCTTCCTACCTGTCTCTTTTATCACTTTTTCTGTTATTTCCCACTCATCTGGTAGATCTTAACTCCCACCCAGAGTGCGTCTGGACTCCTGCAGAAGGCAGCCTTCCTTACTCATCTTCCACCATTTCATCTCCTGCTCTACCTTTCCCTTTTTCCCTCTTTTGCACCTCCTGAGTCTTTCTACAGTCCTACGCTGTCTGTCTATGTTCTCCTCTGTCACCACCTTGTGGTCTCCAATCTCTTTCAGGTTGCATCTTTTGTAAAGCATTGTGAGAATCATCTTCTCACGACTTCTCCAGTGCGTTTCACACCATCAGGCTCTACTGTGTGAGAAGCTGATGAGGATGCTGTTGGACCTCCTCATGTCCTGGATCGTAGACTATCTTACAGGCAGACCACAGTCTTTATGCTTACAACGCTGTGTGTTGGACTGATTGGTCAGAACAATCGGGCCGTGAAGGGAACAGTCCTCTCTACCTTCCTCTTCAACCTGGACTTCAACTACGGGACCGAGATATCTTCAGAACTCTTCTGATGACCCCGCTATACTTAGACGAATCAACCTGCTGAAAACGTCTTCACTTTGAAAAATGTATTTGATGTCTATACCCATTATCTTTAACTCAAATTCACAAAACTTTAAGTAAGTGAAGCAACAAAATTAATAGAAAGAAAACATTGATGTAAAATAAATGTTTTATCTCTGATACGCACGTGCCACACCTCCAGCACATCCTGTAACTAAAAAGGTAACAGAAGCATATTTTCAGTCCCATTTTATATTTTAGGTTCACCTGTTTTGAGCAGGTGGTGAACAATTACTTCCTATTTTTCCGGGGTGTAAATATGAGTTGACACAGGCCTGATTCTTTAATTTGTTTCTTCACAATAGGAAAGACCAGAAAACACGGCAGTTCATTTCTACTCATTTTATTTTCCTTTGCACCATTCCCTGTGGTTTAAGGAAGGGAAAACAACAACACAACAGACAGCAACCAGATTACAGGCAAAAATAGAAACCAGACTTATGTACAAAAATAATAATTGGGGAATCAGAAAATGCTGAAAATCTTTAGTGTATTTGACCAAATCAAACATCTGCATTTCTGGAGTACAATAACCTTTTGAATTGATCTAAACTAGCACCTACTGTATAATATATTCTAATCAAATGATTACTTTCCTCAGAATAAAAAGTACAAACAAGCACGTGTCTCATTTCCTGGATCTCCAGTCAATCAAAAACCACAAGGTTTTGGATTATTATCCAATGGCGTGCAAAGAAAAGACGTAGAGCTGCACAAACCTGGGAATGGTTACAATAAGAATCTCCCAACAGGTAAAATGTCAGTTTCAACAGTTGAATCAATAATTAAGTTAAGTTTAAAGAGACTGGAGATGTGACCCCATGCATTATAAGGAGGGTGGTCCTACCGGCAAAGATTCTCCAAGGATTATAACAAGAGAATTGCAGAAGTCAGTTGAAACTTGGAGTCAGAAAGTCTCCCTAACCACGTCAGATGGTGCCTTCACCAACACAAGCTGAGAGGAGGGCATACCTCCTCAGACCACCACTGACCCACTGCCAAACCGGCGATGCCGGATACTGTCCCAGACACATTCTGACGTTGAATCCTGTCTGGATAATTAGCGATATAGATCCAACATTTGGAAGCAGAGCACCCAGGTGTTTCCACGTATGTTAGGAGAGTAAAACGATTCCTCACATCCACGAGTACTCGTGTACTTTAACCGTGACCAACAAGAAGTCAGTCTTCTCTTATATACATTATTTTACAAATACAATATTACTCCCCCTGCGTGTGATAGTCCATGCTTTGCTAATTCAAACGCAGAAAAGCACGGTTTTAAGGGACCTCTTGAAAAGGTACCCTCTAATCAAAGTGGGTTCCAATATGGTATGACAAATACACTGTACATGTGAAGTCTTCGCCGCAGATTTTACAAATATGCGACTTCGGTTCTGTGTGAATTCCCATGTGGGCTGTCAAATCAGCACTAGTTCTGAAAGCTTCCCCACATATTTCACAAGTACTGACCCTCTCAGCAGCGTGGATTCTCGTGTGGGCTGTCAATTCACCCTTGGACTTGAAGTCTTTGCCGCACGTTTCACAGACATACGGCTTCTCGCCTGTGTGGATTCTCACGTGGACCGTTAACTGACTATTAGATCTGAAGTCTTTCCCGCATATCCCGCAGCTATAGGGCCTTTCATCTGTGTGGATTCTCGTGTGGACTGTCAAATCACCGTTAGTTCGGAAATCTTTCAAACATATTTCACAAACGTATGGCTTCTCACCTGTGTGGATTCTTGCGTGGACTGTCAACTCGCTCTTGGATTTGAAATCTTTCCCACATGGTTTACAGATATATGGTTTCTCGCCTGTGTGAATTCTCATGTGGACTGTCAGTTGACTATTACATCTGAAATCCTTCCCACATATTTTACAGACATATGGCTTCTCACCAGTGTGGATTCTGATATGGACTGTCAAATCACTATTAGTTCTGAAATCTTTCCCACATATTTTACAAACATATGGTTTCTCACCTGTGTGGATTCTCAAGTGGGTTGTCAAATGACCGTAAAATCGGAAATCTTTCCCACACATTTGGCAAACGTACGGCCTGTCGCCTGTATTTTTGTTATAGTGTAATTTTGCGTTAAAATTGAAATCATCTTCACACGTGTCTCCATCATGAACTTGGCTCTCAGCTATCCGAGCGTCGTTGGAGAGCAGCAGCAAGTCACTGTTTGGTCCTCCTGCCACAGAGCTTATCACCGGCATGACTGCAGAATCATTGTGTGCTGCATTAGGACTTTGATTTTGTTGGAAATACAGAGACTGACCTTCATGGTTGTCATTTCCTTCAAAATTAGGGGTCAACATAAAGGTATCAGGCTCCTCCTTCACCACAAACTGCTGTACTTCCTGACTGATACAGAAGTCCTCCTCCTCCTCTTTAATCTGTGGAGTCTTTAGCGCCGTTTGTTCCATACCAGAGTAACTTTCCTGGTTAAAGAGGTGCTGGTCAGGGAGAGCCTCCTCCTCCGTCTTACAGACATAATGCTGTGGGAGCTCTGGAGGGACAGAAAACAAAAGGAAGAGGATACTAATGTGATGAAAAGAAACAAATGTAGGCATAAAGGCACAGTGGACTGTTAGTACCAGTAGTATATATTACTAAACAAGGTTGGTTACTGTGTATACAAATTAAAGTTCTCTTCGGCTTTTTATACCTGTTCTCTGTAACATTTCGAGTTTCACAGCTGAATCCAGCATTCCGTACCGAAGATCGTTCTCTTCTAATTTAATCTGTGGTGGCTCTGTGTTTTCCTGGTCCATACTGGAGTTTGTCCCGTGGTTGGAGAGCTGTCCGTCAATAAGATCCTCCTCCTTCACCATACAGACGTGTTAGTGTGGGCGCTCTAAAGCAACAGAAAACAAGAGGTACATCATTTGTCCAATGATTTTTCTTTATGAAGTAAGGTCCGAATATTGGGGAAGAGTATATTTGAACACAATGCTGTGGAACCTGAGATACTGTATATAACAAAAACAACACTGATACAAAGCTTTTTTGGAAGATAAGTTGTAGAAATGTAAAAAATATTGTATTTATATTGACTAGTTACGTTAAACTCGTTACCATGAATATACTCATATATATACATTGAGGAATCCCAAGGCAGCTCAGACATCACCCTGGTACTGAACTCTTTAGTACATAGAGAGGCAGCCCCGACCTTTGTTTATTCTAAACAGCAAACAGCTGGATATCAAAGTCGCCGAGCTCTTCATGTGAACCGTCCCAATAAAATAATTCTAAATACACAGACTATGGAAGCATATCAGTATACGTCAAACAGTGGAAAATAAACAAAAAAATTGTGATTGTTTCATCCAGCCGGTCTAATACAGATGACAATCAGACAAAGCAAATTGCTTTTAACTCAACTAATTGTAAACAGATGATAACGTGGTAACTGTGGCAAGCTTAGTAAATATAGTTATTGGGTACTATCTTCAAAATATAGAGAGAAACAGCAACCCATGCTTAACCAGAACCATTAAATCAGTTTTTCAGGGCAGGGTAGAGGCCCCCCTTGTCCCAGTAAGACCAGAAGCATTTTCATATAAAAGGCAAAAGGGTGGGAGATACAGTTGGGTGTGTTAAGAAACCTGCAGTTCCCCAAAGTGATTCAATCATCCCTGAGACTGGGCGTGATCTTATAGCCAGAGCAAACAAGGACTATAATCCTGATCGAAATCACAGTTCTATGGAAGGAATGGTGCGCGGAGACACACGAGAGGAAAGCTACCAAGTACCAGGAGCTGGTCCTAGCATGTAAGGACAAAGCTCATGCTCTTCTGAATAGCAGTACAGGAAAGACCCCACATCTTTCAAATCATTGTTCTCCTATTCCTCATGGAAATCTGAAAAAATCTGGACCTGCTGGTCAGTTAAACTTGTATTAACTGGTGAATTGGGTGTTCTCTCATCAGATTCTGGGCAGATTTTATAGCAGATGACAGATTCACTGCATTGTCATTTAGTAAATGAGGGTTTCAAGACATTTTTATATTTATATGAAGTTTTGAGTACATTACCTGTGAACTATTCACAAGGGCTTTTTCTAATGTTGGGGTCATTCCACGAAAGGTTATCAAATCCCAAGTTTAAAAAATATTATAGAAAGTTTTTTTCCACTGTTAAATCACAGTGGCTGGTCGTTTTTGGCTTTAAAGACAGCACAAGGGTTAAGTATATGTCCGGTAGGTAAACACAATGCATACTGCAAGTGTAGCCTTGACAGCATATATAATGACAGCAAACGTTAACAAATAGTTTTGTATGGGCAGGAAGACTTAACCTTTCAGTGGTTATACTGTTATGGCTGACTTACGTTATGTTAATGTTAAGGGAGGGTTATGGTGCATTTGCCTCTTTTCAATAACACTACGCAATAATTGCACAAAATATGATGAATAGGCTCCCTCATACTTTGCCCAGATCGACCATTATCAAACAGTGTTTGGTTAAGATAAAAATAATGTTACCTAGCAAACTCAACACTCACTGCCGACAAAGTAAAAACTGCATCAATTATATAAAAACATTAAGGCGTAAAATCTTAAATAAAACATCAAACGTGATCTGTTGACTGATAGAGGAAAGCGGTTAGCCTAGCCTACCTGGCTGTACAGTAAAGTTAGCTTTCCGTCGGCTAATGCTACTGAATAAGGTATTGAAGCTCATTCAGCGAAATAACTCGGGTCAAATCTAAATTATTGAGAGAATAATGAAACAAAACTCGGCTTCTGTCCGATGTTAACTTACTCTGAGATGAAATACGTCCTTTTAATCTTTATCTTGACAAACGATGATTCCGACTCTCTTCCTGTATTCTTCTTCGTTGTTTTTGAGGACTTCCTGGTTTCTCCACGCTCATAGGCGGGAGTCATCTAGCGTCCCAGCACATTATCGCCCCCTGCCGCTCAAGTCACACCTGTCATACTTAACGAATTACATGTTTATGTTTATAATTGAATGTCCTTACCAAGAAAAAGAAAAAGAGAACCAAGAAAAATATTTCATCTCTTTGGGAAATTTATAAATTTAATATGTTGGACAATCTAAATGTATCAAAACATGACAAAACAAGCATGTTTCTAAACAGTAAAGAAAACCTCATTAGACTTATAAAATTATTTAATGATGAAATTTTGAACTGCACTGAAAATACTTAATTTCAATCAGATTACCAACTTTTGGTAAAGAACGTTTTCAGAAAACAATTCGACCCTTATTACAATTTCTTTGTTTTGTGTTCTGTTTACTAAGTCCTCACATTCTTTATTATGCCAAAAAAAAGAAAGATATTTAGCATATAGAGCTTGAGACACAATCAAGGTGGAATTTGATAACTACTACTACTACTACTAAGATCAAACTGCAGTGATAGTACTAATACTTTAACTACTATTAATAATAATTATAATAGGTTGAACTTTATTCAAAGCTTGATAGAAATCCCTTCCTTGCGTTTCCCTGGACTGGTTCAAGGAGACATAATGAATGACAGATTGAAGTTTTACAAAAACAAGAAGTCCCCTAAGTGGAAATCCCAAGTGGTTTAAGCCTAAGATGAGGGAAAGTGTTTTTTCCATTCCAGAAATCGTGATGAATTGAGCTCTAAGTCAGCTACCACGGTAACTTACTCTGAGAAAATGACGTGGCTGGTTCACCTCAAAGAAGCCCAAGGTTGAAGAGTGGGCTCGCTGCACAAGTGGGTGGGTCCAGGTAAAGGGGGGGGGGGGGGGGGGGGGGGGGGGTTCTGAGGCCTCATCTGCATTAAGTTTTATGCACTTTTACTCTTAGAAAATATATCAGCAGCTCTTAAATCCAGTTAATCTGATTCAAACCGTTGATAAATACACAGATCAGCCACAACATTAACAGCAGTTACTGCTTCTGATGCCGTTTTTGATCAAATACATAAATATTACATAAGTATATACACAATATATAAGTATTTGTGTTTCACCAAACTTGATGAAAATGCATTTTTCTGGTCTTTAGCTAGAGGAATAGAAGTATAGAGCCAAACCAAATTATAAATCTTTCATAATCTAACCAAGAAAAAAAATACAAATAAATTCAGATGTAAGAAAATGTGACGAATCAGCACATTGATAAATAAATGAAAACATCTTCATCGGAAAACTTCTTCACTCTTGATTCTAAAGACCTCTTACTATTTCACATGTTTTTTTTTGTTTGTCTTTAAATCCCCTTTATTGATTAAAATAAAATAAAAAAATAAAACCAATCTTTTCATCAATCCAGTGTTAATGACTTTTATTGTTGTAATAATTATTGATTTCATTCGGCCCAAACCGATACTGACAAGGGGAGACCACGGGGTTGACAGTTTGTTCTTAAATCTGGACTTCTACGTTGAGGATAAGGCTCGACCCGACCAGCGACGAGGCTGTATGAGCAGACGCCACCCCTAAAAACTCAACGAGTCTCAATCAGTGAATATGTTTGGGTGACTCGGATACTTTTGATCGTTCATTAACGAGGCTTTTCTGTTTCCATCAGATAATAACAGCTTCTTGTGGGCCGAGTTTGGCTCCAGAGTGATGTCACACAAAGGGTGTTTTAAGAATCCATCTCTGGTCTTAGGTTCTGGCGGAGGCAGTAAAACCTCCAGTTCATCCACCATCAGTGAGATGTTTGTCCACATGTCTCTCTGGACATCCTGTAGTTTGTCTCTGGTTTGAACACAGCTGCTGGTACCTCCTGAAAGAACCTCTGAGGACAGATGAGTCAGAACAGTCACTCAGTGGTGGTTGGGTGACGCTGTCAACCTCGGCATCTCTTTCCTTCGTCTCATTTATCTCCTGCTCCAGCCTCTCCTCAAGTTCCTTCACTGGACTCACCTCATCTTCCTGCCGGGTTCTGACCTGCTGCTTCACATTGGTTCTCCGTTGCTCCAGGAGATGGATCAGCTCAGTAAAGGTCTTCTCACCCTCCACCACTCCATCAGCAGAGATTGATGGCCTCCACTTCGTGTTGAATGAACTTCACGTCTTTCTCTCTATCCTCTCCATTGTACTGCCGAAGATCATCTTCGCCTCATCCTGATTAGAGCAGATGTTCTCCACGAGATTCTTGAAAGAGTGATGATAGAGCTGGAGATGTGATGATCATTAGGTCCAGCATTGCACAGATCATCAGGTGCAGTTTGGATATCACTCTTCTTAACTTGGTCCACTAAAGCTTCTAACATGGTGTTTTTAACCAGGACAGGTCTCGCTGTGAATCTGCCTACACTGGGGGCAGCAGTGGGGTCTCTGCTCATCCTCTCCATCAAAGTGGGTTTTAACACAGCAAATGCAGTAGCTGTGTCCACAGGGAATAGTCGTCGGATCATTCAGTAGATCGAATAAAGGAAGTTTTCCTGATCCAGCTGAACGGCACTCTGTGCCATTTCTCCTCAAAGTCGACGAATGACTGAATCTCCACTTCCTCCAAGCTGAAACGAATTAGTGCGTTGATCTAAACCACAGGTGCTCCTAAATACTTATGAGATCCAAGCTGGTGGTCACACCCATCATCCAGCTGAAGATTTGATAGGAAGAGAAACAGGAAGTAACACAATAATTGGCTGTGTACGGAAGTAGGAGGTGCCCGTGTATCTTTTTCTAATTAGATTTATCCTTTTCAGTGGTAACATCGTATGAGGACATTTCTAAAATGATTTTCATTTGTCATTTGTATATTATAAAATAAAATAACAAAACAGAGACGGAAAAAAAATGTTTTTTTTCTGACACGTGGTCATCAATGAGGGCGTGGCTTACAAGAGCTGCGCAATCCTCAACAGTAGCGGCTTATTTCAAGGGGATATGTAGGACCTGACAGTGACTTCCGGTGTCGCTATGACAACGTGTACACATCGGTCAAAAAGCAGTTATTAATAAATACATTTCTGATAGTGTTGAACCTGGATTGATAATAATAATATATTTAATTTATAATGCACTTTACATTTGGATCAAATCTCAAAGTGCTAAAATATTATGATTATATGATTGAGATAGAATCTGATGCCCAACCCATTTTTAATCTTCTTCGTTCAGTTGTTCCCTTTAGAGGACCCACAGAGATCCGTTTATATCTTTCCCTGTCCTTTGTATCTCCCAGAAAGAGTAGTTGAAATAGAAATAGTTCTCAAACCTCTCAGTGTTGTATTCCTTTTTTAATTGTTTTCTTTACAGCCATGTAACCTGCATTCAGATCAGTGTAAAAAAAGTCCCTATAATAGAAATACATTACATCGCTGTACCATCAGTGTCTGGTTTATTTAACTACAGACATTACTGACATGGGGCAGCAGTTTCAGTATGGGGATGAACTGCTCAGAGCCACTTGGTGTGGAAAAGACGTGAGGAAGCGAGTGAATGCAGGGTGGAGTTGGTGGAGGAGGAGCACGTCAGAGACAGCCAAGTTTGGACGTTTTTGAGACAAAGTCAGAGAGGACAGATTGAGATAGTTGTATCTCTCTTTTGTGGGTTTCCAAGCAAGTCCAGCTGGGAGGAGACCCAGAACTCACTGGAGGGACTATATGAATAGATCTCATCTGGGAACACTTCAGGATGCCCCAGGATGAACAGGATAACTTAAAAGAGATGCTTATCTTGAGTGGGGTCGTAGTGTCATCAGGGTAAGTAAGGTTTTCCAAATTTTGCTCTCACAGGCAAGGCTCTAAAGCTCATCCCGGGGGCATTCCCAGACAAATGAGCAATGTAAATCCTGCTTTTTTTTTTTTGGATGTCCTCCCAGTTAGAAGTACCTGGAAATCCACCTATGGAGGTCATCCAGGGGGCATTTTTAACAGGTACCCAAACCACCGCAGCCCTGGCTCCTTTTGACACGAAGCAGCAGCAGCTCTCCTCCAAGCTCTTCACTTTATCCCCAAGACTGAGAACAGCCAAAGAAGTAAGAAGCTCATTTCAGCAGCTCACTACCCTTGACCTCATTCTTTCCCTACTGAGGATCAGGATCACAGGTGAAGGCTGGAACCAGCCGACAGCACTGACCCGCCTGTCCATCTCACATCCTGGTTTCCCATCACTCGTGACCAAGAGCCTTAGTTACCCAGAATCCCCCACTGTGTGCAAAGATCAAGTCAATGAAGGTTCAGTCTGCATTTGAATATTTTATTGACATTCTTAGTGTAATACATAAAATTCCATTTTGTTAATGCAGTTTTGTGACTAACTACTGTGTGAAGGATTTGTCGTACAGGAGCCAACAGGATATGACAAAAATTCTGAATTATTTCACCTTTTCAATTGAATTATTTAAACCTTTAATAAAGGGGCTAGAAAATGTTAGTTTCATACACTGATGAAGAGAAGTCACATCTTCAGAATTAGGCACTAACATTAACATCAAGATTCACGCGATTAATTTAAGAGGCTACAATATACATGGCTCTCGGTCTTGATTATAAAAACAGTCTTTTATCGTATAAGATATGTGAAAGAAACAGTTCAGTAAGTCTTCATCCTCGTCACTGAGAGCCTGACGTAGGTGCATCTGTCGACGATAATTAAGGTGCAAACACAATCATTACATTTTACTTTCAGTGTTCTAAGATCACGAGGAGGTAAGAAACCTCTATCGGGTTCTCTTCAATCCTAACATCCAGGTCTAGGGTCCATATTACATTCAGTACAACCGGGTCAGGTAGAATCCCTTCTAGAGCTAACTTTGGGCTAAGACCCACAGATTTAAGCCGACTTAACCAGGTGGAGGAAAAAAACAGTGATGTTCAAGTTTCTCTGTTTGGGTCTGTCTCCAAACATAGAGACTCTGATTGTCCAAGATCAATCTTGTCGTTGCAATTCAGTGTTGTCCCAGGGCGGCACCCTGGATCCTTCTGTTTACCAACACAATTCAGTTCTGTTAGACTCTGATTGTTACATAGGCTTCTTCTTAATTTTATGCCGGTAATGAGTCTATAAAACACAGTGGGGGCAAAGATACACTGGGAACTATTGAGAGGAACCTGATTGGACCGTTCCACTGGTAAAGAGAGCCATGGATGGAGAACTCTGGGAATTCAGCGACTTCCAGAAAAGTCATTATGGCAAATAAAATATAGCTGATCCCTGGGATCTGAGGGGCAACGGGGGCTAACTACCACTTTTTCCAACACATGTGAGATGTCACCAGGCAATCTTCAGAGAGGAAAAATGAGCAACACCCCCAATGGAGGGAAGATGAGAACAAGCCAGGACAAAGATGAAGGCTTGCGGGAGTGCAGGGGGCTCAGGGTGCACCGGAGGTCAAGGAGCGATTTCATGTATACCACACAGGAGATTTAGTCTGGTGAGATAAAGACAACTGTGGTTAAGAAGCATCTGACGGTCCTAGAGAGATACTTATGGCCCGCATCTCGCCAAGAATACAGACATGAGACATCCAGTGCAGTCCTCAAGCCAGAAGAAGACAGAGAGAGAGATCCAACCCTACATAGGCAGGTTAAAATGACCAAACACTACAGAGAGGAAAGCTACGGACTGGAACAGGTTGTACCATCTTGTCGTGGTGGTGATTACGTTTTTACATCGGTCAGAAGTGACGGGAGACGAGCTGGAAGCCGGAGAGAGGAGATGGCCAGTGGTTGGACTGATGCCCGCTTCCGATGACGTGACACGATAGTTGCTGGATATCAAAACGACATGGCTGTTGCCAACGAATTCCTTTTGTTGGGCCCCGACCACGGAGGGGATGTACGACCATCCTGAATAAAGGAAGTTTTCCCGAGTATGACGTACTCAACACACATGAGATTTGTCGTCCTGGACGCTCCACAACACCGGTCGGAGAAGAAGGAATAATTTTCTCATTGCTCTCCACCCATTCTGACGTCGACCAATAGAATAACAGAGTGAAAGCAGACATTGCGGGCGAGTTACTCCAGAATGTTAACGGTGCCTTGTGGAATAACGATAAAGAAAAAAGACCGGTTTGTGCAACGACACTCCTTAATTTACAATGTTTCATCGAAGGAATGCCAGGACGGAGAAATAAAATTGCTGATGCGAGAACACAGAGCGCTTCGGTAGCTGTCCGCCTCATCGACGTCACATCACTCGACGTGAAGGAATGGTTGAGGTTGAACAACAAGACTTCCTACCAAGACCGGGCGTGGATTTAAGAAAATCACCTGATCCGATAAGGTCATTCTAAAAGAAAGATTGTTGAAGATAAAGATGTCATGTAGTCTGAACCAGGTTCAAGTGGTTGAACTTCCTCTCTGATGTGAATAAACCTGGTTTGTCTTGGACTCCGACCCCCACGTCTGTTTAAGGGGCAACAACCATAACCCCTGTCATACCTGATAAACATAAGATCTAAGTCTTTTTATTCAAATCATTATTATTTTGTTCGTGTTTTCTTCTCTATCGAATAGCTATACAAATTCTGGACTGGAAACAATGGAAGCAAAATGTTTTTTTTTTAGTTCTGAAATCATCTTTATGTCCATGCATTGTCTCTTGTCACCTGCTGCACGTTGTAATAAAACGAAAGTCCCTCAACTACATAAATGTGTATGGAAAAAAAACAAACATATAAAATTTAAAAAAGTAAATGCTAAAAAAAAAAAATCAGTTTCCTTCTTTTTAATCTTCATAGTCAACTATTTCTTGAGTGTATTGAGAATTTAAAGGTATTTTGATTGTCTGATATCTGCGGAATTCTGGGTAATGTAGTTGGATGAATCAAATGACTATATTGTCAAAAGGAGGGAGAGCAGAAAGTCTTTTGTTTTTGTTGTTTAAGCCAAGTTGTGGAAAAATCATCTTACTGATCTTTTCAAATGCAATTTATATTTTTGTGTGCAAGTTTTGGAAAGTCTTTTTCAAATGCAGAACTGAATGGGTGTATAAATGGCACTGAATAAATATGCAGTGACTTTTGGATAACGTCCCTGTTTTCAGTGAATCATATTCACTTGCAGAAGACGAGGATGATTTTGACTTAAGAGACTTTAACTTCCTCCTTGTTTGACAAGCTGATTTCTTTTTTTTGGAAATATTGATGTTAGCTCTGAAGGAAAAAAATAAATGGAAACATTGTTTTCTCTAAACCCCCAACAGTCCTCTGTAACCTCGTCTCCTCTTCCCCATCTGACTGTACTCTTCGTCAATCAATGGCGTCTCAGGAGATTGGTGAAGAACCCAGGTGAGGCCATCTTTCCACCCTCAGCCTGAGGCTCTTCTTTGGCTTGGGCTGACTCCTCCTCCAGACCCAGCTCCCCCTCCAGCTGCTCCAGCTCTGACTGGTCCAGCAACTCAAAGTCCTCCACCTCGCTGTCTGACTCCTCGGCCAACTCCATTAGCCTGGTGGATTCAGGGAGTCTGGACTGCTCTGTGCTGCTCAGTATGGCGAGGCCGACTGCTGCTTCTATTTTCTCCTGGATGGCGGCTGTGACGGCCGCAGTGATGACCTCACTCGCCAACTGGTTGACCAATTCAAGGGCACTGTCTTTTTGAGCAGAGGGTGTATGCTTGGATTTGATTGGCAGCTCACGCCGAGGTGGAGGTGAGGACAGGGTGAAGATGGGGTCGTCGTCATCGTCGCCATTGGTCGTTCCGCCATTGTCAAGTGAGGGGAATTCTGGAAGGTCGCCAGTGAACACTTCCTCTCTGTCGAGATCTGCAAGAATGGAGAGTTACGATACAAAGAGTTACAATAATCCAATCAGGTAGGCCTTCAGCTAACCAAGGAGCCTTAGTTGAAAAAAGCCAATCTTAACGCCCGAGCTAATCTGTCAAATTTGAAGGCACAGTCAAGAATCACGCCAAGGTTCCTGGACCACGTGACAGCGGGAGGCTAAAAAGGCCGATAACACTGTCGCATCATTCTAAAAGCTTAGATTGTCCAAAAGGAACTATTTCTGTTCTGTTTATGTAAAGGAAGTAGAGGAAGTTCATTCCCAACCATGATTGGTCATCTTTCACACAGTCGGGCAAAGCCTGAACAGAAGCACGACTGTTGGGTTTGAACGTGCAGAAACATCTGTAGATCATCCGTAAAACAGCGGGAGGAGATATTGAATCCTAAAGGAAGCACGTATCGGGACAAAAGTATGGGGCCCAAGATGGAGCCCTGAGGCACCCCACAGCTATGTGGGGACGCAGCCGAGGAATACTGGCCTATATGGACTGAAAAACTCCTGTCCGACAAATAAGATCGGAATCATTTAAGGGCTATGGGACGCAGCCGGTCATCAGAGAGGAATCTATCAGGTTAACAAAATAAGGTCCAGGGGATTAAAAACATCCTTAAGTGGACCGGGGGGATGACACCTTTTTGAGGTTATCAAAGACAACTGGACACAAAATCAGCCAATCACAGACTTGGAGACTTGGCTTTTTAGTCTGCGATCAGGTAGCGAGCGTATTTGTTGTCCGACCTTCTTAAAAAGCTGCTAGTTTTTCAGCACAAAATAGATTTTTGTGCACCCAGAAATTCAAACTCTGCTCACAATGAGCAGCTGCGCACTCAGGATTGTAACACCATAACGCCATACGTATGCTCCTCCATCCCCACAATGCAACATCTTTACTGCCCAACTGTGAGTCCACGTGTTGGACGGTGTGCAGCTGACAAACAGAGCCTACCGTCTGAGTTCTCCGTCTGCGGGGTGTGTCCCTCTGACAAGTTGAAGGTACCGTTGTCCGTCCACGTCACATCGGAGACCTCCGTGTCCGATACAGACATTTCCTTACACACTGTGGAGTCGAGCTGCAGGAGGAACAGACGGATGAGAGTTTACAGCTGGGGGAAACTCTAACTGGATGATGGGCAAGAAATATATTTAAAACAGCTATTAATGAAGGAGGAAAAAGAATTTGGTCACAGAAAATGAACAATTCGGAAGACAAGAGCTTAAATTATACCAACCATTTCGCAAAGTGTAGTTTCATGTATTATGACAACACACACTGATCAGCCATTACATTCCAACCACTGACGGGTGAAGAGAATAGCACTGGTTATGTCCTCACCATGGCACCCGTCAGTGGGCGGGGTGTATTATGAGGAAAATCGTTTTTTGGGAATGGAAAAATTGGTAGAACCAGAAAGAGTTGACGAGACCAAGGTGGTCTAAGGAACGACACGATGGGGTCGGGGACACTCGCCTCAACACGTCCAGGACTTAAAGGATCTGCTGCTAATGTCTTAGTGCCAGATACCACCGCAGAACCTTCAGAGATCTGGTCTCAGTACAATGTCCCGGTTTCCTGAGATTCTGATGCGAGCGATGTGTTCCGTATTTTAAATGAGCTCAAAATGGGTTCACTCAGAAGAATCAGATTGAGATAAGATGATTAACAAACCTTAGGAAACATGGATGAGAGGTCGGACTCAATGCCCTCTTTCTCAGTCTGGGACTCCATGATTCTCCGCTCTGAAAGGAAGAAGACATTTTCTCATCGAATCTAATAACTAATACGGGAAAAACTTTACTATCATGTCTAAAAGAAACAGTCCCCTGATAGTTCCTCTCATCATGTAACCCCAAAACCATGAAAACCCACTTCTTAAACTCGGAATCATATTAATGGGTAACTGAATTTTCACCTATTGCGATTTTCTCTTCAATATAAAGGTTTTTATCTTGGCACACGACTTCAAGACAGATTCAAGGTCATCAATCAAACAGTTGACAAAAACAGTCCAAAAGTTCTGGTTCAGGGTTTTGTCTTTGCTTCTATCTACTTCATTTTGATACTGTCGCCTCTATTCCTGTTCTCTCAGTTTGTCTGTGGCCCCCCGGTTTAGTAAAACGTATACAGTTTAACTAAACGTATACAGTTTTTACAGTATAAACGTTTCTGACTACATTGCTGCCATCATCAAGAGGGTCCCAAAGTGGCTCCAACCCTCCCAACTCCGGTTGAATTCGGGTTGAATTTGACCGGATGCTTTCAAAATAAATATACGATA
The DNA here is from genome assembly GCA_037951165.1 of Lophius americanus. NCBI lineage: Eukaryota > Metazoa > Chordata > Actinopteri > Lophiiformes > Lophiidae > Lophius > Lophius americanus. Next base: position 537,049 of record JBBDHG010000208.1, on the reverse strand, counting down.
CTCCGGATCGTATACATCAACATAACGTAACGGGTTACATCAGGCTAGAAAGTCAGTGGTCGGTCAGAGGACCAACAAGTCACCACCACACGAGTGAGAACAGCCCTGATGGATATTTACCACCAGTACTGCATCCACAGAACCTCCAACATCCTAAAACTTAAAACTGTTAGATGTGTCATTGTTACCGTGGTTCTCTTTGATTTTCTGGACGAACTCCCCGAGGCCGAAATCCAGCTTCTGCAGAACTGGCTCAAGCCACAGTCCGACTTCGTGAGAAGAAACAAGAGGCCACAGGAAAATACCCAAAACTGCAGAGAGGTCAAGAGAGAAAAGGGCCGGGCATACCATAAAAACACAGTTGTTGCTCAGGCCAGAAGCGAAAAAGTAACATCAGATTGAACCAGTATATATACATAACTGTCACACCTGTGAAGGCTTTATTAATATATAGTATATTGAGATAGAAGTTGTTTGTCTGGGCTTCCTGTAGGGATCAATTGATCCAAAAAATCTTTCAGTTGACCTACCGAGAATATATGAGATAACAATCCCTGGAATGTAGCGTCCTAAGACAGCAAGGAACGTGCACAAACTGCAAACCAGCAGGCAAAACTAGAAGAGAAAGAAAGACCGAGAAAGAATCAAATTCACGTATTCTTTGGCAAAAGATAAAAGTAGCAATCATCTAAAATTTAAACGTTTCCTTTAGATTGCAGATAACGACTATATGGACAACATTATATGGACGCATCATTGTTTTATAGTAGGATTACTGTGGGGTCGTCAGCTGCGTTACCTTGCCAGGGTTCTGCTGTCTGAAAACGGACGTCTCCTTGAGGAAGAGTATGAAGGAGTCCCTTAGATGAGGTCCAGTCTCAGACCGGCTGTCCTGGTCCGAGTCAGTGATCTCCCAGCTGGAAAATAAGACAAAACATCTTTAAGATATCTCAGTGCAAGCTGCGACCGAAGCCGCATTTACGCGGCAAAACAGTTTCGCTAAAGACTGAGAAGTTTTTCCACGTTCAAACGACCACATAGTGAGAGCGCTACTCATCCAGAAACCTACAGAATGCCTAGAGGATCCATGTCAGGCCAGCAGCTGGCAGTGTTACTTTTCAAAATCAACACAGGGTAAGTGGTAGAATTAATGAACATGAAGTCGAGTTGGATCATAACAGTTGTTTTGTTTTTACAAATGTTACATTTTCAGTTTGATTCCTGTTTAGCGTTTAGCTCAGGCAAGCTAACGCTAATTTTAACACTTAGAAACTCCCACGAATCCCAACGGCATAGATCAAAAAATACCCATAAGGCCATGCTCAGTCCCAGACCGCGCTCGTCTTAACATAAGCCGCGGGTATGCTAGCGAGTTTTGCTCATGTTATAAATTAAAATGCTGGAAAATCGCCGTACTTCAGAAATTAGATCGCAAATGCGTGTGAAGCGAGACTGCAACATTTTTTATGATAAATTGCCCTGAGGGTATTAGTGTCTATGGTTAACTATCACATCTGTGCTGGTATGGTGGAGCGTTAGCAGCCATGGATAAATGTCAATGATGACGGAAAACCTATTAATCAATATCCATCAACCTGGTCAGTTTTCTTCCCCACACACACACACACACACACACACACACAAACACACACACAGCTGTTTAAGTCCACATGAACAAATTAAAACACGTAAAGACAGTCTGCCGGTTGAGCGTCTATATTTTCACCTGAACTCATTTCCCCTTCCTTCCCCTTTTACCAGCCCCTCCCCTCTTCTCTCCTCGTGTAGATTGCAGAGAATACTCAGGAGAGGCCAAGAGAAGCAACAGTATCCTGGAAACATCCACCATCCCTCCCACCTGGCCCAAACACAGAGCCTTGTCTCACATAACCCTTATGAAGAAAGCCCAACAGGCTGATCCCCTCTTGACGTCCAGGGAGGCATGATGGGTCCAACATGTGATGGCGATACTGTGAAGTGATGGATAGGATAAGGGTTTCTCAGTTCCAGGAAATACAGACTCCCTAGAAGGAGATACGGGAGTTCTTGGGTATGTGGAGGCATAGCCCAGAGTACAAATCAGGTTTCATCACAGATCATGTGGCGGGAGGAGTAGCAGTTTGTTTTCCCATTTCTGTCGAGGAAGTCCCTCTGAGGTGACGGGGTTCAATGGCATGGGTCAAATTTTAGCCATGTTAACCCCCATTAATATCCTGCTAAACTGTTAGGTTGAGCATATTTTGAGGCACTATTTCTTCTATTTCTAACACAATTATGTAACTGGATATAACCAAAAAAGTCTATTAAGTCTCTAAAAAACATCCTATACAAAAACTGTCGAGGTAATCTCATTAAAACGTCAATATATCTTTATTTCATGAAATACAAGAAATGAAATCTAATGAACTAATTTTATAAATCAGGTTTTTTTTGGTTTTTTTACTGCTTACAACATTTGTCATTTTCTGGTTCATTCTGTGTCTATAAAATCAATAAATGTCCCCAAAAAATAAAATAACTTTATTTCTTAGATCCTCTAAATCTACCATTTACTCCAACAAACGCTCTTATCTCTGAAACCTTCCAGAACCGTTTGTCTCTCAACGCAGACCGTTTCAAGAGATCAAGACGCCACAATGTGACGCCAACGCTCTAACGGATTTGTTATTATTTTATATAAATGCTGCAACACAAGTAACGTCATCGAGATTTAATAAGCTCTAGGACACGCCCAAAACTACTTCTGGGTAAATTTTCATACTGATCCGTTTTGTAGTTTTTCCTTAATCTTGATGACAGAAAAAAAAAAGAAAATACACATGGGTGAAAAGATAACCTCCTTGGCGGTGTTGATCAAACCGAAAGGACTTCTGAACCCCTGTTGCGGACCTCCTTACGCACAAACATAATGCTGGAGATATTAATGTTCACTAAATCACTTTTGAGGTCAGATGTCATTCCAATGTTTTCAGCTGGTCCGAATTTTAAAAGTTGGACGGAAAATCTCCAATTGGTCATTCTTCCACTCATAACGGATGAAAAAGTTTCATTTTCAAAGATGACGGTGAACAAATAGAGTTACGAAAACACCCAAATCTACAGTGAACTCAGAACAAAGCAGTAATTGGGTTCACTGGAATGAAAAATATATCATTTAACCCTAATTATTATTTATTACATGACTGCATTGTTTAGCCAAAACTGCAATCAGTGTTCCAGTTCCTGAGAACAGCAACCTCATCAGCTCCTCATCCTCGTTTCTGAAGAAGACTTAAAGCTTCTTAGCTCATTGATAAGGTTCCGAGGTCAGACCGGGTATCTTTCTTGGTCAGAACTCCAAGAAAGGTCGGAACCTTCCCCGGTGTACGAGTCTCTTTCAGCTGGAACCGATAAGTCTGTCAAACCTCCTGTTTCATCAATAACTAACTCACTTCTTATGGAGTTCCTGTATTTCTGCGTGTTTCTGTTATTCGTTTGAGTGACGCGAATGACCCCAGCGAGATTTGATTGGCCGTAATCGAATCCCATTACCCAACCTCACTGACAATGAGACACTGGAGGAGTGAATTATTGAGCCGATGTGTAACCGCAACAGACCAAAGTAATCAATCAACAGCTATGAAGGGTGGATTGACTCCCTGAGTGCTTCTGTCCTCTGAGATTAGTCGGTGAATCCCACCTCACAGGTTTAAATCCAGAAGCATTTGCACAACTTCAGAGGAATAACTGTCATGGGTTGCAAATGCCACTATTTTCCTGCCGCTCCAGCGCTCGCTCTCTGAGCGCCGCAAACATTTTGGATACCGAGAAGCAACTAGATCAGGTTTCGTGACACCAGATCGCCGCGGTCCACGACTTCAGTCATCACATCAAAAGTCAAACTTTCAACACGGATCCCGGCAACAACCACGTCAGGGGTGAGGGAGGAGCGTGGTGGCGACGCACGAGCAGCTGTCGGGCAGATGTCACTCTCCAACAGACCCGTAATCTCTTAAACAAACAGGGAGCGTCACGTCTGAGCCTCTGACAGGGTCAGTGATGGGGCTTTAAAAATAGAGCCGGAGTAATAATGCGGGGAATGGTGGGAAACCATCCCGGCTCTTTGGTTGTGTTTGGGAGGAAGAGGGAATTTACGGTTTACCCACCTGTCTTTATGGGTTAACGACTCTGATGTACCCAAAACCCGTTGGACAAATGGCTCTAACTCTAATGCACCTAATACCTGTTTATGGTCTGCGGGCAGCTACATACACGTGAAGTGACAGTAATGGAGTTTGAAACCATCCCAGCTGGTCCAATTTGCAAATACCCGTCAGCATGTGTCTACTTAATACATGAAACCAATAGCAACAGGTAACGTTAGACGCCAGTGAAAGAGACGCCGCAAAGATGTGCTCCTTAAAAGCGTCAGGCTTGTCACCGTTGCCCACGGTGACAGGAACGGCTTCTCAAGTTTTCTGGAAAATGGCACCAATTCCATGACCAGGTTTTAGGTTATTCTTATTTTAAAAGTTTCTTGTTCCCATGACAACATTGCTAAAACACTTCTCATACACACGGACACGCAGAAACAACTGACATCCCCAACAGAAGCTAAGTGGGGGTTGTGACGTCATTGTTTTCACAAGAATATGCCAGTTCACATGTAAATAGAAAATGGTGGCGTTTTCAAAAGAGGACACTCGGGAAAAAGTTCTCAAAAGTTTGTGTTTTTAGGCCCTTAAGTGTTTTCGTGTTAAAGAAAGGCCAAGCTGCAACGAGAGGGTGTTGAAAATGTGAACAAATACAAAAACAATGAACAGAAAAAAGGCAAAAATGCTCCATCGTGAACAATGACCATAAATGAACGTTTTCTACAGGTGAAGGGGGAAAAAAGGTCTGAAGACTCTTTTCAGAGTTCTTTCTTCAGCTTCATGGCAGCCAGGAATGATTTCTTCGGTACCTCTGGAAACCCATGTTCAGTTTTTCAGAATTTTCAAGTCAACTTTCCATTTACCTCCATTGTTAACAGTCCAAACAGAGAAATACCAAGTGAGTATATTCAGTTTATAAAGAGATTCCTGACAAATGGGTGAACAGACCCCCCCACAGAAGAACAACAAACATGTTCTTGCTCAAAAGTCTTTTCTTCTAGCAAACAGTCATCTCCAGTCTTACCTCAGTCCTGTTCCACGACCTTCAAGAGACATCTCAAGATCTTTGGAAACGTTCAGAAATTTGTAAAAAACCCTAATAAAAGGCTCAAGCTGGAACGTGAAAGTAAAACTTTACTGAAAAGAGTATCAAGATACAAATTTGTAAAAAAAAAAAAATTTTTTAAAGCCGGCACAAACTCAGGGTTTTATAAGTGAACTCGGGGTTAGAGCTAAACTCAGGATTGACACGCCACGCGGTGCGAGAGCAGTTTGTGTTTATCCTCATTGAAGCCTCTGTCTGTGTATTTAAAGCAGTCTCTTCTATAAATAACCCGGTCACACAACATTCCAACTGACAGCCATCAGCAGGACAGAGGGTTGTGGTTAGGAGGGGTGAAAACAGCAACACCCTCCACCACCAACTGCCTCACTAATCCAACACCACCAAACACACCCCCTCTTGTGACAGTGACATGGCATGGACAGCCAGACACGAGGGGACATGTGATGGACACGGTGTTGTTTTCTAAAATCATGACAAGCGTTTCTGAAAAAAGACCTAGAGCTGTGTTTTCTTTCTGACAGCTATATGAGAAGATCAGTGCAGCGCTGCTATCGGTATGCTAAATATGAGCGTGGCATCAAGAGACTGAACCGGAGGAAGCAGGTGGTACGACTCTGTCCACTAGTAAAAAAACTCTACTTCTATAGACCATTTTCAAAAAACAGGAAGTCGGCTCGTAGGTTTCACCAGTACGCCAAGATTCAAGAAGAGGAAGAAGGTGATTGATATCAGTCAGTACGCGAAGAACCCCCAAAGGTGTTTTTAAGGTTCTGAGGCTCCACAGTGACACAAATGATCAACAAACAAGGAAGACCTGAAACAATTATGAACATTCACAAAAGTGGACCACCTTGGAAAAATTCCTCAGAGCTGTTGCAGAATAAAAAAAAACATTCTCAGTTTGATTTGAAACGACACGTATGTGTAAAGTCGCACACAGAACTCCGATTGTGATTAACCACAGTCGATTATTGAGATCATTTGCTTTTGTAACACATATGTAATCAGATTACACAACCACACACAAAAATTGATCGACATGTTTACGATTTTAAGGTGTAAAATCACAAAGACGGAAAGTATTTTTTGGCTTTGTTAAGAAATGACTTCATCACAACATTAGACCGAAAAAACCCCGGAGCGGGTTTGTTGTCCTGTTTTCTGCTAGTCAGGTTCCGACCAATCAGAGGGTTCGCTCCAGAGCACACCCCCTGATCGGATTGGCACAGCTGCTCCGCGTCATAAAATACTTTCTGTTGGTGAGCAAAAGGCTGAGTCACACAAACACCCACACACACACACAAACACACACTGACAGTAATCATGCAGCACTCAGGTTTTACAACTCTTGAGACACATTTGTTGTGGGAACACATTTGTTGTGGGAACACATTTGTTGTGGGAACACATGGCGGCACGGAGTCTTTCTTCGAAGCCACAAAAACAATATTCACCGAAAGTCACATGACGTTTGTCCATGTGTCGAAATGAAGTGTCGTTTTGTGTCCGCAGTTAAAAGATAAGGATCTTTATGTCTCAATAATGCAGCGGATGTGAACCATTACCTTTCAAGGTGCAATGTGGGAAATCTAGGCGTATACTGTATAATGGATTACAATAGTCAGGACTTTATTTTATTAGTTTATAATCATCTGAAACTGAGAACTGTTGTGTTTAGATTAGCTTTCTAACCTCTCACCTCTTTAAACCCACGAAGAAGACGAAGACAGGTAAGTTATGGCTGGGTAGCCATTTTCTGTTGCGAGAGGTTTTTAAACACTGAAAACCCAAATTTTGACAAAATCACCGCGAAGCAGAGCATAAAACCTCGCCCTCAAAAAGAGTAAAGTGTGAACACCCCCACAGTGAAACTGAACTTTTAACAACATTCATTCATTATCTGTAACTTCTTCTCCGGTTCAGCGGTCAGCGGATGATTTTCAGGGGGGCTGGATCAATCAGAGACAGCAGTCATGGGTAAAAAAAAGAATTTTGTGTTTGGAAGAAAACCAAGGATGTGTTGTACTGAACTATCTAAGCTGTTGTTTGGCTTTGTTTGGTCCATAAAACAGTAAATTTAGCCAATAAAGCTATTAGAAAAAACAGGGGTGAATAATTTTGCTTCGATTATTTTAAGTCTTTTTCAAATCCACAATCACAACAGTGACAGTCGTGGTCTCGGTTCCAGCCTCACACCTGTCGACTCGCGTTCACAGGTCAGCAGTTAATCCGCCACAAGCCTTTGTCCGAAACCCGGCCCTGAGCCCGACGCACAATTACCCAGCAGTCACCTCTGGCTGACAACAGCAGGTGAAAACAACAGGAGCTCGCCCTGCTGGCCAAGGGTCACAGCGACAGAGGGTAAATATAAACATTTAATCAATCAGAAACCTTTGACCAGATGAACTGGGGACAGCCGTCTTACCCATCTGATAAATGCATCAATGAGACGGTAAATCTAGTCAGAAACTTGATCATCTAACTTTTGGAGCGTGTCTAGTAGTAACATTTAAATAGAGCTAAAAACAGCTTTAGTCAGCAAGATGTTTCCCTGAAAACTGAACAAATCTATTAATGTTAAGAGATTTTGGCATCATTTAGACGCCATCCATCCATACAGTATATATATATATATATATATATATATATATATATATATATATATATATATATATATATATATATATATATATATATATATATATATATATATATATATATATATATATATATATATATATATGTATGTATGTATGTATGTACATGCATTCATATATACATACATATATATGTATATATATGTATGTATATATACACATTTATATATACATACATATATATGATCATAGAGGGATAAACCTCATAACCACATATAGACGTAGTAATGTCTGTAAACAGTCTGTGAAACAGGAAAGACTGAATCTATCTGTGGAATTTAAAAACTTTGACACCAGACCCACGGGAACCAACAGACTTGACCAGAGGTGTGGGATGGAACAAGAAGGCGAGCCTCGGTGTGGAATCCCCACAAGTACAACCACTCTTATTATAGTGGGATGGAAACCCGTCACGAGGGTTGTGTGGCCGGATACTCTGGATCTCTCCGTCTGACCGGGTTACTTCATACTGATGCACTTCATCCAGACTGGCGCCCACAAATCCCTTTCACCTCCGCTGAATCCCACCGATCCACAAGCGCTGGCATCAAGTGACACAAACAGGGCGACACAATCGCTTTCAAAAGGAGGCCAGGGGTTCAAACCAGGTGACCGGATACCAGATAATGCGGGAGGATATGGGCACCAATCAAAGTTCTACGCCACTTTCCACCCTGGTTCTGGTTTGAGTTCGGCTTTGAGGACAAGGACAATCAGGACTTTTGCATCTTAACTTGGGTTTTGTCTGGTTAAGTTCCCACAGAATGTAAGAGAAGAGAAGAATATAATCAAATATAATCAGAGAGATTTTATTCATCCCAAAGGGAAATTATAAACGGTTTGAAGGTAAATTGTTTTTTTGAAAGGTAATGGAGATTTCTAATAACTTTTTAATAAACAAAATAAACAAACTATTAATATCCAATCATCATCCATGCATCCATCATCTATTCATCCGTCATACACCAATCCATCCATGTAGCCATCCATCCATCCATGTAGCCATCCATCCATCCATGTAGCCATCCATCCATCCATGTAGCCATCCATCCATGTAGCCATCCATCCATGTAGCCAGCCATCCATCCATGCAGCCATCCATCCATGCAGCCATCCATCCATGTAGCCATCCATCCATGTAGCCATCCATCCATGTAGCCATCCATGTATCCATCCATCCATGTATCCATCCATGTATCCATCCATCCATGTAGCCATCCATGTATCCATCCATCCATGTATACATCCATCCATCAAGCCATCCATTATCTATCAATCCATCAAGCCATCCATTATCTATCCATCCATCCATGTATCCTTGCATCCATCCATCATCCTTGCATCCATCCATCATCCATCCATCCATGTATCCATGCATCCATTCATGTATCCATGCATCCATTCATGTATCCATGCATCCATTCATGTATCCATGCATCCATTCATGCATCCATTCATGCATCCATTCATGCATCCATGCATCCATCCATTCATGTATCCATGCATCCATTCATGTATCCCTGTATGCATGCATCCATCCATTCATCCATCCATTCATCCATGTATGCATGCATGCATCCATGTATGCATGCATGCATCCATTCATCCATGCATGTATCTATGCATGTATCCATCCATGTATGCATGTATCCATCCATGTATCCATCCATCCATTATCTATCTATCCATCCATGGATCATCCATGTATACATCCATCTAGCATTTAATCCATCCATCCATCATCTATCCATCCATGTATTAATTCATCCATCCATGCATCCATCCATGTATGCATATATCCATGTATACATCCATCCACGTAAACATCCATCATCTATCCATCCATTCATGTATACATCCATCATCTATCCATCCATCATCCATCCATGTATACATCCATCCATCCATGTATACATCCATCCATCCATGTATACATCCATCATCTATACAGCAATCATTCATCCATGTATGCATCCATCCATCCATGTATGCATCCATTATCTATCCATCCATCATCCATCCATGTATACATCCATCCATCCATGTATACATCCATCATCTATACATCCATCATCCATCCATGTATACATCCATCATCTATACAGCAATCATCCATCCATGTATGCATCCATCCATCCATGTATGCATCCATTATCTATCCATCCATCATCCATCCATGTATACATCCATCCATGTATGCATCCATCTATCCATCAATCATCTATCCATCCATGCATCCATCCATGTATGCATCCATCCATCCAAGTATGCATCCATTATCTATCCATCCATCATCCATCCATGTATACATCAATCCATGTATGCATCCATCTATCCATCAATCATCTATCCATCCATGCATCCATCCATGTATACATCCATCCATCGTCTATCCATCCATCCATCCATGTATACCACCATCCATGCAGCCAATCTTTCTATCTTGTCACTAAACAAACTATAGGGTTCAGGCTCCACCAAGTGGTCGGTGTTCAAATATCAATATTAAAGAAATAATGTGATGTCCTGAATGGATTCTCTATAAAGTGTAACTCAAGATAAATGAGGTGTACCTCTGAAAATTGTATTTTTTGATGGTGAATATGCTAATGGGACAGAAAAACAAGAAATCACTTGAGGGACTGAGGGATAGTTGACAGAGTATGTAAACCCAGGACTATCACAGACCTGGAAACCTCATAACTCCTACATATATTACAATAAAGCTGCACATTTAAATCCATCAATAAGACGACTACTGCCTTCTCAGATTTCTATGTGGAGTGGAAATCCGTAATCTCAGGAGAAAATGACATGAACAAATCACCCTCAGCTCATGGTCCTACCTTGAAGTCATGCTGCGCCATAAGTGTGCCCCTGTGGGAAAAGAACAAATCTATTATTCATCAGATATATCCACAGATGTGTGATCATTGTAGGCAGATTGCATTTTAATGATGGACCCGGATGATTGATGATCGTCCTACCCCCCCAAACGGATGAATTAAGAGATGTTTTATTGTTACCTGTGGATCTGAGTGGAGCCATGTCTCTGACGGTCGCCATGACAACATGGAAAACCAGCAGGAAGGTCGCAAAGCTGTAGACTCGGAGCGAGCTGAAGGCCACGAACCTGAGGAGCAGAATTGACAGCATCATACGGGCGTCGACCTTTTCACAGCAGCTCGGTAATCAGTAAATGAATGAATACGTCTGCTCTCTATAGTTTTAGAATCATTTCATCCATGTTAATGCAATTCTTCCAACATTAAATTAAAAAAAGGGTTTTCTATGTATCGTAAATTCCATCAATTTCTTCGACTTACTGCCAAAAGAAACAAATTGCAGGATGACAGAGGCCTGAGTTGTGATATAAAAGGCCAGTTATTCTTATTCTGGCCCAAACTGTTAGAGTTTAAACGTATAAGTAGGCGTAGGGAAAAGGTAAAAAAAAAAAAGGTAAGGCATTCGTGCCAAGAGAACAGATTCTGGTCCCAAGTGATCCTTCCATGTTTTAATCTGGTTTTAACCAACTGATTTTAATTCGATACTGAATCTTAGATATCTTTGTATTTGATTCTAAATAGAGGTGTGGCCAGGAGGACCAGCTAGATGTGACACCGGTAAGGAAAACATCAGCTGTGAACGAACAAACACGAAAGCGTTTGGCACAACGGACTTAATCAGACACTCGAAATTTACTTTAGCTCTGCTAAGCTAATGTTAGCTTAGCAGGTAGGCTGTCAATTACGGATCTAAAATGTTAAAAAAATAAATCGGAATCGGCCAGTCAGACTCTATCTAGATCGTGATCAGCCAAGAATATTGCAATCGGTGCACCTCTAATTTTAAAATGCATCTCCCTTGTTTAAGACAAGTTAATTTATCACAATTAAAAGCTAAAAGGACGAGAAAAAGTCAAAAAAAAACTCTCCCAGCTTCTCTCGAATACTCTGGAGCCATTCTTTCCTCATTTTCATGTATCTTCCACTGTGTCTCTGCTCAGCGCACTGTGGGAGCAATGTTCCTCGGGTTGACGATGTGTCTCTGGTGCTCCCTTGCACATCACCAGAATGTGGCGTCACCGCTCCAAACAGACTTATAGACCCACTATCAGTTTGCCTATAGACAGAGGCGAGGCACAGATGATGCTATCAATAGCATCACACATTGAATAATTAAACACCTTGATGACCCCAAAGCAAACAAACCTGAAGTGTTTGTTGATTTTAGCTCAGCATTCATTATCATGCAGCCACATCTGTTTCTAAGCAAACTGAAACAGCTGAATTTAAATCTGTAGATTCTGGGATGGTTCTGCTCCTTCCTGACCCAGCAGGTTAGTGTAAGCGGCGTCCTCTCAGAATCACCTACCATCAACACTGGCGCCCTCAAAACTGCGTCATTTCCCAGTCCTCCTTAACAGTATCTGTGTGTATGTTTATATTTACAGGTATATGTACATAGATGTATTGTGTGTGTATGTGTATGTGTGTCTCTGGGTACTTATATGTTTATTCATGCATACGTTGACATAAATGTGTGTATGTTTATACATATGCATGTGAATTCTATGTTAGAGCAGGTATTCTGTGAAGATGGTTTCAGTAAAATCATTGCGTGTCTTCTGTCTTGTACCATCTGTGAAATTATAGGTGGACGGAGTCCAAAACATCGCTTTCCACTTCAGCGTCTCTGCCCAGCCAACCAAGCCATCAGCTCCAGCCCCAAAGGAACATCAAAGGATTTAAAAGAACAAAGGCAGCTAAAGCCACATTGTGATGTCAGTACTGCAAACAGCTTATTATTTTATTTTAAATGCTGCTATATACGTAACACCACCTCTAGAATATGCCAAAAACCAACATCCGGGTAAAATATCATTCAAATTCTTCCTTAATTTTTTTCTGTAATCCTGCTAAAAACAAACAAATAATGCAAATAAACTAGACACAGCCCTCCGTTAAAGACCCAACAGTACCCCAGGATCAGGAGAAAATCATGCATATTTTTCCATTACGGTACAATGGCAGAAATGGCCTCATTGTGACATCACTGCTCCAAACGGATTATTATATTTGTTCCATGTACCTGGATGTTAACTACCTGTATTCTATTGCATAAAATAAGGAATATGACTTCACGTTTTGGTACTAGCATGATAAAATCAATTCTGTCCAGTCCATTAGATGGTGCTATGGTTTTTTTTTGTTTTGTTTTGATGACGAAGGCAGCAAAGATTGTTGATATAGAACGATGAAGGCATCGGGAGTAGTTAACAGTAAAGAACAAAACACCTGAGGATCTCGCTGGTGGATCAAGATCAAACTAGACTCAGAGAGTCAAACAGTCCAGGTTCACACAGTGAAAATAGTCCAAGCTCACATAGTGAAACATTCCAGGTTCACAGAGTGAAATAGTCCAGGTTAACGCAATGAAAATAGTCCAGGCTCACAAAGTGAAACAGTCCAGGCTCATATAGTGAAACAGTCCAGATATACAGATGCCTCAGTTTCACCATCAGGCACACATCAAAAATAAAACATAAAAATCTTCTTGTTATTAATATAATTAGTTAATTGAATAAACGACTACTATTACCAATCAATTAAATCAGTTTCCATGCCTTTGCTCCGACAGTGAACCTTTTTAATATTAATATTAATAACCTAATCGTGAAGTAATGTCAGGGAAAAAAAATCTTACAATTATTGAACGGTGTTATTTTGGTATTTTGGGGTTTAGGACAGCCGGTTTTTCATGCGTCATAATGCCTACCAGAACACCATGTTAGCCGCAGCAAACACAGCCAAAGTACGGTACGGTCTCTGCCTCCACTGGACCACATCGGAGAAAAGACGCCCTCCTCGGCCGGCTAAAGGCTCCATCTCTGGGTGTGTCCTTCTCGGGGGCAGCGGCTGCCCGGACGCCCACTCCCCGCAGCCGGCAGCTTCTGTTTCCCGTCTACTCGGCATCAGAGACACCCTCCGCTCTGTCGCTCAACCACCTACGGCTAACGGCATCAAGCTAACCGGAAAAACCTTTTATATCATTTCCGGTATTGGTATTTCAAAATTAAAGTCAAGTTTTTTTTATTGTCGTCTGGCCCCATATAATAAAAACAAAAATGACAACAAAAAAAAATCAAAAAAACAAATAACAATGAGAAACAATTGAAAAACGGTATGCACACGAATTAAATAAGAATAATGATAACTACATAATTCATCAAGAATTTTTTATTGTATCTGAAAGTGAAACTGGAGCACCTGTATGAACCTGGAATATTTCATAATGGAGACTGGACTATTTCACTGTATGAATGCATTTAGCACAAATATGATTAATAGTATTAGCACTGGGGAGCCCTTCCCCTTTTTTTCCTTCTTTTTTTTGTTTCTCATCTCTGGAACTTCCTGCCCCAAGAGCTGAGGCTGGCAGATTCAGTACTGTCCTTTAAAACACCCTTTAAAACAACAATATATTTTTTGTTTTAACAATGGTTGTTTGTTAAAACAATGTTTTAACAAACAACCATATATGCACTACTACATGCAACTACTACCATGGTTATGTTGTGTATGTAAGAAATTGATATTTGTTTAAAATGAATGTGAAAATAAATTACCGAAGCCCAAAAATCTATAATACGTATTTACACATTATGTAAAAGTAAACTTGAACGTTATCATGGTCATTAATTCATGTTTTATTGTATATTATATGCATTCAAAAGCACCATTTACAGAGAACTGTGTTTGTATGTGTACATGTGTGTGTGTGTGTGTGTTCCACTAATTGGACTGAATTTCACTGAGCAACAAAAGATCAGGCTCGAAAATTCCAGCTCTGGTTTGTACAGGCTTTGCTTTGTTGTCCCTTTGCCTCTTGTTTGTTCTCTTCTAATGCTGTGTAAACAGTTAACTCTTTCCCTCTCTCTCTCTCTCTCTCTTTCTTTTACTCTCTCTCTCATATTCTCTCTATTTCTTTCTTTCATGTCACCACTGAAAGGCTTCTTTTTATTTTTTAGCCCCAACAAACACCGTTACCCCAACAGCTAAGAGGCTAGAATCCACAAGGGACTTCCCACACCAGCTCCCAAATCGCTCTCTGATGGACCCCCATAATGAACCCCAGCACTTCAGTGGAGTGGACCGCTGTCACCGCCTCCATCTATGGGAACCTTGCTCTGTCCCTCGTTCCTGAGCCTTCCGCTTGGATCTTTCTGTTGATATCAGGAAACGACAGAGCTGGGTGACAGAATGATGACCGAGATGCAGATCCCGGAAGCTGCCGGCGGTGGTTGTGGCCCAAAACTGACCTCAGAGGAGCTGGAGTGTAAGATCTGCTACTGTGCTTACAATCTAGGGAGTCGCAGGCCCAAGGTGCTGGAGTGCTGCCACCGTCTGTGCTCCAAATGCCTGGCTAAGATCCTGGACCTCGGTGAGATGCCCCCCAACGTGGTGGTGTGCCCGTTCTGCCGGTACATCACCAGAATCCCGGCGGAGGCGGTCAGCAGCCTCCCAGATGACTGCAACCTGGTGGCTGCACTAGCCCTCCAAAGCAGGAACCAGAAGAACCTCCACTTCCATCAAGAGGTGACCACGGAGTTGCTCCTCAACCCCCGGCACCTGAGTTCACTGATGGGTAGCAACCCACATTTGACCTCCCCTTCATCCTCCTCCTCTTCTGCCTCATCCTCCACCACCTACTCCTCCATCCGAGGCTCCCCTAACTTTGTGGTCATTACCATCATGGAGCCTCCACGCATGCCCGCAACCACTCAAGAACACCACCGCCAGCTTCGGGGTTCTCACACCACCAGCCGCGGATACCGCTCATCCAGTCCGGACTCCATGGCCTCCATCACCCAGAGGTGGACCGTGTGGAACTGCGCGGCGCTCCTGTGCCAGACGTCGGCCCGGGCGCTAGTGTGGGTGCTGGGGTTGCTCTACTTCAGCTCCTTACCCATGGGGGTCTACCTTCTCATCATGCAGAGGACGACCATCGGGGTGCTGCTGGTGAGCCTGGTTCCCGCCAGCCTGGTCATGATCATGGTCTACGGGTTCTGCCAGTGCATCTGTCACGAGTTGTGGAACTGCATGCCTCCATAATGGGCCCGGATGAATAGGCGGGGGTTTTGCTTTGAATATGCTTGACAATGACTCGCAGAATTCACTAATGGGCATGTTACTGTGTAACTGGCCGGGCGAGAGACATACCGCAGCAGGAGAGAGAAAGAAAACGCTTCTTTTCTTTCATAAAGAGGAGAAGAAGAGCATCGCGCTTCTCTTCCCTGATTATACACGTTCACTTGTGCGACTTAAAACCTACCGAGTGTCAGATTCGGCTAAAACTTTCACGCCAGCACCGGTGGAATCTGCGGCGTGAACAATTCTTACTTTCTTTTCTCACTGTTAAATAATCCGATTGAAAGGTCATCAAAAGAATGTAACCAGGATACACAGTAGAACAGAATAAAACCGGTAACCTGTCAACGGCGGCTGAAGGTGGAGTTTTTGTTGATGTTCCAGACTTTCATGGCGAAAGTCAGTGAACGCTTCTCAGATATTTTATGTCATATGAGGATGATGTTTTTTAAATCTCTTATAAAATGTGATCTCAGTTCAAGTCTGAGTCGGTGCAATTAGTTCTCTCCCAGAAATCCTTGTCAGTTGAATCCGAAGCAATTGGACTTTTGTTTGGACTTGAAGACATTTCTACGGTGGCCCGCAGGAGCCAACGCACTGGAACTCAAGAAAACACATGCAAATAGATGAAAACACATGCAAATACATAAAACACATGCAAATAGATGAAAAAAAAGCAAGTGATGAAAACTTCTTCATTAATTTGACAACGCGAGGAGCGCGGCAGAAGCCACAACACAACGGAAGCGTTTCCGAAGGACACTTAAAAGTGACGCACACTTTTGGAAAAAAAAAACACGCTTTTTTTATCGCTTCATTTAGTGAATAAAAAGAGAAATTATTTGACATTTTGATCTATTTGTTGTTTTCACAAAGTTGAATAACGTTTCATTCTGAGTCACATGACCGCACGACGAAGTTAAGTGAAGCTAGCACGGCTAATCAAAATATCATGGAATGTTTGTGTGTCATATCGGTTTTGTTCACTAAATGAAGCATTAAAAGAGTGTGCCTCACTTTTAAGAGTCCTCTGTTAACACTTCTGTTGATCATTATTCTTGATGTTTTGTGTTTTCTTTGGCGCTCCTGTGATGTCAAATCGATGAAGATGTTTAATTTATTTGCTTGTGCTTCATCTGTTTCATGTGTGTTTTTTACGCTGCAGTGCGTTTTGCCCCAGTGGGCCACCGTACATTTCACCTCTGATGGAGAAACTGTCTGGGGAGAGATTTTAAGACTGCAATATATTTGGGTGATGGGTGGTGGCGTTAAGCACCACCCTCCTCTTGAGATGAAGATGGACTGTTGAGTCCTGGTTCTCCAGTTCTGGGCCAGGTGTTTGTGCAATTGCTTTTTAGTTTTCCATATATACAGATCCGTGCATTGAACCACGTTGCTCAGCTAACGTCTTCAAGTCTAAACCAGAAGTCCAGTTTCCTCAGATCCAACTTCAAAGGTTTACCATGATTGTCTGAATGAGAATCTACACAGAACTATCTCACAGCCGGAATGTTTCCATCAGTCAGAAACACTTTTAGGTCACTTGATCCAGGATATGACTTGGATCCGGATCACATTTTGAAGTGAGCTGGATCCAATGATGAGGTCTTCGGGTCGGTTTTGTCCAAAGCATTGTTGGCATTAACCAGGAAGTTAGAAGCAAAAAGACCGTAAATGTCTTTTGACAACCAGGAAGTGATCTAGACGGAAATCTGGATCCAGATCACCATCAAATATTATGTGGATTCTTCCTTTGGCCAAACTTTACCACTTAAAAATAATAACCCAAAACCTGTTCATGAGTTTTTGGGTAATCCTGCAAACAGACCAGAGATAACTAAGTGGCACGCTAATAGACAAAACTAGTTAGTACAGAAAACATCTTCATCAATGTGACATCACGCTCGCTGCAAACGCCACAAGAATAATGATCAGCAA
Organism: Lophius americanus; assembly: GCA_037951165.1. Classification (NCBI taxonomy): domain Eukaryota; kingdom Metazoa; phylum Chordata; class Actinopteri; order Lophiiformes; family Lophiidae; genus Lophius; species Lophius americanus. Next base: position 519,105 of record JBBDHG010000208.1, on the reverse strand, counting down.
AAGCCACAACACAACGGAAGTGTTAACGGAGGACACTTAAAAGTGATGCACAACTCCAACACGCTTGTTTATTGATTCATTTAGTGAATAAAAAACAGAAATAACATACATATAATAACAAACATTTCATGATGTTTTGATTAGCCGTGTTAGCTTCGCTTAACTTCCTGGTCGTGCGGTCATGTGACTCAGAATAAAACCTTATTCAACTTTGTGAAAACAACAAATAAACTCAATAATGACCCTAATATTTCACGGTACCCAAAGTTAAAACAAAATAGTTTTCATATCACACATTCTGACCGTTGTGTACACGTTGCCACGGCAACGGCTGAAGTCCGAATGCCTGATTTTTCTTTACTTGCTTGTGTTTTATCTATTTGCATTCTGTACTGTATTGTTTTTCTAAAGTTGCAGCGCGTTTTTCCCTGAGGGCCACCGTATATAACGATCTCCAGGTGGAGGTGATAGCAGTAGAGGATAATGGTGCAACAATGAGTTGGACCACCAGAGGGCGTCACGCTGTGAAGCTCCCTTCCCCACTCAATTTACAACTGTATGAAAACAAACTGCTGTCAGTTATTATCATTGGTGGATTCATTGGATTATTAGTTAGATTGAGTAAAAGAACTAATACCATCCTGTTAAGATACCCTGCTACCACAAAAAGACCTAAATTCAAAAAACTCAGCCAAGTAAAAGTATGCAAGTATTATCAGCAACATGTACTTAAGGAATCAAAGTGAAATTCCAGAATTTTCCCTCTGACTGTTGGACTATTATTTTTGTACTAGTACTATTACAGGATGAATGTGTGGGACCGTGTTCTGCTGTAGATGTCAAAAGTGAGGTAAGTAAGTTTGGATTTGTAGATCATCATCGGTTGAGAAACCACCTACCTCCAAAAAAGTAAACTTTTCGAGTTGTTTTAAGCTTTTCGACATTTTCAAGGAAATACAGTACAATTTTTGAGTAATACTTATTGAGCACAAGAAGTATGAAAACTTGTTTTGAACTTGTAAAGAAAGTCCTGATCCTTCGATTTGAGATAAATGAAGTGTACGGAAAAAAAATCTGGAACTACAGCTTTCAGGCAAATGTAGTGGAATAGAAAGTTGTAAAATTCCCACTGAAATTGTAGTGTAGAAAATTTGATACGTATCATAACATGGAAATACACGAGTAAAGCACCGGAGCCTAAAATGTGTACTTAGGTACAGTACTGAAAGATGATATTATTTAATTACTATCCACCACTGAAGAGAACCTCCTGACTGTTAAGATCCAAGGATGAGCCAAAAGATGACGTACTTATGTGAATCTATAAAATAAAGACCATTAAATCCCCTTCTGTAGCAGTGGACCCACGATGACCCACATGTTTTTCCCACTCTCTGTGTAATTGATTTATTAATCAAATTCATATTTGATTAATATAACCTGCCAGACTCGTCATTAAAAAGATGGATAAAAATATTGAAATGATTGAACAGAATACAAATAAACCCACAAAGGAGGTATTTAATGTAGCTTGTCAAACCAAATGAATACAAGTTGGAGTAAAACAAACCACTTATCCACTAATTAAATAGAAAAAATTAAAAATAACTATGTCTGTTTGATAATTAACAAACCCATAACACAAATCAAATCCAATTGTATCCAAACAGCAAATGCGAGCCTTATAAAATTAACAAAACAACTAAACTAAACAAATCAAACCCCCCTCTGAGGTCTGACCGTGATGGTGTAGCCCGATTGGTACTTCCTGTATAAAAGTCTGCTGCTTCCTGGGTCGATCTTTTGCCCCAGATGACTCAGCGACAGGAGTGTGGACCATCCAGAATGTTAAAACAGTCAATACAACTGAATTTAACAGAATTTGAATATAAAAAATATAGCTAAATGCAAATGTTACAAACATAAATAATGTACATTCTACAAATAATAAATAAACCTTGAGTGTGTTGTATGAAATCAAGAATTAGGTGTTTTCGTTTGTGGTTCTGTACTTGTGTAATGTGTGTTTAACAAGATAACTAAAAAGTCCTAGTTGAGGTTCCCAACTACGTGGCTGCAGATGCAGCCAATCACACTCCCACCTCTGGTTTTTGACTTTAGTTCTAAGTATATTCTATTGTGCATGCAGACAGTACTGTAGTCCAGCTATTCTCAACCTCGGGTTAATTTTCTATTATTAATTCCTTTATTACAACAAACCTATTTTGGAAAAAAACGTTTGTTTCTATTTTTCGAGCCATATTTGCATCCGTGCGTAACATCATATTTTACAAGAATCCTCACAATCCTTTTATATTTTAACTATATTGTAAGGGCATTTCATGTTTTTAAGAAAGCAATGAAGAGACGCTTCACCTCTAAAAACTAAACAAAGATGATACCAGATAATGTCTAGGGGACATTTACACCAAAGTGGTTTCCACATAAAACGATAAACTTTATATATGCATGGCAACAGCATTTTCAGGGCCTGAAAATCCAAAATTTTAAAAATGGGCCCCAGAATATTTCGTCTTTTCAATACATAATCGTTTCCATCTCTGTGTAAACTGGTAAAAGACAACTTTCTGAAAACGTTGATGTCATAGCCTCACTTTGTTCATGGGTTTTACAATTTTCAGCTTCATAGCTATGCATGGACAGAGCGACAGCAAAAACAAAACCGGACCATCTGGAATGGAATACCCTTCTTCGCCTGAAGATTTTTTTCCCTCCATTTTCAGCTAAAACTGTTGCGTAAAACCGGGCCTGAACATATCTCTCTTAAGGGGAAATCCATTACTTGACAAGTTATAGCATGTGGTCGTAAACGATGACATCATCGTGACACTTGAAGGCCAACGTAGATCCTAGCACCACGCTTGGATAGGTAGGAGTGAGATGAAGTGTAATCTTTTGGTTACAATCTCAAACTTTACAGCTGGATGCCCCCAACGTTTTATAAACTGCATAGATAAAAAGTTGCATTAAATAAAATAAATGAAGTAAAAGTACCATAAAGCGGGTGTAGAATCCAGGGATTTGCACTTGTGCAGCAGTAATTCTAAATATTTCTTCCATGGCCGCTGTGATGAAGTGAACATCTCGCTCCGGCAGAATATAAAACAAACACTCGGGATCTGTTCCCAGAACAGTTCGTCTGTTCCCCACAAACACACGTCTTTGCTGATTATAAACAGTCCTCGGGCCTTTTTGCGCTTCCTACAGGCGGGCTAACATCATTTGAGATTCCTTTTTAGTGAAACAATGAACATTCCCATATGTTGTTGCGCTGGACATTCACAGGCTGTGTAAGCCAAACTGGAGAACGCAACCGGGATCAGACCTACTGAAAACAAAACATGTGGTTTTAATGATTTTGTCATTTTAGTTCAACCATTGGCTAGGAATATTGAAAATAGACCTTCAAAGTGGCTCTTTCATTTGTTATTTTTTAATTTCTATCATGTGGAAATATCTCACATTCTTGGATAAATCTATGATTTTGTAAATTACAATATATCACCTGTTGCCACCCAACAAACCCGGGGACTAGTAGAACTCCAGCACAGGAGAACTGAGTGGTTTCTGCAACCCCATCTCCTAGAAATAACATTGACTAAGCTAAATGCTATGATGCTAGTTCGCTAAGTATTTTCTCTCTTTAGTGATAAAGGAAAATACGTGCGAGGATTAGGGCCACGTTAAAGAAATCGAATGCTGACTGAATTATCAGAATTAGGACTTTAGTCTGAGAATACTGACGTTATCATCAAAATTCTAACTTAACTGTCAGGATTCCAACTTTATTCTAAGAATTCAAAATACACAAAAAAAAAAAAGCCTGGAAAAATCCCAAGAATCTTTCTTTATTCTCAGAACTGGCTTTAATCTCAGGGATCAGACTTTACTCTCATAATAATTTCCCCCCCTCTTTATTCCATAACAATTTAAAAGGAAGTCAGGAATAAGTCATAATTCTGACTATGTTATTAATATTCTAAATATTTAAAAAAAAACAACAACATCCAGAAGACATTCTGACAATAATAACAGAATTCTGACTTCACTTTCAGAATTAAATTAAATATTGCCAAAAGAAATATAGTACAACATAAAAGCAATAACATAATCAAACGTATGCCAGTAGGTCTAAATAGTAGTTATAATAATAAGGATGTCCATGAATGCAAACATACCTTTTCGTTACATAATGTAAAAGACGCGATAGATGTGACTTGTGATAAATCGTGACAATCTATTCTACAGTTATTTGGTGTGCAGACAAGTCAAAATAGATGAACTAAATGGAATGAGAAAATCTCTAAATTGTCAATAAAATGTACAGTATAAACCAACTGATGTCCAACTCTGCTTATCCTGTGTGCTTACGTCATGTGAAAGTGATTGATTGACCGTGCTCCCAGCCAATAGGATGTCAGCATGACTCTTGAACAACAAACAAAAGATCGAGGCTAGCTCAGCTCCTGATACTCAGCCGATTTGTCTAGCCTATCGTTAAGTGTCACTCTGCTCCCAAACAGCGATCTTCTCCTCTGTCTCTTGTTCATACTTTATTCTGACCCCGCGCGAAAGGAAACATTATTTTACCGTCTTTATTTGAGGCTCTGTGTTGGCTAATGTCAACCTGAGCTTTTTCTGTGTTTGCGTCGTCAAGCTAAACGCCAGGTTAGCTAGTCGGCTAAGATAGTCGGCTAAGCTAAACGGGAGGTTAGCTTGTCGGCTAACCAACTCTGGCTGCCGATCAACGACCAGCGAAGCCAGTTAGCTTAGCCTGCTAGCTAGCTAGCTTTGCTAAAGTGTTTCTGGCTTGTTGTTGACAAGTCAACTCGTTAGAACAGCCGTGCTGTAGCAGCCATGTCCGGACAGTCGTCGGGCTGTGGGTTCCTCATGTCAGTTGTCGTTCACGGAGACTCAGTCTTAAACGAACAGGAAAAGGAGCTCAACCAGCGGCTCCAGCGGCTGTACCCGGCCGTTAATGAAACCGAGACCCCGCTGCCTCGCTCGTGGAGCCCCAAAGACAAGTTCAGCTACATCGGGTTGTCTCAGAACAACCTCCGCGTTCATTACAAAGGTATGACAAACTCTTTACGGTGCTAACGCTGTTAGCTTAGCCCACTGCTGCTAAAAACAAAGTAGGTCTAGCTTAATCAACAACAAGGCAGAGGACATCTTGCTAAGCTCAACCAGCTGGCGAGAAACTGACCTACTAGCTCGTTAGCTTCACAGCTAACCAGTTTGTCATTTTAACAACTGCCATCATTTCAACACATCTTCTTGTGTGTAACATATTTCAATGTGACAGTGTGCTTCTTAGGCTTGTTTTTTCGTAATAATCAAAGGGCTAAAAAGCCCTGCTGGTTGGCTAATGTATTCTTATTTAAACAATGTCGTAGATTAAGATCAATTTGGTCAAATTTGAGAGGCCTCAAGTTGTTATATTTGATGGATGACAGACATAATTTGGGATATCTTTGATGCTGAGGGATTATTATCTGGTTATTTTGTTTTAGGTGCAGGCCTAAATGAAAAGGCTAGAAAAAAATAATGTGTCACTCAGCTTCCTGGGTGTGTGCTAATGTACTCTTCCTTTTTAATACTAGGTTGTTCTGACTCTGTTTGTTTAAAGAAAGATAACACACACAAATCCATCATAGAATGTCAATAAATGTTGTGCAACTCGAGGATTCAGCTACAGTGTCTTAGTTGTTTGATTTTTTTTTCTATAGTTGGGCTAAAACTAAATTTAGGCCAGCTATGGTTAACTAGGCCTGCATGACAAATGTCTCCATGTTTTGTTTCTCACTGGATGCAGTTTAAATCATATCAATGTAAATTAACTGAAAAAATCAAATGCCAAGAACAACTTTCACAAAGTTGTAATGTTGCTTGTTACAATATCTAGCTTCATTCTCAGAATCCAGTTTTCATTCTCTGAATCCTGGCATTATTATCAAGATCTGACTTAATTGTCAGGATTCAAATGATTAATTTTGGCCTGGGAAAAATTATATAAAAGATAAAGAGTGAGACGTACAACCAACAGTTTTTAATGTAAAAATTCAATTTAAAGGCTTCAAATCTCCATATGCAGATATAACCATCGATTACTGCATGCTACCCTGCTAACATAAAATGTAATTGTTTATATTATTATTGGTACCACTATTGCTAGTGTAATTGTTGACATTCCTTTTATTTACATCATAGTCACATTAGTTATCTTACAGGATGTAAGTATGGATTTTCCATTGTGTTAACCATAATGATGATTGAACAAATTATAATAATAACCTTTGGTTGAAGATTGCTCTAAACTAGAAATGTTGTGCATTGCAAAAGTGTAATGAGTATTTCTGTTCTTATAAACCGTTGGATTACAAGTATGAACATTATATGCAGATTAATTCATTTGACAAGATTAATTGTAAAATATTTAATCATCTATGATTACCATTGATTATCTTAAATTAGTATAAATGGGAATCATATTTCTACCATAACTAGTGTTACATTGATAAAATCCCAAAGCCTGCTGATCTTAAATTATCACTAGTTCCACCTTCTTAAATGCAAGTATTTTTTGGTATTCCATTTCTATAAGTATAATGATAAAAATATTGATAATAAGAATAAAAAGAGTTAGTTTTGAATTGTTGATTGCATTAAACAGAACATTTGATTATGGCAAGTTCTGCTATAGGAGAATACTTTAAGTATTTTCTGTTATCTTTTTAATCATCAAAGTAATTAATTGATAATTTAGTTTTGTTAGCAATGACTGTTTGGATTTTTGTTATTATCATCTTTTACCTCACCTTGGGTATTTTTACATTATCCAGGTTTATCACCATACGTCAAACTCCAGGATCCACTGTCACACTTCATGAACGCCTTATTTTCTATAGCAGTGCTAAATGGAAAATGAAGGCCATCCAAGAGAAACTCTGCCTGCATGTCAAACCTAAATATACCAATTTCAACAAATATTCTAAAAAAAACAGACACTTCTGTTTTATTCAAGTATTTTCCTCATTCTAATGTCTAACATGTTATTTTTATATTTAAATAGGGCATTCACTTGATGTCCTGTAAGATAACTAATGTGACATTGATGTAATTAAAAGAAATGTCAACAATTACTCCAGCAATAATGGTACCAATAATAATATAACATAGAATTGTATTCATCTCAAGGTGATAATACAGTATTATTACTGTGGAGTACGAGGTTACTCCGCAATTACAGAAACAAAACATTAACAATGAAAAATAGTTTTGAATATAAGCTCAAAATAATGTTGTACAATATCTGTATAAACGGGGGTCATAGTCTGAATACATTAATTTTCCTCATCATGACGCTCATGATTACAGAAGAATCTGAGTTGAGTCAAACTTGTGAAAATTAATCAAAGTAAGAAATTGTCTCTTTACTTTATTCCTTCTTAATGTTACTCCCTTTATGTTTTGGACTGTTTGAAATCTCAAAACATTCCCATGGACTTAATGTCTATGCTGGCTATGCAATGCTAATAGTTCACCAATCAAAGATTAATTGACATTAATAAAGGAAATGACTCCAACCATTTGTGCTCCTTTTTATTATAAATGAATAATGGCACCTTGACTAATTTGCCTTCAGGCTGTTTACATTTCACACTGCTGGTTTCCCGCAGAAACCCCTCCTCACTCCTAGTCCAGCGCAGTCGTTGACATCCTCTGCCGACAGTTGACAACACTTGTCAATGTTGTTTATTTCATTCCATGGCGACTACAAATTTACATACAGGCCTGCACGGTGATTCAAAATGGGTGACAGGGAACGACAAAATTAAAATTGATGGTCATCAGATTGCAGCGCTGTAATGGAGCCATTTATCTAGATCTAGTTATCCATTAGTAAGGTGCTCACCCTATTACTGTGTTTCACCTTCACCCACCCGCAGGTCATGGAAAAACCCCGAAAGATGCAGCATCTGTACGGGCCACTCATCCCATCCCAGCAGCATGTGGCGTTTACTACTTTGAGGTGAAGATCATCAGTAAAGGTCGAGATGGGTAAGAACGCCGACCACAACACCGTGTCATATAAATACGGTGACACTTGTTGCTTCTCTATTGGTTCTTGCTCCAGGGATGGAGGAGGTTTAAACCTAGATGATACAGTTTTATCTTAAGTTTTATTATGTACTTGATGCTGGCACAGTATTTGCAAATGTGGCAAAAGTTCACGCATTAAAACAACACTTATTTTCAGTTGTATGCGGATTTCCTGAATTCATAGGATTTGTTGTAGAATTGATTGTAATATCGTTGAAGTCTAAATCACGTAATATCCTCAAATAAGACAATAGAGAAGAAAAAACTGTAGTTACATAATCACTTTGCATAAATTAGCATCAAACAGTGAATACATATTTACTTATGTTAAGTTGTTTGCTCACAGTATCGGACTATGTAATAGCGTTTACTTAAGAATGAATATAAGGGTTCGGTATTTATAATTGTCAATATTAGCAGACTTCCAATATTTTATTTTTTGTATTGTTTTATTATTTGTTGCAATTTTTTTTAAAAAAAAGCACATTTTCTGCAACGTAGCTTATTAATGTTTTCTTTTCATTACTGGCTGTGCTCAAATGTTAACGGGAGTATCATGGCCTGTTCTACTTCACTACACCCTGTTAAAAAGAATAAGAATTCCCCTGCACTGAGTTCAGGACCTGGTCAATGTCATTACAGGAAACGTCAGCGGATCCAATATTAGTTGCTAGTTGGCAGAAAACAGAATACAGCACGAGCACAACAACCAACCCAGCGTTGCATAAGTCATATGGGTTTTATCTAACATAGGTAAAAACAAATAAAGTGACTTCAACACAGTGCATGTTAGTATCGTCAAAGAATAAATCATATGGATAAATGGGATAAGAGCAAACAAACTTGTAGGTATGGCAGTAATGTCTGGATCTGAAGGGACACTATGAGCCTGTTTATAAACTCGTCTTCTCTTCGCTCCACCCCTGCACCGAATAAGTTTCTCCACCTCCTCCTACTGTCACAGCAAAAAAACAAGCTTGTGATAATGAATACTAACTTTAGCCTCACTGTATGTGGGATAATGTACCATTCAGCCCAGGGTCAAAGGGCGCTCGAAGCCAACTCTGGAGACGGACACCTCCAGCTATTGTGACGTCACTGCAGCTGCTGGATGTTAAAGACATACAGTTACGGCATTTTAATCCAAATAAAGTACTGCAGAACACGTCCATGTAGCAAAATTAATCAACTAACTGTCATCTCTGTTCATACGTATACTTGATTTAATTTTCGAAGTACAGCGGTCCTATAAACCCAACCTCACAAACTGTGGATGGTTTTAGAAAACACTGAGATTATTGTCTTCAGGCCTATTTTTTTTTTTTTTTTTAAAGATGTTCCATTAATCATATCCTGTCTATTTCACAGGTACATGGGCATCGGACTCTCCGCTCAGGGTGTTAACATGAACAGACTCCCTGGTAAGATGACACTTGTGTTTTGTCTCTGTCTTCATTGCCACTGCCTTTGGGTGTGGTGAGATGAGATGGTCCGTTTGTGTGTGACTTTCTATGGACTCCATATTCTGTTGAAGTATATTACGTGTCGCCGTCAAGATTTTTCTCTATTTTTGAACTAGGTGTATTTGTTGAGTTTGTTAGTTCTTCGTGTGGGCAAAGCTGGGTTCCCAGGGGCATCCGGTATGTCCGCTTGCGTCACGTTACCTAACATAAAGTTAAACTTAACATAAATACTGACATTGAGACCAACACCCTGTGAAGTAACACTGAAAGCAAATCGACCTCTGTCTCTTCTATTCTATTTTTTACGTGCATCTCATATTGCGGACAAAATGGATACACAAACATACATACAAATATATGTTTGTACATCTTGCTGTGACAAAATAAGCAGTATCCTGTACAAAAGAGTTATTTTTTTTTTTTTTCTTCTATCCCATTATCAAGTGGGGAAAATGGAAAGTAAAAATGAAATCTGTGGCTTGTAATTTGATTTGGTCGATCCTGCCCGCCGTTGTTTTTCTTGGACTTGTGTGTAGAGCTCATTATTTCCGACGCTGAGCATGTGCAGAACGCAGCTCGAAAGTAATCCGCTCAGCCGTTTACATGGCTAAGCTGCCTTATTGATCTGTTTATAGAAAAGTTCACACTACCTCTGCTGCTGAAAACTGGGTAATATTTCTTCCACGTGGTGCGGTTTTTGTTCTGAATCCAGTGTCTTATACTGGTTGTTTACATTCTAATTGGGCTTGTAAACTGATTCTGATTGGATTATTGTGGGTCCATAAAAACCCAGCTTTTGTTTCCATATGCCTGTTTTCTTGTGGTTGGGGCTGCGGGTGAGGCTCGGTTTGTATACATGTACACGAGTCATGGTTAAAAAAGAAGCTACTGGTGCTGGACGCCATTTTATTGTTATGTAGAAATCCTCCAGTGTTGTGAGTCTAATATGCAGGTAACCTACTTAGATAAGTCTTTCAGGATTTAAATTCATGGGGCCCATATAATAATGAATAGGAAATAAGATCCTCCTTCACAAAGATTCTCTGATTCCACTTGTTGCCGCGGTGGTTACCAGTACTTCAGTGGGCTGAGCGGAGGGGACGTGTGAGCGGTAGTGGAATTCTTAACCAGTTTTGTCTCAAGGCAAATGTTGCGTAAAGATTTGTCCGTGTAGGCTGACTCACTTTTGTCACTGGGGCTAAACCTAAATGTTCCCACACAGCTGCCAGTTTACACCACTGGAGACTGATCTTCTAAAAAAAACAAACATCATGTGATTCTTTTTTTTCTTCTTCTTCTTCTTTTTTAATCACACCTTGGGGTTTTCTGTCTGGGTCGTACCACGATACTTTGATGCCACCCAATCCTGAGGCTGGATTATTAGTTCACACAGTTTAACATTAGATTAGATACATTTGTATTTTAGTCCCTACCTAGTTTTTCCATTTTTATACACATATATTCTTTTCTCTTTGTTTATTTTTTGACTGAAAAGGTAAAGGCCGAATCCACAGCTTATTTTTCCTACCCTTTTTACAACTCACATTATGTTTGACCTCTTATCCTACACTAACTAAAGCAAAACAGTGTTAAATAAATACCCCCCCCCCCCCCCCCCCCAAATACAACCACAAAAACATGCAACCACAGGATTGCATTTCTTGCTCAATACCATTTTTGTTTCACCAGCTTGACCAACAAAAATAGACGTCCTTAGTGGAGGTTAAAATCCTCCACGTCCTCGTTTGGAGAGATAAAGCCCAAAAACAGGTTTCAACAAGCCTGAATGGTTTCTGTGGCTACCTCCCTGCTGCTGGCATGACCCATTAAGACAGCATGGCTAGATAAACTTCTGTGCTCCAGAGGTTATCAGGCCAAACATGAGCCTCAACAGCCTTCGCCAGCCAGAGACCCGGACCCGCCCAGGAGCTTCAGTCGGCTCGTGTGAAGACAATGCGAGGCCCGGTGCAAAACCGCAGACTGATAGCTGGTGGATTTTGTGCTAATGAAAATCCAGTAGTTGCGAGTAACTGTTGCCTAACGGCTTCAGAGTCGTTACTTTCCTCCGGTGACTATGTTGATTCGGGATTACCTCGGCAACTCAACAGTAGCTCGCTGGTATCCAACGGTTACCGGGCCTGAAGCCTTTAGCGTTCACTATTGGAGTCATTCAATATTATGACTGTCAACGGTCCCCCTCCACACGTATGCAGACATCCAGAGAGGTTCTCCGATATATGTGCCACGTTGTTTTTGAGGAAACTATTACCACTTGGGAATAATTAGTTTGGCATTCGCAAATATTTTTAATTTCGCCAGTTTGTTCCAGCTGGAAACCATGCGTCTCCTTCATCGCTGTGAAGTCCTCTCGGAGAATACTCACATCACACATGTACCCAACAATCGGCCACTTACGTCTTCAGAGGTATTTGGCCATCCATCCGTTTTCTTCCGCTCATACGGGGTCGGGTCCAAGTGGGAGAAAAGGTTAAGATGGGTATTCCAGATGTCCTTCTCCTCAGCAACAGTCTCCAGTTCATTCTGGAGGATCTCGAGGTATTCCCAAGCCATATGAGATATGCAGTTTTTCTAGCAAGTTCTGGGTCTACCTCGAGATCTCCTCCCAGCCCATACTGGCTTTGTTTTGGACGTGAAGGAGCAGCAGCTCCATTCAAAGCGCCCCCCCAGATGTCTCGTCTCTATGGGAGACCCCAAACCTACGAAGGATCTTCATTTCAGCCGCTTGTATCGTTTGTGTTATCACTAATGTTGCCTATAGGCAACAAAAATGTCCCCTTTCAAAATGACAACATTTTAGAAATGAATACATTTTACCAATTTAGAAGGGATCTTTTATTTACCGAGTGTCTTACTGTTAGTGTTTTCATGAAAAGCCCATTTATACAAAGACAGCACTTTGAAGGTGCTTCTCTTTGATGAGACTTTAAAATCCCAGAGAGAAATGAATGTTGCAGTGCAAGTACACAAGATAAAGTACAAGGGAACCGAAGAATACTAAATGGATAACGAAATGAATAAGTTTACGTACCAGAATGCGTTTGCTTATACGACTATAATTAAGAATCCAGTTTGACGTGTTTTTTGTTTAAGCTGAGCTGAGCAGCACCTCGTCGATGAAACATTTGAAGGTTTGGTTTGGTGACATTTAAATGTATGAGTAGTGGTTTGTATAAAAGATAATTACAATGGATGAACGATGATTTACCTTAAGCGGGTGAATGTACTCATTGTGCAGTAATTTTGGTCCCGCTGGTATCGGACTATTATATTTGGATAAATATTACTGATCCATTAATGTGAAGGACTGTTGATGCAGTAGCTGTTTAAGGCGAGGTAATCTGACTACTTTATCTGCTGTTGAGTAGTTTGATGTGCAGATCAGGGGTGTGAACTCAGTCACAGGGGGGGCAAAAATGAAAGATGGCACAAGAGGACTCAAATTGGTCATGTTTATCTGAGGTAGTGTAACAATTTATTCTCACAGTAGTCTTTATGAAGTGTAAAGGCATAACAAAACACAGAATCCAAAGCAAACCAAGGGAGTAGAAAATAACGTAACATTTCTTATACTAGACCCATCAACATCATTCAGTTTTACGTCTCCCTATCAACAGTGTTCCACAGAATCATTTTAAATGAGAAGTTTAAATCGCACGCAGTAACGGCCAGAAAATCAATGTTTTCAAGTTGCATTTGAAATTCTAGTTTTTGATGGACATCAACTAAAAGTGCTCCTGCTGTCCTTATTCTTCAGTTCTTCTGATGCAATGCATTCTGGGACTTGTAGTATCTGTGGTGCTTCTGCTGCACACCAGTTATTATAGAAATTAGATATTGTATGAAGAGAAAGTATAAATACAGCTGTTAGGCAGATGTAGTGGTGTAGAAGTGTAATGTTGCATTAAATGTAAATACTCAAAAGTATTAAGTGAAATTGCCTCAAATGTGTAACAGTAATCGAAATGTACTTAGTCTATCCACCACTGCTTCAGGCTGTGGCGTTGTCGTCTCTCTTACAACATCAAATAGTCAATGGAACATTTTTGGTTGATTGTCTCCGTCTTTGAGTCAGGTGTTAAATTCTACTTCGTCCAGCCACATTATCTTCATCCTCTTGCGTCCTCACAGGGGGCTTTTAAAGCTCAATGTTGTAAGCGAGATGAAGTGAGGTCTGGCGTGACGTTGGTTTGACGCTATCTCGGCTGGGAAGCAGTCTATGGACTGTTTGCCACCGTCTTGGCTAACCGAGTTCAGAAAAGGCTAGATGGGAGAAAAAAAATATTCTTGAACCATGCGGAGATTGGTTTTACTCTTTCACGTCTAGAAATTCTGAAATCTTTGTATGAGACGGGTTGTGATTATTTTCTTTATTATTATCTTTGTCTTTGGCTCTGAACTGTTTCTTGCATCTTTACACCTTCTCTTCCTGTACACTTATCCTGTGACTTCACATCCCCCAGGTTGGGACAAGCACTCATACGGATACCATGGAGACGACGGCCATTCCTTCTGCTCATCCGGCACCGGGCAACCGTACGGACCCACGTTTACAACGGGTGATGTGATTGGTTGCTGCGTTAACCTCATCAACAACACCTGCTTCTACACAAAGAACGGCCACAGCCTAGGTAAGGGTCTCTGGAACCAAAGCCAGTTCCTAAGAATGCTTTAGTTTTGTTTAGTTACAACAGTTGAACTACACGGTAAAAACGTCAGAAGTTTAAAGGCTGCAAAAACCCAAAGAGGTCTCCCACGTTAAGAAGAACATCCTGAATATTTGAGCACACTTTCAAATAATTATTCTCAATGGGAAAAAAAAAAATTAATTTGGAGATTTGCAGAGTACCAAGACTGTACTTACACACCAACCTGCCATAACACCATAGCCACTAACCCGTGACGTCTGAATACCATAGATTATTGGGTAATTTTATGCAGAACATTTTGACCTGAACGAGAAATGATGAAGTTTAATTCTGTGTTCACACCAAATGCAATGCGCATTTATGCACAGTGGGATGTTACATGTAGGAGGATGTTCAACGTAAAGTCAGAAGATATCGTTGATGACGCAGGTTGATGACGCAGGGAAATATCGGAGAGATGCGTTTTTTGTATCATTCCTTGAAGAGAAGAACGCGTATACCCGAGTAGAGCGCAGCATGAACGCATCATAAGCATCTGAGCAATGTTTGTCAAGGTTACACATCTGGGTCAGGTTAGTACGTGGCAAAGTGGTCTAAGGATGAAAAACTGGTGAGCTGTCGATTGAGTCATCGCTGTCCAACACTCACATTGATGCACATGGCGAGTGAAGGCTAGCTGGTTTTGTCTTATCCAACAGAAGAGAAACTGCACCACAGAACGCCGAAAACATTCATTCCGAGTCTGATGGAAAGTTTGTCAGAACACACAGTGACATTAAAGAGCTGTAATTGTGGCAATAAAGGTGGTTTTAAAGTAATGATGAAAACCAACTAAATGGCCACACTGATGGACTGATTAGGCCATCTGGTCCTTTCTTGGTTCTTATATTGTATGATGTAATGCTCACAATATCTCAGATGATTAGCTTGAGCCAAAATTTATTAACTTCAGCGTTGTGTTCTGATTAGGGTTAGGAACATTCTTCTTGGTCGAGGTCGGTTGCAAACCAGTCCAACCGTTACTTGTCAGGTGCAGGTGGAGAGCCATAGAAGGTGGCTGGAAGGAGCTCTACTTACGCCAATTAAGCCATTTGAAGCTGGAGTCTCAATCTGGAGCAGAGGAAACTCTCATCTCATTGTTATGATGTTTTAAGAAATCCTGGTTATGCGGAGAGTCGATGATGTCCAGGTTTCCCCAGTACCTGTGAACACTGAGTGTGACTCTTCTCCCTCACTCACACACTTTCTCTCTCTCTCCCTCTCTCTCCCTCTGCAGGTATTGCCTTCACAGACCTACCAGTAAGTACTCACATTCTCTTCCCTCCTACGTTGTAAATTTATCTTTCTGTTTTCCACAATCAATCAGAAGTCAAGGACACGCGGCTGTAAACAGAAATGTTTCTCTTTTTTTCTTTTTTTTTTTGCAAAATGGTTTCCGAGGCTTTAACGCGTTAGCCTCAGATGTCGATGGGGGCGTGTGTGAGGGAGACGAGTTTGGACAGATTTATTCCTTTCATACTTGGGAGATGCTGTCAAGTGTTTTGAGTAAAATCACATAAATTATGTCTTATTTTAAACATGCAGTATATTTTACCTCTATCCTCTCTGCTGTATTCGGCCTGGTTGACTCTGAAGCCCCTGAAGCCTTTTCTTTTTGTATCACTTTAACATACTTAATATCAGTTTCAGCTATGGGTTGGCTGAATTTGTATATTTATTTACACATAAACATAAACACACACACATATCATCTTCTCCCTGTTTGCTTTAATGTTTTTCTGCCATATCAACCTAAAAGCGGGCAACCCATCTCCAGAGACAGTGTTCCGTTTGTCCCTTCTACGCTACTCTACAAACGTGGCAGAGCAACATGGTGGCCTGCTGCGATCGACCGCCCCCTCCCACATAGACGTAAAAAGCTCATTCTAAGCTAAAGGAAACACCTTTTTTAAAAAGAAAGGCAGCTCTGGATATTAATTTCAAATCATTCAAGGAAATAATTGTATTTCACACACTGCAACGCTAAAAAGAAACTTCTGCTTGAGTCTGAAAAGAACATCTCTTGCCTGAGTCCCACTCTTTTCTTTCTCATACCTAATCATGTGCGAGGCTCCCACGCCGACTGGATATTAAATCAAATGGGAGTCCTGCATGCATCAAACTCATCGAGATGTGAGGGAGACATTTGTTTTTTAAGTTTTTTGGCCTGGTACCAAATGAAATGCGGGCGGGATGTATTTTTTTTTTTTTTTTTCCTGGGAGAAAAAAAATAAAATAAAGACTCTTAACCAAAACAATGAACCATTGAGCAGCGAAACAGGCTTGGCTGTGAGCCAGACATTCATGTTCCTCCAGAGTTGTGAAGTGCGTCACCTCGGCACGGCTGACCTTTGATTAGTGGACCATGACAAAGGCAACTCTAAGAGTGACACACACACACCGCTTTTGTTTTGCTGGTTCTAACCTGATATATCATTAACCCTTTCTTCGGTCTAACTGTTCTATATCATACTATCAGCTTTATATATTACAACATTGTTAAAGTGAGGATTTTAAAGTTTCACCGATACTTTGCGGACACACCCAGTCCGTCCGTCACACTCTTCTTCGTCACGGAGAACACGTCTGCTCTGTCACCACCTCCACCAATTAATCAAGCCTGTGACTATATGGTAGGACATTTCAACAATGATTCCATTTTCTTTTACCTTCACCATAGTTTTTCAGCTTTGTTTATTAGCAAGGTTACAGAAAAATGAAATTGGATTGTAGACGTAGTCAAATTACATCTAAATAAACAGTGTTGAAAAGTAAAACAAGTTAAATATGAATATTTCATTTGCACATTTAATGAATTCTGACATTAACCCTCATTATGTACATTGGGTCACAGGCAATAACTTTTCAAAGTAGGACAGTGTTTTTCCATTTTAGTTTTTTGTTGTTAGGGACAGAATTCCCACAGGAAATTTTCAAACAAGGGTTTTGAAATTTGGGAAGGACCTTTTTGGAATCTCCCTTTGTTACCCGTGAGAATGATAAGATTTTTTTACTTAAGTTTAATTGTAATGGAATGCCAAGTTTTGTCTGAGAAATATATATAATTTAACAAAAATGTATACGTCACTCAAAAAAACAATAGAGGATGGGGCAGTGACGGAACAAATGCATTATTGTTTCTAGGTCAGAATCCCAGACAGTGCGTCTGGCGTTCATGTCGACCATTTCAGAATTTGTCGAGTTGCGCGGGGAAATATTTCAAACAATGAAGTCATACAATCTCTCTGTCGCTGTTTATCGCATCATCTTGTCATCACAGATGCCTTAACAAATTGACAATTCCAAGGGACAACAAGCTGACGTCTGCTTCACCCTTAGGCGCTGGCATGTGTCATGTCAACAACACCACTCTTAACAAAGAACAGATGAAACTCGGAAACAAAACCTCCCTGCAGACTCTAACCGGGACCCTGACCGTCCACATTCCTACAGGGGGATATCTGATACAGCATAATATCACAAAACTATGCAATATTTTGCGTGTTGTGTCATATTTCTACGATTGAATATATTAATTTATTCCATTCGTGTCTTATCCATTCGTTATTTGTTTATGTTCTACATCAGAGATGTTTCTTTTTACAAACTGGCGTGCATGTTTTTAACAATCACGGAGCAGTTGTCATTTATAGTGTTTTTAGAATAAATAAATTAAAAATTGTTTCTATGTATTGGAGTAAAACAAATAACGATACCCTTCAGTAAAAGTATAAACTGCATCATCACCGCGCTGAGAACTCTCAATATCCAGCCTTAAACAGACGGTGACTTATTTCCTCAAATAAAACCACTAAATAACTTTTGTTATAGCGTTATGTTATGTCCGTATCGGGAAAAATACGTCATACAAGCAAAAAAAACCCCAACAATCGCTCGTAAATTAAATCGCCGCCCGTTATACAAGACAAATGTTTTGAAAAATCTTTGCTCGTAAATCCAAAAATATTTTTAAAGTAAGGGCACTCGTAAACGGAGGTATATAAATTTAAAACATGAATTAAACCTATGGCACCAGAAGAAACAAATTCAGCTGTTTATCCCGCTCACTAGGTGGCGCTCTAGGTTTTTTTTTCCGGGTGAGGGTAACAAAGATGATAGTCGGTTTCCAAGAAGTTGATAGAAGAACATTGGAAGCATCAGGAACAGGAAATAGATTAGCACCATCTATAAGTAAACAAACGTGAGGGCCGGTTTAAGATTTTTAACAATTAAAGAACGGAGGAGTGTCTCATGAAATTCTCTGACGGTTCAGGAACAGCAACCAGGAAATACCGGTTGCCGAAGACGGGGAAGTTCTAGTAAGTTTAGTCTGATCACGACCCTAACCTTAAACAATGCTCGTGATTCCATCGCCATGTTTATTCACAAACAGCCATTGGGGGGCCAACGGAGAGATGAAGTTTAAAAGTTCAGGACAGTTTGAGTTCTTTATAAAAGATTTACTGGGACGTGACATTCATCCAGTATGCGACAGTAACGGCTCACATTCTCTAGACTAGAGCTGCTCCACGGACCTGTAATATTCCGGCGGTCCTCACATGGCTCCATTCAGTGATGTTGGACAGGACCGTAATACAAAAAGCTCAGTTTACCAAGAGCAGGTTGTAATGACCTGTTTGCCGGTCTGTCCTGTTTAAACCGGTTCATCTGGCTGAGGGGATGAAAGTCCTGGAGTCTGAGTTTTCCTCTCAGGACAGAATCGACAGCCAAGAATCTGTTCAGACTTTCTGGACAGAAATGTCATTGTAGGGTCATTGTAAATTTTGGGTTGGTGTCTTTAAATAAACAAACAAATAACTTACTCCATAGGACTCCAAAAGTGTGTATTTATTTAGCTAATGACACAGATCTTATTATTTTTCCTCGTATGAATGCTTTTACTTTAAATCAGAGAGATTTTCCAGTCTTTACTGATCAAATTACGAGCTTTGCTGTACATCTGTATTGTGTACTAGTATTACCAAATAACATTTATGAAGGTGATAGATTGTAACATATCGAAGTATATTTCATCACAATACACGGCAAATTGCAGAATATTTAATGTTGTGGGGCCACTTGTAATTTCTGCCCCATATATTTATTATTCTTGGATGTTTATTATTCTTGGATGATTTAGATTAATGTTTCATTTCTGCCCTTTTGAAATCCTTTTTTTTTTTAATAGTTGTCCATTTAAATTTGTTGTTTCAATGCCCAGATTCTAATTCTGCACAATTTTTGCAGTATTTTGCTTTGACTTGTTTTGTGGGATGAAGATAATTCCCATATCCATCAATTTTTTCATGTGGACTTAAAACTAGAGTTTTTCCCTTGAACCGTTGTGTCTGTGTATCCAAAGTCTCATTAGTTTTCCTCCACTGATGTTAAAAAAAACCAACAAACCACGAGCCACTCTGTAGATTATTTGGATCTAGTCCCGTAAACGTTTGGCTGTAGGAAAGGAAGATGAAGATGGTGCAGCTCAGAAATCTCACCATCAGACTGATGGTGCAGCTCAGAAATCTCACCATCAGACTGATGGTGAGATTTCATCGCCCTTTTTATTGCCAAAGGAGTTTTATTGCAGATCTTTCACCCTTTCATAAAGTTAGGTTCTAAACAGTTACTGTATAAAAAGCTAATTTCCTCAGATTCTCTGTTTTCCTGTGTTTTTATTCTCATTGTTTCCTGTTTTGATTCATTGTGCTGTCTGTTCCTCTTTTCCCTGTCATTCTAATCCTCTCTCTCTCGCTCTCTCTCTCCTCTGCAGCCTAACCTGTACCCGACTGTGGGCCTTCAGACTCCCGGGGAGGTGGTCGACGCAAACTTTGGCCAGCACCCCTTTGTGTTCGACATCGAGGACTACATGCGCGAGTGGAGGACAAAGATCCAGGCCCAGATCGACCGCTTCCCCATAGGCGAACGAGAAGGCGAGTGGCAGTCCATGATCCAGAAGTAAGTGCACCGCATAGAGACACAGATGTGATACAGGCCATTGTTGGTACCGTGGTTGAGCTTGTCTGACTGCTGGCAGGATGACACGAAAACTAGTCCATAAGTTGTAAAGGCTGCACCAGTCCGTCCTCCTCTTCTGCTTAGGTCTGAAACTAAGGACTGAAGCCCTGAACCAATAAAAAATAATAATAATAAACTTTATATAGCACTTATTAAAAACATTGCAGTTTTATTTTATTTTTTGCCACTTTCGCAGTGATAGATAATAACACATCCATATCAAGATAAATAGATCAAACACAACGGAATAAACTAACAGTATAAAGTGATAGAAAATAATGAAAATTAAAAGGTATAGATTAGGGAATGTGTTAAAGCGGTGAAGAAGAGATAACATTCAAACCAAGAGATTATTCAAGAGGGTGGGGACAAACCCAGCTGTTCCACGAGACAGGCTACAGAGAAAAAGGCACCCAGACTTCCTGAGAGTTTGCTGAGGATCTGGGGTCATGACAGCGGCCCCTAAGCCTCATGGTTTTAAAAAAACAAAACAAACTATGCTAAATTTAAAGTAACCACTGACCGTTTAAATCTTGGTTTAAAGAAACGGGTCACCAATTGGCAGCCCACAAACAGAAAATGGGGCCATAAGAGGCTTGGTTCACGACGGCAAAGCCTTTTGACATGAGATGTAAATAAGTATTTATTACATTTTGTCATCGGAGGTATGGACAGGATCGCATAAAAGCGCTCTCAATTATCGAATGGACTGAGATTTATCATCTCAGTCCATTTTACATCGGATGATTCTCACCCAGATGAACTGAGTAAGAGTCCAAGCGGTTTCGCTTTTGAATTTTACGTTTGTATTTTTTCTTTTTTTTTTATCACATCTTAATATAATGATTATTTTTTATTCTTTTGATTATAATGTATTATTGTTACTATCATACATATTAATACTCTCAATATTCTCATTGTCAATATTGCTACGGCTATAATTATTTCTACTTTTGCAGTAATTATTGTTACTGATCGGCTTCTCTTAGAACTATTAGTATTGATTACTCCTGATTAAATCTCTGATCGGACACGGGTTGAATTGAAATGTGTTAATTCTGCAGTGAGAGTGAATTTCTGTCTGAGAGTTTCTGGATTTGCGGTATTTAGTCCATCGGATGTTTTTGGTTGCATAAGTGGAAGTTGACGGTTGTGGATTTTGGAGAAGACAGGACATTAGTGCTGACGGGAAAAGGATCACGGCCCACATGAACAGTTTCCCGTCGGAGAGCGGGAGCCGTGAGCCGTAAAGGAAAAGCCGTGTGGGTTTTGTTTCTCTTCATGCCATGCCCTGATGGGATTACCCTCTGCTGCTATGATTACTCCTCCTGAATGGATTTAATCTCCGTTTGATGGAGATTGGGGCTGCGGGACGGTCCGGGGCAGAAGGTTCAGTCACTGCAGGAAGTTTTTAATCTCGCGTCATATTAGATGCGAGGAGTTGACGTCGTATGACGACGACGGGTCAGAACCTCTGATCCAAAAATCTCCTCAGTGGATTTTTGGAGTCGCTCGTGGCATGTAGGCGGTGGAGGAGAGGATTCCTCCTGGAACAAACAAGCCGTGAATCGTGGAAATATTTAATCCTATGTGTGTTTGTTGGAGCTCATGTGACCTGCACTCCTTCACAGACGTCCACTTCACAAAGACTTTCACTCATCTTTGTCTGTGACTGATTGAGTCTCCGGAGGACAAATCCTTCTTCCATGATGTCATTTTTACATGTGGAATGTCCCTAGCGAGTTTTTCTCTGGCGTTGCGTGGTTTCCCAGCCTTCTGTTGCCCCTGTCCTCCCTTGTTTCCAACTTGTGGGCATCGAAACAGAACGAAGAAACGTTTGCATAAATTGATTGTGTTGATTGGGTTAAGTATTAAATATATTGTCTCTGCACTCTTTTCAATCAAGTAAATGTTAAAATCAGTGAAGACATTTCTGTCACTGTCAGTCACTCTGGGAGATCCCAAGCCAGATGGAAAAAGTTATCCAGAGTTTTGGAGGTCTACCGTGGGGCTTCTGCCATTATTGTGTTTCCAGAAAACCTTTCAAAGGAAGAAATCTGAAAAATGAAACTTTATTGTTCCCAAAATGCTCCTCCACCTTGTTTTCTAAAGGTTCCATGATTCACTCACAAACATGTTGAGTTCATTGTAGTCCAATGTGACAGGGCTGAAGGAGAACATCTCACCCCAAGGCCTTTATTTGTAGCTTTTAATAACTCAGCAGAGCGTTTGTCTCAATTCCAACAGCCAAGTTTGTGACGTTCACCCTGAACTGATTGATTGTGACGACTATCCCTGAGCGTTTTTTGTTGTTGTTTCTCGTGTCATCAGGATGGTCGCCTCCTATCTGGTGCATCACAGCTATTGTGCCACCGCCGAAGCCTTCGCCAAATCCACAGACCAGGCTGTGCACGAGGAGCTGGCCTCCATCAAAAACAGACAGAGTGAGTCCTCCCGCGACTGAGTTTAATCATGTCACCAGTTTGAAATAAGAGATTTCTCCTTTTTAGTCTGATATTTTAAGTCCTTTATCAGTGATCTGTAGACTTAAAAGAAGTTATTTTTGATTCCAAGCCACTAATGCCCTTGTGGATTTACCTCTACAGTAAGAAATATAACATTGGGTCGCACAAACACGTATAACTTAGATGGGAATACGTATTGCTTTAGGTTTAATGTAAAATTGTACTTTCAGAGAACTTGGGTTAACATGAGGATTTGGTTCGGAGGTCAAGCCCACATTATACGTAAATGACAAGGATCATTGTAAAATTTGGTTTGGTGTCTTTAAATAAACAAACAAAAAACTTACTCCATAGGACTTTAGGAAATTGTGTATTTACTTAGCTAATGAGACAGATCTTATTTTTTTTCCTCGTATGAATGCTTTTACTTCAAATCAGAGATTTTCCAGTCTTTACTGATCAAATTACGAGCTTTGCTGTACATCTGTGTTGTGTACTAGTATTACCAAATAACATTTATGAAGGTGATAGATTGTAACACATCAGAGTATATTTCATCACAATACACGGCAAATTGCAGAATATTTAATGTTGAGGGGCCACTTGCAAGTTCTGCCCCATATATTTATTATTCTTGGATGTTTATTATTCCTGGATGTTTATTATTCCTGGATGTTTATTATTCTTGGATGATTATTATTCTTGGATGATTTAGATTAATGTTTCATTCCTGCCCTTTTGAAATGCACTTTTTTTTTTTTAATTGTCGTGTCCATTTAAATTTGTTGTTCCACTGCCCAGATTCTAATTCTGCACAGTTTTTGCAGTATTTTGTTTTGACTTGTTTTTCGGGATGAAGTTGTCAATAATCCATATTTCCCATACCATCAATTCTTTTCACGTCGACTCAAAACTACAGTTTTTCCCTCGAACCGTTGTTGTGTCTGTGAATCCAAAGTTTCATTAGTTTTCCTCCACTGATGTTAAAAAAAACTCAACAAACCACAAGTTCTTGAATCATCTTCACTGACATTTTGGTCACATTTCTGTGAAAAAAATAAGAAAAGTTCACTGAAGAGCAAGCAGTTGACATAAACATGGCGGTTTGCAAACCGTAGAAGCCGATGCGTGATGAGCGCGGGATGAATGCTGTCAGTCATCATCAACTGAGAGTAAAAGAGGAACGGGTGAAGGACGGACCCTCTGGAGCAACGCTTCCACGAGTAAATCAACCCATTGAATGAAACACCCTTGTCTTCCAGCGTTGATGCGTAACATATTTCATTCTGACCGCTCATTCATTCATTCTCAGTAATCGCTTATCCTGCTCACGCTCGCGCGGCTGGAGCCTATCCCAGCTGACATTGAGACGCACGAGAGGCGGGGTTTCACACTGGATGGGTACCCAGTTCATCACCGTGCCAACACACACACACACACACACACACACACAGCCTTTTCAGTTTTACTGCTCTTTGTGCTCCAGAGTTTCACGACATTATTGTATGAATCCGGAATCTACGAAGGGAATAGTTTTTGTTGTAACTAGTGTGATCGAGGCATTAACCCCGTAAGCATAATTTAAATCGGGCGGAACCGGATTATCGCTCGGATCCAAACCAAATTGCAAAAATAAGTATAAAAAATAAATCAAGTCTGTTCCTCTCTTATTCCCAAACACACTGAGCGGTGCAGGCGTGGAACACAGACTCCTTGGCAAAGCTAAATATTCTTGTAATAAATCTCAAACTAATGCCAGACTCAGGACACCGCCGTTGAAAACTGGCAGAAGTTTGTTCCACTGTAAACATGTGGGCTTCTGGTTGGCAGAGATCCAGAAGCTGGTGCTGTCCGGTAGAATGGGCGAGGCCATCGAGACCACCCAGCAGCTCTACCCCAACCTCCTGGAGAGGAACCCCGACCTGCTCTTCATGCTCAAGTAAGACCAGCTGTTGTTTGATCGTCCGGATCTGAGGATTCCTCTTCTGAAGGGAGAGAAAATGAGATTTTAAATGTAAAA
This sequence comes from Lophius americanus, assembly GCA_037951165.1. Lineage (NCBI taxonomy): Eukaryota > Metazoa > Chordata > Actinopteri > Lophiiformes > Lophiidae > Lophius > Lophius americanus. The sequence goes on along the minus strand of JBBDHG010000208.1, from coordinate 494,309 downwards.
GACTTCTTAGTTTTTGCTTTCATGGTTTCACACTCCGTATAATTCTTTTTCTTATAATTAGTTAACGTGTTGTGATGTTTATTTCCACTTGTCTTATTTATAAACTGATCTGTGATCCTTTCATCTAAATCTTTTTTCTCTTTCTATACATTTCCCCTCCCTTTTGATAGTCTCTTCTTATCTTTTATTATCTCTCTTCTCTTCCGTCCAACCTCGCCTTAATTACGCCGTCTCACTTTTTGCCCTCCCCGCATACCGTTTCCCCCCTCCCCCCTGTCCTCAGGGTGAGACAGTTCATCGAGATGGTGAACGGGACGGACAGCGAGGTGAGGTGTCTGGGGGGCCGCAGCCCAAAGTCTCAGGACAGTTACCCCGGATCCCCCCGGCCCTTCAGCAGCCCCAGCCACAAAGCCAGCAGCTCCCAGCCCTACCTCCCAGGTACCGAGACTGTGTTCACGTCTGGAGACGGAGACATGTTGATTTCAAAACGATTGTACAATACGTGTGAACAAATATCAGCCCTACTCACACTGGACCAGAATCACCTGGAACCTCAAGTGATTAACAGGTTAGGGGGTCAGAAACAAGCAGAGCCTGTATTTGGACATGAATTTACTGAGGATGATGTCAAAGCGCCGCGCTGAATCCGCCGCTTCTGTCTTGGACGCAAACTAATGGCAGACTCAGGACATCATTGTTGAAAACTGCGGAGCGTCAAGCTCCAGTACCTCTAGATTCGGGCCGACCCTGTCCCTTAACTAGACGGGGGCTCACTGGAACTCTCAGGGGTGACATTGGAGGGTGAGAATAAAAGGCATCCTCGCCCGTCAATGCGGTATTTCATTCTATCAGGAAAAATGGGAGGAAAAAGCAGAAAAAAAAATCAACGATATTCCAATTTCTCACGGGACTCAAATTGTCACATGACATCTGAATTTTTTAACTTAAATTAAGTCACGGGATTAATGTCATAGTTATCTGTAATAATTGCAGAAAAAACATCTAAGTTTCCAGGTAGCAACCTCCCTGTCATGATCAAAAGTAAAGTTTGCACAAAGGGCGCCGTTTGCTCTGTGAAAGACTGCGTGGTGAGCGTTCCACACAGAGTATTTAATTTTTTTTATTTATCTTGCCCATGTTGTTAATTACAGCCAGATTTTGCACACACATACTGACAAGATAAAGAGGAAGAGAGTGAATCTCAAAGGTCATGAACGCTCTCTGTCCACACGTGTCCTCGCTCACAGACCGCCGCTGACAACATTGTCGCCTCTTGTGATGATTTATCGACATAATAAAATGCCTCAAGTTTACGGCCACCATTTTTAATGTTGAACTAACTTTTGTTCGAAACGGATACAACAGACATTTATTTTTATATGTAGAGATCTGGTGGGATCTTCTTTGAGAACTTTCCATTTATGATCCTTTTTCGATGAAAGATATCGGTGATAAGTTGTTAAGTTAATGTACATACTTGTTAATTGTGATGATACAAAAAGTCAACTGTCACAGAATCAGTCTTTAGAGTTCCAGATTGTTTTGACTCCTTCTGCTCCATGTTCCATGTTAAAAGTCGATTTTTCTCTCCTCTTTTTAGGGATCGACAGCAACTGCTGTAACGGTGTGACGTCTAGTAAGAGCCACAGCTCCTCCCCTCACAGTCACAAGGCCTGCCCCCCAAGCTCTGGCTCCGCCCTCCCAGCATCTGACATTAGCCTCAATGGAACCCGGAGCCAACAGCCCATAACCAGGTACTCGGAGAAACCACAACCACACAAACGGAATCAAACCATTAAAGCTAATAAAGAAATGAAACGCTGACTGTTGTCATAACAGAAACACCCAGAGAGAGAGAGACTAACACCCACATGCTAGAAAAGCCGATTAGCATATCGCTCTAGAGATATGGGTTCGCCCCTAAAACCAGCGCCACAACGTCAAGACATCTCGTGTGTTAACGTTGAACCAGAGAAGACAAGCGCCGGTGTGTCTAGTGAAAGAACCCCGGCTGTACTGTTTACAAAGAGGCGTGAAGTGTGTTTGAAGAAAAAAGCTTTAGCATGTCAAACAAACAATTGTTTACCTTTGTTACCCTTCCAAAGCTCCCGCTGCTTCCACTCTGTCCTCACCTGAAGACATTTTTGATGGATTTCCTTCTTCTTTGAGTTAGCTGCTAACCGCCACTAGCTGCTTTTATTTCTTCCGGTTATGAGCCGCTCGCAGAAGGAGTCATCAAAATGTCCAAATCACTTCCTGTCCCTCACACCTTCGTGGAATGGAGCCAGGTAAGATGGCTCGGGCGTCTGATCAGGATGCCTCGCTTTTGGAGGTTTCCCAGGCACGTCCAACTAGGAGGAGACTGGGACTGCGACTAACGACTATTTTGATACTCGATTAATCGAGTATCAAAATAGTCGATAGTTGGACATGGAATGGCTTCAGCCTGTCCGTCATCTTTAGTTTTCTGGAGCACCACTACTTTCTACTTGTAGCACCCTTTGGAGCTTTTATCATTTCCATTTTCCTCTTGCTGTGGTTACACATTCCATTTTGTCCCATCCTGTGAGTTAGATGCGTCTCGGTGTTCGTGTCTCCTGTGTCCGGGACAAATGCCTTTTAAAGATTTGAGGAATTTGAAGCTTTGAAATTAGATTAGTATTATTATTAATTTATTTTTGTCCTTTCATGTGACAATAGCAGGGAAAGCTTGAAAAACTTTTTTTCCTTTGGTCTTTCATCAATGGAATGGCCTCATGGCGGGGAATCAGGAGTATTTTATTATAAGAATAAGATAAGATTGAATGTTTTCAGTTGGTCTTAAACAGATGTGCTGCGTCTGTTTTAAGTCGTTGGCCTTGTTTCCAGTGAAGCTGTATCATCTTGTGTATAACACGTACTTCTCGTCTTCCTTCAGTAGTGATGTGGACATGGAGGTCGACCACTTCACCAACGGAGTGACAGAATCATCCTCCAATGGTTTCCTCAACGGGAGCTCCAAACACGCCACCGAGCCCGAAGACTGTGACGCAGACATGGGTGAGTAACCCGATTCGCACTTTTGTCAGCAAAGCAACGAACGCCGTTACCTTTTTAGTGTGCTGGTGCCGCCGAGGCTGTTCTAGCCGCTCCTGAGGCTGTTCCTGAGACCGAGGCTGCTGTTCTAGCAGCCTCTGTCTCAGGAACCATCCTCTTTCATGACCTCTTTTGGGCCATGCTCTCCGTGGATTCATCCCAGAGCTCAAGTGTTTATTTATGCTTAACTCTACTCAAAGAAAGAGATTCTTCTTGATTTGAAAAAACATTCCTAGTGCCCTGACATTAAAATCATCTTGCCTGCCAAACTGGGCGTGGCTCTGCAGAGGTGGAGTCGGCTCAGTCTAGGAGACAGCTGTGTGGCGGGAGCCAGGCGGCCATCGAGAGAATGATCCATTTCGGCAGGGAGCTCCAGAGCATGAGCGAACACCTCCGCCGCGAGTGCGGCAAGAACTCCACCAACAAGAAGATGCTCAAGGTAACGTAGAAATCCCTCAGCCTCCCTGAACCGCGCTTCAATATAAGGACGCGTTTGCTATTAACTATGTTTGTTAATGCTTAAATGAAAACGTTATTTTCTCCACCATCTCCAGGGTTGCGGCTGTTGTCTCTTTGACGTTATGTTATTTTATAAATTTAATGCTTTTCATAGCACCAGATTTGCTTATTTATATTCTAAACCGTAAAGAGAGAATCTCACTTACGCGTCGCCATGACTTCCTGTGGTATTATTGCAACGGGGCAGCAGAGAAAATGTCAGAGAAAATATCACTTACCTCCAGCTTCCCAAAAGAATGTAAGATAACAGAGCATGAAACGCAGACGGCGGGAGGCGGAGACTGGAGTCTCCTGCAGTAAATTTATAGTCAAAGCAATGATGAAAAAGAGAAACAGTTTTTTTTATTTATGTCATTTATATTAGAGGGAGACTTTTATGACCCTCATATTTGTCCTTGACTAAACGGATGTTGTGATTTTGTGAAGTAGTTCAGAACTTTTTGCCCTTGCGAGACGGGCCGGTCCCCTACGGGACAGAACAGCCAGTGACGATGACGTAACTGTAGGACTGGATCACATGCTGGCGTCATGTTTGTCTCCTCCTGTAGGACGCGTTCAGCCTGCTGGCCTACTCGGACCCCTGGAACAGCCCGGTGGGCTACCAGCTTGATGCCATTCAGAGAGAGCCGGTCTGCTCCACCCTCAACAGTGCAATATTAGGTAAGTCAGGGATCTAAATATGTTCAAGGTGATCATCAGAACACAGAAGTTCTCCTCTGTCCTCTTACAACCGTAACCCGAAAACCCAGCCTTCGTCATTTTACTGCCCAGAACTACAGGTTTTATGAAGTCCAGTTCAATAAGTCTTACCTCGTCGTTCCTCTTCTCTCTTGTCTGCTCCTCCTCACTCTGCTGTTCCTTCTCCCCCCCCCCCCCCTTTTTTTTTTCTTTCCAGAGACTCACAACCTGCCCAAGCAGCCCCCTCTGGCCCAGGCCGTGGGTCAGGCCGCCCAGTGCCTCGCCCTCATGGCCCGGACTGGCAGCGGCTCCTGCGCCTTCGCCTCTGTGGACGATTACCTGCACTAGCGCTGCGTACACACACACAAAAACACACGCACACATTCTGAGGACCTGTCCAGAAATGACTCCTCCCACTTCCTCCTCCATCAGTGGATTTATTTTAGCCGGCACGACGCTCCTCTGCTTGATGGAACGTTGTCACTACCGGTCCAGCTTTCACCCATCGGCACGAATGCCTTTGAGGAGTCAGGAGTTGTTTCTGGGCCGGTCCTCGGGTTAACACCACGCCCACACGCCAGACAAACACGCACCACCTCCCTTTACATGGTGAATACGAAACATCGCCCCCGCAAACACCTCCTCCAGCTTTCTAAGGATCTTCATCATTGGGAGGGACGGCGAGGACGCCAATCAAGAGAAGCTGAGAGCCGACCTCGCCGTAGTCGTCCAGCAGGCGTCAAACCAAGACCAACAAGCTCACCAGCACCTCGGCCCATTTCATATGGAAAATGAGAAGATGGAGAAAACAGACCGCTGAGTGGCCGCCATCGCCGAGCAACCTTCACTGTGGCTAGCGTAGCGGGCAAAGGCGTAAACAAACACATGACACACACACACGAGAGAGGTGGGCTGCTGCTGAGACCTCCTCCTTTAGAGACAGCTGACTCCTCTCCCCCCCACCCCCCCGCACCAACTCCTCCCCTCTAGTCACTTCAGGATACCGGCGAAGATTTGAGTGACGCATGTGGACTCGGGACTTCGAGGAAGCCAGAGAGAATCTACCGTCTTGACTTCATGTTTTTAAACTTTTTTTTTTTTTTTTTCTTTCTTTCCTCTCATGAGCAAAGTGGGGAGGGGGGGGATTTACCTGGCTCTTGTTTTTTATTTAGTTTCTCCAGGTTTACGAGGCAGATGATTATTATTATTGGAATTATCATTATATTATTGTTACCTGCATTCACAGTATATTTGTTGAGCGCCAGCAAGAGCAAATTCCACCAGTTTATTATAATAAAGGTCCCAATTCCACCGACTCCCAGTGACGAGCCTGTGTACATGTTAACCTTTATATATGAATTTAACAAAAAGGAATTATACCAATAGAGTGAGTTATTTAGATATCAAATGAAAATGAATAATTGAAAGAAAACAACAACAACAAATAAGGCTTTTTTAGTTTTTGTGTTTCCTTTTTTTGTCTGCTCCAAGGGGGTTCCTACGCAGTCGTATATTTGTTTCCAGAACTTTTGTTATAGAATTTCAATTTCCCAAATGGTACTCTCTGTCAAGTCTCAGCGATAGCTTCGTTAAATTTGGCGAGTAACGAGGCGGGGGGGGGGAAACAAATCAAAACACCCTTCTAGACAAAGTCTGGAAAAGCTGTGAAGGGACCCTGCAAAGATGTCTGACCCGGTTTTCTTTGTCCTCCAGCTGCACAGCAGGTTTGATGCAAACATTGTCAATCTCTGTTGTCGTTGTCTCTATGCTAATCCTTAATCCACGACGAACTCAGGAGCCAAAACGTCCCTCCTCCAGTTAGAGCAGGCGGGGAATCCCCGGGCCGCCATTACCATCTCCTCCTCTTTTTCCTGTCATGACTAACTCTGTGTTTAAATCAAGGACAAGCTGAAAGTTGAATTCTTCATTTTTTTCTATGTAAGGAAAGAAAGTTACATTTCAAAGTAAGTTACGTTTTTATTAGGAAATACTTTCAAACTAATTGAAAAAAACAAAAACAGAAGTAAAGTCTTTTCCCACTATAAATATTTTTGAGCGGACGTTCTCCATCAGAAGAGCAAAACGCCCCAAAACTTTCATTAAAAGCATTTTTTAAAACAATTAGGTAAATCTGCTCGGCCCTTTTCCACATATGGTATCTCCCAGTGTGCCTTTAAGATTTTAGTTTACTCAAAAAACAAACCTGAGGCCAAGATAATTGGCTGGGAGTTTGATAATGTTAGAAATTCTCATTTACCATCGAGGTTTTCCTTTTTAAAATTTGGACATTTTTATACAGCTAGCACAGGTGTGGGCGGAGCTTCTTTCTGGAAGTGACACTATTTCATTTCAAGTGAAAATCAGGAGCGATGGTTACTGATTTCTTTGCAGAATTCAAATTTCAGTTTGCTTACGTGTGGGGTAGAAGGGAACAAATGTGTTTCCGCTTGTTCCACGATGAGTTAATCTGAAGTTTCCCCTCAGCCAATCTTTACTTTTCCCTCGAGTTAATATTTCTAAAGTCATTCAGGTATAATAAGTCCTACATTCTCCAACTATCCTCCCTTACAGACGAGGATTAGGGCCAAGTGAGAAGAAAACATTTAAATTTCCTTTCCTCAGAATTCTATAACAATTTTTAAATGTCTTATCAGACTTAGAGGAATAACCTGATTTTTTTTTTTCTTTATCTCAGAATTCATTAAAAAACAAAAACCGAGTCTAACTTTGTTGATCAGGGCCCCAGGAAAGATTTTATTTTATTTTTTTAAAGAATCATGTCAGGATATACATTTTCTTTGACAATTAAAGTCAAAATTCTTATATATATTTTTGAAGTTAGAAATTTCACTCATATAATCTAAAACAATTTTGTTTTTAAGTTAGAATTCTTAGTCAGATATTTTTTAAACGCAACATTTGTCAAGTTAAAGGTTTGTCTCAGATTTTTTTTTTTTACCCACAAAAATGAAACAAATTCAAATCCTCCAGTATTGTTTGAAGAACTGCGACCGCCACAAAAACAGCCCGAGACTCCTGCTGGTCATCCATGTTTGTTTTTTTTCTTTCCTCACTGTGGATCCAAGCTTTACTGTACCTGTTCTGTTTATTTGGATCTCAGTCCAGGCGTCATTTAGAATCTTTTAGACGATGTCTGTTGTCTCTTTCTGAGTACGGTCTGAAACCTATGCATGCCATAGTAAAGTGGTGGTAAGATCAAGTTTAGATGTCTCTTACTCCTCCTTTGAGCCCCTCCTCGGCTCAGAAGGATGATGTCATCCAGTGAGTTGTCCGCTGCTGACTGTCCGTTTGGAGAGGGAAAAAAAAAAAGTGCAATTTGTGTGAGGGTGAAAAGATTTATATTAAAAACTGACAAATGATGAAACGGCACTTGTCTGGATGCTGTGGGACGCCTGGAGCTCAAGTTCACCCTAAACCCTTCACTGGAGATTCTTCTGGTTTTACTTTTCTCCTGAGAAACCGTCAGGTCCAGAGTCAAGAATAGACTTAATGAAACATTTATTCAGGCGCTCCTCTCTAAAATATATCTTCATTTTACACAATACAACCCTGAAACGGAGGTCGTCCTAGTTTTTAGGATTAGATATCAAAGGTTTCAGCGTGTAAAATTAAATATAATACATAGTATCTAGTGATGAAGATCCAGCTCAACCCTTCCAAGCGATTGCGTCTATTAAATTGCATTTGTTTATAGCTTAAGGGTCACGTGATGGACCCCGGCCACTCGTCTTACCTGATGTTAGCTGGGATGGGCTCAAGCCCTTAAAACCCTCAACGGGTAATGAAGGATTGGTGGCAGAATTTTGCTTTCTATCCTTAATAAAAGCAAAAAAGGCACGAATTTTAAGAGAAGCGAGAAACAAAATATGACAAGTGGAGAAAGGTGAAGAGTCAGTTTTGTCCAATCAGGCTTCTGCACAAACATGGTGGCTCCGCCCCTTCTGTGTATATATAAATACTCAATTTATGAACATTATTCAGAGAGATACGGTACAAACTGCACTTTTATAACACTAGACAACTTTCTTTCAGCTCTTCAGGAAACATAGTTCATAAAGAAAAAGTTTTAAGTTCTGGTTCTGTTAAATCCAAGTCCGGGTTTTCAAACAGCGAAGCAGCTTTGTCACATCCTTTGTTCTGCTCCACACCAGCGGTGAATCGCGGGTTCAAGCCGATGCTCAGCGTCTGCCTTCCCGAAGCGACTCCCAGGATTGGAGTCCGTGTTAATCACAGGCTGGTGTCGCGGCATCCAGCGGTCCGGATCGAGGTTCCGATGGGTCCGGTGTTTCAGCTGGAGGAAACCTGCCGTTTGTGGATCCACCTCTTCTTCAGCTTCTCTGCTTTGGCTTTTTGTTTACAGGCTGGAGATCAGAAACAGACGACAGTTTCAGTATTTTTACCACCTCTATGTCTATAAAAGACTGACATCAGATCTAATTAATGAAACTGTTGGTTCTTCCGGGGCTTTATTTTACTGCTGACGAGAAAAAGAAGAACCGAAATGAATCCAGATTTTAAAGGTGCAATGTGTAAAATAAAGAGTTGAAGTTCCAGGTTGAAACTCATTACACACCAGGCCATGTTCAAGAATCTACGGATGACATCACTTTCACCGGTGAAAATGATGTCATCACTTTCACCGGTGAAAATGATGTCATCACTTTCACCGGTGAAAATGATGTCATCACTTTGCTGTCCAGTGATGAGGTTACTTTAGATTTATTTATTTAAATACCTCCTAAGTTTAGATGTAAGATACAAATTGTCATTTGTTCCGCACCATGTGGTGTAACATCAGCCATGACATTACAACCATCACCACGGGCGATGTCAGAATAATGTTATCCGGTTACCTTTCAGGGTGTAAAATGAGCATTTTGACTTGGTCGACGCTGCGGGGTTTGTTGTTTGGTCGGTACCAACCTTTATATTAGCGGGGACAGAGTGACCAAGGCAGAACAACTGGTTTAACGGCATCCACGGCTCATTGATGTTCGGCAGTGAAGACTAGTTTAGTTGTCTGATCCCGCAGAAAGACCAACTGTTGCACAAACTGGTGATAGTAATACTTAGATACTTTTCATCAGAGCAAGTAAATGTTTGTTCTAATGAAAAGATGTCCGTCCACATAGTGGTCTACGCTGCTAAAAAGGGGACCTGCACAACATGAGGTAGCTGTGCACCGAACGTATGACTCTTTGCTGCCATCTTGTGGACACACCAATGTTTGAAACGGAATAAGAAGAAGTAGTAGAAGAAACGAGCTTCTAATTTTAGACCAGAAAAGCGTAAAAAGGGGGGAATGACAACTAAAAGCCACAGGCTGGAATTGAACTGGGACCGCCAATTTACACGGGTCATTCGCGCCACCAGGTAACTAGGATGTGCCACACAGGTGAATCACACAAATGGCCAGGGGGAGAAATCAACTCCACGTACCCCAGTTTTTCTTGACAAACGTCACGGCAGCACTTTTATTTTCCCCCTTCTTGTTCTGGAGGGAGAGCAGCTCGTTACCTGAAAGCACAAGGATAAAAACCGTCAACACGTTTAACGACAGGAAGGTCGCGAATGTCGCCGCCATGTCCGCAGACGGCGTCTCAAGATGGGAGACACCTCAGTGGGGACGAGACGGAACGTCACTGTAGCAAAGCTCAAATTGAGACAGATCATCGTCTTCACAGACTTCTGCCACAGAGTGTAGCTTGCATGTTTCATCGTCTCGCTAAAACATATCCAGATCTATATTTTCCTCAAAAAACCCGATGGGACATCGCCTAAACCAGCGACCGCAACACTTCAGTAGAACACTTGGTAGAATTCTATCCGCACTGTGGCTTCCATTATAACCGGGTCTCTGGTGTAGAGCACGGATATTACAAATCCCAGAATGCACCTCGACAGCCACAGGTGTGTCAATCAAGACCTGTGAGCTCCAGCACTCCTCGGGATGAATACTGACCTCTAGTGGTCGCATCTGTCACTGGAGAGACCACTAAACAAGGAAAAGCCGGTTTCATTTCACCTTTCATATAAAGAGCTGGGGTCGTGATTAAAGAAATAAAACACTGCTAATGGAGAGCAAAGCGTAAAAAATGAAAATAGGGTTAGGGTTAGATTTTGTCTATTATTTTAAATTCGATCTGTAATTTGTCTATTATTTTCCGTTCCCTTTGTTCTGAAGGCTATAAAATTTCTCGGGAGCAGTTTGATTCATTCTACTGTATAAATAATATATCATTTTACCGTGACATTGTCAGCAGAGACGTGTGCTGCTCTCAACTCTGACAGTTAAATGTGTTCATGAATCATCATCATCATCATCTACAGCCTCACTTCATCTCGTTCAACTTCTTACTTGTGGTCCTTCTGCATCCTGGTCCGTACAGTCTGGACTGAATGAAATCCACCGCTGCTTGCTGCTGGAAAGAAACCGGCCCTCGCTCCTTCATCATCGTCACGGTGTATTTCCCAAGTAGACTGATGGGGAACAACAAAAAAAAAGGTTCATCGACTCATCGCTCAGTAGAGCAGCTGTAAAACTCAAATCTCCACCAGACTAAAACTGCTGTTTCACGTACTTTCTTGTTTGAATAAGTGTCCCCCTCTTCTTTTTCTTCTTTCCGCTCTCGTCATCCTCGTCTTCTTCTTCAGCTGGACAAGAGAGGTTAAGATAAGTCAAACTGGACATCAACAGTTAAATGCTTCATCACAGGAAGGGGTGGGGGGGTTTATTTTACCTCCGTCCCCAGACTGTTTCTTCTTCCTGGGGAATAAAGCAGATTTGTGATTCCGTCCACAAAGAAGGGATGAAAACGTTCATTACGAAAGAGTCAGAGCGGTGAACTCACTTGGAAGGAGCCGCGTCGATTTCCTCCAACACGTCCGCTGCTAAGAGTCTTCTTTTCTGTGAGAGACAGGAACGCCGGCCGTCAGTAAATTCAGAAGGAAACAGATTTGGCGGCTGCGTCCAATCAGAGGATGTACAAATGGACAGCGCCGTTCAAACGCTTTTAGTTTTGAGATGCGTGACAAACATAGGACACTTAGACAATAAGTATGCAACATAGTTGTACTGGCGACTCTAAACTGCCCGTAGGAGAGGCCCTGTGGTGAGCTGGCATCTCGACCAGGGTTTACTGTGATATCCTGTTCCGGGTTCCCTGGTCTGAAGCCCAAGTGGTTACGGAGAATGAATGAAATTAAGGCGGTGAACGCCTCCCATACATAAACACAAACCTTTTGTTCCTGGAATAATTCCTGTCTCTTCCTTCTCTTCTCTTTCAGCAGCTCCTTTTCCCTGCAGACATGAAAAAATGCAGTTAGCTCAGAATAACTGTTGACCTCTGACCAATAGTTGTGGATTAGTGTACTGTCACCACAGTGGTTGAGGGGTCACCAACGTTTAAATTCAAATGTGGGGGTTTTATGTGTGGAACTGAAATGCTCTCCCCATGTCTGCGGGGGAGCAGGTTCTCTCCTTCATACTATAAACACTTAAATGCCCATCGTTGTCTGTCTATGTGTCGGCCCTGAGAAGAACTGGGAGACCTGTTCAAGGTGTAAACTGCCGGGATGGCGTCCAGCCCTCAGGGACCCTACAAAGGTTAAACAGCAAATTGGCGTTTTGCTGTCAAGACGTTTATTTTTTGTAAAAGGATAAAATGGAAATTAAATAAAACAACCACGCGGACTAGTCTGAAACTAAGCGCATTCTATACCATGCTTGTTCCTAAAAATACATTATCGTAATAACTGCTTTTATGATATAATTTGATTATTTGTTTAAGCCTAGTGCAAGCTCAAACAGTGAGAAGAGCTATTGACTAACAGATGGGTTTAAAGTAGATGCGTGACTGCAGCATGGATCGGCTCTGAGCACTTCCTGTATCCTGTGGACTATGATGTTGGTGGAGGACAATGTGATCTGTAATGAGAGCAGGGAGCAGGTGGAGGAGAACCTGGAGAGGTGGAGGTATGCGCTGGAGAAAGAGGAATGAAGGTCAGTGGCAGCGAGAAAGAATACATGTGTGTGAATGAAATTGAGCAGGAGTGAAGGGAGAGTTTTCAAAGATGGTGGTGGGAGCCGCTCAGCTGGATGGTTTAGAGATGGTGGCTCTGATCAGATGACAGGAGGCAGAACTGAAGATGTTAAAATGTGCTTTGGGAGTGAAGAGGATGAACAGGATAGCAGGGAAAGTGGATCTATTGATGGAGGGTTGTTGAAGAAAAAAAGGGGAAGACCAAAGAGGAGATTTCTGGATATTCTGTAAGAGGGCATGTTGGTTGGTTTGAAAGGGAAGATGGAATCAGATGATCCGATATGGCGACCCCTAAATGGAACAGCTCTAATAGGAGGAAAATAATCATTAGTATTTAAGCATTCAGCAGGAAGACAACCAATCTACAAGTCAGCAATCACCAGCAACATCTAGAAAAACCTACCACAAGACTACAGAAATTCTTAAGAGCACACTGGCACAAATATTTTACCTTTTTTCAGTTTTAATGGTACAAAGATTGATTTACTAAATTGATTTTCAAAAGGCGTTAAGTAGCTAGGCGACTTTTTAGAACGCAAACGTACATGTCAAATTCTTTCAAATATGAGACAGGGATGGTTGGAGGAGGAACTCCGTGTTCCCCAGAGGTCAAATCATGAGTTTTCTCCAAGTCAAGGACTCAAAAGTCGGATTGTTTGCGTGTTAATTCGGGTCCGTTCAAGCGCAGTTTGTTATAACGAGTGACTCGGTGCTGAATACCAGCTCGGAAGTTAAAACTGTACCAAATATGAACCAGAATGTGCCATACTTAGCCCCTTTTGATGTTTTTATTCGAACTCCTACATAGAGTTGGCCCCAATTTCTCTCTCCATGTTAGTTAGCAGCGAGCTAATAGCTAACAGCTAGTTACCTTCTGGCGGAGTCCAGCGCCTCTTTCATGCTCCGAACCGCTTCGGTCCTGGATTCTTCAAATGTCACCTCATCTGGCCCTTCGTCGTCACTCGATTCAACCGCTCCATCCAAATTAACTTTCAGTTTTTCCATCACTGTAGACGAGGTCGTTTTCCCACGTTGTTTCTTCGCCATGTTGAGCAGGAAAAGACGTCATCAAACTGCGCCACACCGTTGTGAGTTTAAGACGTGACAGAGCCCTCCAGTGGCAGAAAGATGAACTACAGACACTTTATTTTGCCTGAAGGGAAATTTGTCGTGGACTCCGTTCAATTACAATTTCACAGAAAGTTCACGGCTGAAGACATGCAATGATCTCACTGAAACCGATATCACAAAAGAAGTGCTCCATACATACGGCTCACATACCGTTGCCTGTGGTGTTTACGTAGTTTTTTGAAAACTATCCTGCACCTGCTGCAAGCAAGCAGAGAATTAAATAAGGTATTTCCTGTTTGACTTTTCAAAATAAAAGCTCGATAAAATATGCCATGACTTTCTATCCATACCAGCTGACATACATTGGTAGTTAATTTTTAAAATATAATTATATTTTAAAAATTAAGTTCAAAACTTATATATGAAATAATGTATTACCATTATAACACACTATGATTAGAGCAGATTTTATGCAAGGTCAAATAGTTGAATAAACTTTACATTCTACTACATACATGAGCCTGCATACATAATATTGTTAGTAATTAGGTGTATACACATACACCTAATAACTTACCAGCTGAAGTGATTGTGCTAAATATTGCAGTTTGTAATGTATGCACAGGTCGTATAGTATAGCAGATAGACATATTACACACCTAGGCTGATTTGGAGATACTTTTAAGGAGCTTGATGGACCTGGGCAATGATCACAGGGTTTGTGTTCAAACACCATTTCCTGAAACCTCCCCACATTCAACACAAGATGGCTGCCGTCACACCGCTGCACCAAGTGTATTTCAGAGTGACGGGCCGACGAGCTGCTATCACCGTGTAAAAGGCCTAGAGTGACTATCGTCAGAGAGTTAAATGATTAAGGGTTCCAGGGTGGGTCGTTGTGCAGTCATTGGTGTACAATGTGAAGAGGACTGGGGAACTTAAACAGGCCTGAGGGGGGAGGTTTGATTGATTGATTTTTTCCCCAGAGGGAGGGGATGATGTGGGAGTCAACTGAATATGGGGAAAATGAGAACCCATGCTGCTGCTGTCAGCTCCTCAGCACATGTTTTGAGGAGAAAAGCTGGGATGCCATTAGGACCAGCAGCCTTCTTGTTGTGTTGGTGTTTAAACAGTGACTGGACACAATGAGGATCTATCTGCAGTCTTTCATCCTGCTGAGCTACAGAGATTATCTCCCAAATGTCCCTACACTCAGAAGAGTAGTCCTGGGTTTCAGATAGAACTCGTTCAGTATCCTCGCTTTCTGCAGGTCTTAGGGGGAACAGAGAGTTGCTGACTGGAGACATTTTGCTTTTTTCCCCCTCAGTGTCAGTTTCCTGGAGTTGTTTGAGAAAAAGTTGTGTTAAATAATCTTGTTTTATTGTTTCAGCTGTACAGAAATGGCAGTAATTGGCTCTGCACACGTTGCCATAGCATTTATATAGAATTCTGTCCTCCATGGTCCCACAGTTAACGCACTGTTGGAAACCTGGTTGAGACTGTTCCACTTTGCAGTGGTTGAAATCCCCTAAAAGCTGGGAGGGACATACACAGCGCAGAGGATAACGTTTCTAAACTCCCCTTGCAGATAAACGAGTCTCTGACTCACACAAACTCCATTTATTTATTTGTAAAACACCTGGTAAAGAACCCAGACCTATTTCTCCTTTAACACGGAAGAGCAAAATAATTTCCCCAACATAGTTTAAGACATCAAAATATGTTGTCCCCACCGGTTAAATGTTATTCATGATGTGTTATTAAAGCATTACAATTATTGAATTGGCTGAAAACATCCTATTTAATAATTTTGAATTATCTGAATCCATACAGAAAATGTGATGGCGCTCATCAACCAATTTTAAAACAGCTGAAAACCTAGTTTCTATACTTTAAGATAAAATGGGTGAAAATACGATTAATTATTTACTTTGGTATATTTATTTTAATAACACTATTATGAATAAAACCAGATGTATGTAGTAGAATGTAAATGTAAAGTTTATACTATTATTTGACCTTACATAAAATCTACTATAATAAAAGGTCTATTATAATGGTAATACGTTATTATTTCTATTATATCATGAATTATTTTTGTCCTTACTTTTTAAAATACAATTATATTATAATTACCAATGTATGTAAGCTTGTATGTAAAGCAAGTCATGAAACATTTTTACAAGCTTTTATTTTGAAAAGTCATAAACCGGAAGTACCTTCATAATCAACCCTCTCCCAGTTTCTTGGAGCAGGTGCAGGATATTTTTTTACAAAAACAACCTAAAGGCCAAAGGTACCGAGACTCCTGCAGAACCGATGTACCGACTGTTGCTCCTCTTCCTAGCCGCTGCAGGAGAGTCCGTCCTCGGCCTGCCCCGGCTGGACGTCTTCCCGAAGGCTGGACCATGCCTCGCCCCGCAGCAGTGGGAGGGCCGCTGGGTTCTGTACGACCACAGCACCGGGAGGAACAGGAGGGCCGCAGTCTCTTATGACGGGCTGAACCAGAGAGTTCGGGTCCTGCAGCAGAACAAGAAACACACCCCTTGTGAGAGGTGACATAATATCTTACTTATAATGATTATTCATCGGGACCTGGCAACACAAATTTCCTGCTTTAATGATCAATAGTTGAAGCTATGAAACTTAGTAGAAAAATAAAGCAAAAATGATATTACTCTTGTGCTCTCTTTATTAAAGAGAGCACAAGAGTAATAATTATACAAATATATTGTTGTAAATAATAATACATTGTCAGTCCATCATCATAGCTTTAATATTACCCAACGTGGCAACCCAACCCTAATTGCTTTAGTAATAACTGTATTAATCTTTTAAAACTTTATAAAATAAAACAACTAACTAATATTCCTTATAACACCAACAATAATAAAACAATAAAAAAACATACATAAACACGATTATGATTAATATCAACATTAATATGTGCTCGTCATGTTACACAACCTGGCAACCCAAACGTTAGTTTCCTCTTTCCGGTGAGGTCCTTCCGGTTCCATCCTTTAGAAATCAACTGGACGGGCCACGGATGGCTGCCAGTTCTTACTAGAAGGCGATGCTTGGCTCTCTGTTGCTTTTTCTTGTTCTAAATAATAAGGATGAGCGTCCATTAGTCAAAACATGGCAACAACTGAAAACACGAAATCCCTCTCTACTTGTCTATCATACGGAAATTTAAAAATAGTTTTTTTTACTTTCCCCTGAAAGGACACAAAAAAATATTTGAATATTATATACAATTTATTCAAAAACATATCCCTAAATACACCCAAATATCTCAACATGTATTTATCTACTGTCTTAAACTGAACAAAATAGCTCAAATTAAAAAAAATTACTTTTTAAAAAAAAAAAAGAAAAAAAAAGAAATTTGTGCGACCTGTCGATTCTTTTGGGCCCGCTGTACCTACCCATAACAGCGGTTCTGGTTTTTAAATAAATCGGGCACTGATGGTCCAGCGATGTAATGTAAGTGTTTTATAAAAGGTTTATTTGAACTGATTGGATCAGAGGGAAATACAATACTGAGAAGGTGTCTGTTCTGTTCCTGAGATTTATTTCGAGACCAATAAATGAGCCAACTAAAAAGTCAAAGAGTAAATAGTGGCCAAATAACAATTGATGTGGTAACGTGTTTCGCTTTCAGCTCATTCTTCAGGCCGAAGAATCAGTTTTGATTTACATTTCTCCTCCCTTTCGTTCTCCAGGTTCTTTGAGTACATCTTCTTGTATCAGAGCATGGTGATGTTTCAGATTGACCAGAAGACCAAGGACTGCTCGAAGATCGCTCTGACTGAAGCCTGGGATCCCTTCGACATCCCAAACAACTCCACCTTTGAGGACCAGTACTTCATCGGAGGCCCCGGGGAAAACGTGGAGGTCCAGGAATGGTCAGACAGGAAGCCGGCACGCCAACGTAAGCCTTCCTCCAGGAACCATGATGCAATGTAGAGTGGTGTTGATGCCTTGAAGCGGTTTGCTATCGTTCGCAGCTACGGCCACCCTTTTCTTACTCACTAGGATTGTCAATTAAGGATTGGGAATTATTTTAAAAGCAAAGCTCTTAAACTTAGCAAATATTTCATCGCATGATGGTTCCTGAAACCGTAGGGATTGTATTAAAAATTGGTCTCATTGTGACTTTATGCCATTGCCATAAGGCGGCGTCAATATTGAGTGGTGTTGTTGCCATAAAGTGGTATTGTTGCTGAGAAGTGGTCATTGCTGTGGACTAGCTTTTATTGGCTTAATATTGTCATAAGACAGTGTTGTTGTGGTAAAGCTTTGTGATTACCGAAAAGCGGTTCCATTGCTGTAAAGCGGTATTGTTGCTCTGAAGTGGTCTTGTTGCCTTAATATTGATGCAATAAGGTGGGACTGTTGCCATTAGACAGTATCCTTTCCGTGAAGTTGGGTTGTTGCAGTGAAATGGTTTTGTTGCCCTAATATCGTCTTCATAAGACGGTGTTGTCGTAAAGCTGTGTCATTGCTGAAAAGTGGTGCGGTTGCTTTGAAGTGGTATCAGATGACGTCGTATCGGAACAATTTTAGGAGTACAAGTCCAGTCAGGCAACCAATTTTGATGAAGTGTCATTGCGGGAAAGTAATGTTACCATAAAAGGTTATGGTTGCCACTAGGTGGTGCTGGTGCTGTGAAATGCTTTTTTTTTGTCGAGTATATGAAATGTGGCAGAAGCATGGGCGTCTGTTACTAAAAGCTCTGCTTCCTGTTTGAGGTGCCATATCGTCTCGTCGTCTCTCCTGTAGATGAGACCTGGGTCGGCATTTACACTGTGAAGGACTGCTACCCGGTACAGGAGATCTACGCCCGGAACAGCAGCGTCACCACCTCCACCCGCTTCTTCGACCTCCAGCTGGGCATCAGCGACCCGGACGTCTTCACTCCGCCCGACACCTGTCAATCAGCCCGGCATGAGAGGATGTCCGAGTCCGACTGCTGAGGCCTTTGACCTTTTGGCACCTACAAAAACTCAGAGGCTGAGTCTCTGCGGTTGGGAAACATTTCAATCACCTATTCACTACGTCTTATATGATACACAATATAATCATTAAAACTACACAATATAAACATTAAAACTACACCATATAATCATTAGAACTATACAATATAATCATTAAAACTACACAATATAAACATTAAAACTAAACGGAGAAGTTAGATGATGCTCTGGACTCGTAATCGTCGTTCCGTTCAGGTGTGCCTCAATTAAAAAGTCCATTTCTGGGGTATTATATGCAGATGGTGTGGGATTAATGTAGTTTATTCTTATGATTTTGAATGTCGTCTTTTTTTAGTGCTTTATAAAACAACAAAATTCTTGCGGCTCTCTCCCTTTCCCCCACAGCGGATCGTCTCGTTCCACTTTTTATGATCTTGCATACTTTTTTCTTTTTTTTTTAATTAACATGCTCTTCCTGACAAAACCCTCACATTGATCCAGGCTAGGGACCGGCGCTAGATGTTACTGAGTACGTTGTTAGTAGGTAGGGTAGGTTCTTAGGAGGTGCGCAAGTTGAACCAACTAAGCTTTGACACTAGCACCAGGTTCCTAGAGGTTCCATCATTTTTGTCCAGTATTGATGCATTTGATGTTCCTTTGACTCCTTTGATGTTCCTTTGACTCCTTTGATGTTCCTTTGGCTCCTATGATGTTCCTTTGGCTCCTATGATGTTCCTTTGGCTCCTATGATGTTCCTTTGGGTTTAGAACTCACCGATTATAGAGCTATGACATCGACGTATGGGCTGATATGGCCCCTCAGTTGAACTTGTAATGTCTCGACTCTAGCGGCCTACAGTGGTCGACTCTTTCTGAATGAGTTCATTTTTCTTGTTATGAATATCCTTCAAATGTTCCCAAACCCCGAGAGTCTTTAAGTGAAAGGTTGATTTTAAAGTTAGATGCACTGAAAAGATGTAAGGACAACAAATTGATAAATGAATAAACATATGAAAATTGACAATTGTGCAGAAAATAAAGTGGAAAAAGCAAAAATAAAATAAATGTTTGGATCTATTGAATGATCTGACGACTATTCCCTGTGGACACAACTGCTGTGTTAAAACCCACTTTGATGGAGAGGATGAGCAGAGACCCCACAGATGCCCCCAGTGTAGACAGTACTTCACAGCGAGACCTGCCCTGGTTAAAACCACCATGTTAACAGCTTAAATGGAGAAGACTGCTGCTCCAGCCGATCTTCGCTACGCCTGACATAATGAGGTGGCCTGTGATGCCTGTAAGAAAACAAAGCCTTCAAGTTGTGTTTATTGTTCAGGAAGTCTTACTGAGAAACATATCCAGTGTTTTTATGAGACCCAGGCCTTAAAAACACAAGTTGGTGGAACATCCAAGAATCTCATGAAAAACATCTGCTCTCATGCTGAGGATGTGATGTTCTTTACTCCTGATGAGCAGTACAGTAGAGAGAAAGACACAAAGTGGAGGCCATCAGTCTCTCTGCTGATGAAGCAGTGGTGGAGAGTCAGAAGATCTTTAGTGACCTGATCCTTCTCATGGAGAAAAAATCTGATATGAAGTAACAGGTCAGATCCCAGCAGGAAGCAGAGTTGAGTCAATGAAAGAACTTCAGGAGAGGCTGGAGCAGGAGATAGAGGAGATGCTCAGGTTGACAACAACATCACAATCACCACTGAGTGTCTCTACAGACTCATCTGTCCTCAGAAGGTCTTTCAGGAGGTTCCAGCAGCTGTGTTAGCTACTAAAGACGCACATCTCACAGATGGTGGGTGAAGTAGATGTTTCACTATCTCAACCAGAACCTAAGACCAGAGCTGGTTTCTGAAATATTCATTTGACATCACTCTGGATCCAATCTCGGCACACAGGAAGCTGAGGGTTCTCCACAAGGTGAAGCTCCAGAACTAACTATCGACTATTCCCTGTGAAACAGAGGAGAGCAGCTCCATGGTTTAACAACCTGTCTCCTAGACCCCATCGCAACTAGGCTACGTGAAGAAAGTTTACCCTTAGTCAGAAAATCTATTAGAAATCAATCTGTCTTTAAATTCAGGCTACGTAACAGTCCTTTAAAATAGCCACAATCAAAGCACTGCTTAAAAGCCGACAGGTGATCCAGAGATTTTGGTAAACTACAGGGTGATATCCAACCTTCAATTCCTCTAAAACCTTAGAGAAAGTACTAACCAAACAATTGTTTGATTTTCTAACAATAGTTTGGTGAACCCTTAAAACCTGACTTGAAATCCTCAAAGTACAGAACCAGAACTGGTCAAAGTTACAAATGACGTTTCAATGACATCACACAATATATGCTCCCTTTAGGAAACATTACCACTCCATAAACTTACACTGTTATGCAGACGACACACAAGTGTACTTACCAATGAAACCAGATGCATCTAATCACTTATCCAGTTTAGAGGCGTGTCTCAAAGACATTAAGACCTGCAACTTATCAAATTCAGATAAAAGTGAAGTTATGTGCTGGGACCCAAGCACCTTAGAAAAACTATTTCTCTGATAATATAACTACTCTGGATGGTATGACCTTGGCCTCCAGCCGTACCCTTGGCCTCCAGCCGTACCCTTGGCCTCCAGCCGTACCCTTGGCCTCCAGCCGTACCCTTGGCCTCCAGCCGTACCCTTGGCCTCCAGCCGTACCCTTGGCCTCCAGCCGTACCCTTGGCCTCCAGCCGTACCCTTGGCCTCCAGCCGTACCCTTGGCCTCCAGCCGTACCCTTGGCCTCCAGCCGTACCCTTGGCCTCCAGCCGTACCCTTGGCCTCCAGCCGTACCCTTGGCCTCCAGCCGTACCCTTGGCCTCCAGCCGTACCCTTGGCCTCCAGCCGTACCCTTGGCCTCCAGCCGTACCCTTGGCCTCCAGCCGTACCCTTGGCCTCCAGCCGTACCCTTGGCCTCCAGCCGTACCCTTGGCCTCCAGCCGTACCCTTGGCCTCCAGCCGTACCCTTGGCCTCCAGCACCACTGTGAGGAACCTGGGAGTCATCTTTGATCAGGATGTGTCCTTTGACTCCCACATGAAACAGATTTATAGAAATGCTTCATCTGTGTAATATTTCTAAAACGGCACATTCTTTCCCAAAAAGACGCAGAAGAGGTAGTTCATGCATTTGTTACTTCCAAGATGGATTACTGTTACGTCCTACTAGCAAACAGTCCGAATAAGTCCCTGAAGCCCCTCCAGCTGATCCAGAACACTGCTGCACGTGTGCTGACCAGAACCAGGGTATCTGCTGCTAAGGACCTGCTGGATGTCCACTGATTTCAAGATGCTCATGATGAGGATTATTATATACTAATTCCATAAGCTATTGCTAAATGTTATTAAATTAATATTAATGTTAGTATTGCTAACAACATTAGCTCTTTCTGGAAAACACCTCTTATCTGTTGTTTTGAATTGGCACCATATGAATAAAGATTGATTCATTGATGGTTTAGTGATGAAAATGGAGAAGACTGTTTCTCCTGACGATCTATGCTGTGCTGGACATAATGATGTGGTCTGTGATGTCTGTACTGAGAGAAAATGGAAAGCCTTCAAGTCATGTTTACTGTGCAGGAAGTCTTACTGAGAGAAACATCTCCAGCGTTTATATTAACAAATAAAATACGTTGGTGGAACTTCCAAGGATCTCATGAAGAACATCTGCTCTCATGCTGAGGAAATGATGATGTTCTTTACTCCTGATCAGCAGTACAGTAGAGAGAAAAACATGAAGTTTCAACACGAAGATGAGGCAATCAGTCTCTCTGCTGATGAAGCAGAGGTGGAGAGTCAGAAGATCTTTAGTGAACTGATCCTCCAATGGAGAGAAGATCTGACATGAAGTAACAGGTCAGATCCCAGCAGGAAGCAGAGGTGAGTCAAATGAGAACTTCAGGAGAGGCTGGAGCAGGAGATAGATGAGATGCTGAGGTTGACAACAACATCACAATCACCACTGAGTGACTCTACAGACTCATCTGTCCTCAGAAGGTCTTTCAGGAGGTTCCAGCAGCTGTGTTAGCTACTAAAGACGCACATCTCACAGATGGTGGGTGAAGTAGATGTTTCACTATCTCAACCAGAACCTAAGACCAGAGCTGGTTTCTGAAATATTCATTTGACATCACTCTGGATCCAATCTCGGCACACAGGAAGCTGAGGGTTCTCCACAAGGTGAAGCTCCAGAACTAACTATAGACTATTCCCTGTGGACACAACTACTGCCTTTGCTGCTGTGATAAAACCCACCTTGATGGAGAGGATGAGCAGAGACCCCACAGATGCCCCCAGTGTAGACAGACCTTCACACCGAGACCTTCCCTGGTTAAAACCACCATGTTAGCAGCTTTAATGGAGAAGACTGCTTCTCCTACCGATCTATGCTGTGCTGGACATAATGATGTGGTCTGTGATGCCTGCACTGAAAGAAAACGTAAAGCCCTCAAGTCTTGTTTACTGTGCAGGAAATCTTACTTTGAGAATAACAGCCAGGAATTTTAATACACCCAGGTCTTAAAAACAAGCTGGTGGAACAAGCAAAGGACCTCACGAAGAACATCTGCTCTCATGCTGAGGTGATGATGTTCTTTACTCCTGATCAGCAGATAAATAAAGAGATAAACGTAAAGTTGCTTCAACACGAAGTGGAGGCCATCAGTCTCTCTGCTGATGAAGCAGTGGAGGAGAGTGAGAAGATCTTTAGTGACCTGATCCTTCTCATGAATAAAAGAAGATCTGATGTGAAGCAGAGGTCTGTCAAATGAAAGAACTTCAGGAGAGGCTGGATCAGGAGATAGAGGAGATGCTGAGGTTGACAACAACATCACAATCACCACTGAGTGACTCTACAGACTCATCTGTCCTCAGAAGGTCTTTCAGGAGGTTCCAGCAGCTGTGTTAGCTACTAAAGATGCACTTCTTACAGATGGTGGGTGAAGTGGACGTTTTACTGTCATTTCCCGTTGACACAATCGATAAACTGTTGCACACTCTGCTGCTTCGATATAGTCGTCACAACTTAGAGGCTAACTTATTTAAAAGTTCCCTTTTATCTGGAGCACTAATCTACCCACTCGTATTTAGACATTTTCACTAAATCCGAAGAGTTAGTTCATGCATTTGTTACTTCCGGGATGGATTACTGTAACGTCCTACTAGCAGACGGTCCCAATAAGTCTCTGAAGCCCCTAGAGCTGATCCAGAACGCTGCTGCACGTGTGCTGACCAGAACCAGGATAAGAGAATATAGCTATCCTGTATTATTTTCCCTTCATTGGCTCGAGGTAAAATCTAGAATGGAATTCAAAATTGATTGATTGATGCTTTAGTGATGAAAATGGAGAAGACTGCTTCTCCTGCTGATCTATGCTGTGCTGGACATAATGATGTGGTTTGTGATACTGAGAGAAAATGGAAAGTCTTCAAGTCATGTTTACTGTGCAGGAAGTCTTACTGAGAGAAACATCTCCACCTTTATCATGAAACCTCTGCCCTTAGAAAACACAGGTTGGTGGACCCCTCCAAGAACCTCCTGGAAGACTACTGCTCTAATCACGATAACGTGATGAAGATGTTCATTCGTACCGATCAGCAGTCCAATAGAGAGAAACACCCAAAGTTGCTTTGACGTGATTTGGAGGCAATTAATCCCTCCGCTGATGAAGTAGAGGTGGACAGTGAGAAGACCAGGTCTTAAAAACAAGGTTGTGGCACCAACCAAGGATCTCATGAAGAACATCTGCTCTCATGCTGAGGAGGTGAGGATGTTCTTCTCTCCTGATCAGCAGCACAATAAGGAGAAAGACTTGATATTGCTTCAACACGAAGTGGAGGTCATCAAATTGGAAGAGAGCGAAGATCTTTACTGAGCTGATCCATCTCAGTGGGAAAAGACCCGATGTGAGGCAGCAGGTCAAAACCAGGCAGGAAGCGGAGGTGAGTCGAATGAAAGACCTTCAGGAGATGCTGAAGCCCAAGATAGATGATCTGAAGAGGAGAGATGCTGAGCTCGACAACGTCACACAACCACTGACTCTACAGACTCATCTGTCCCCAGAAGGTCTTTCAGGAGGTTCCAGCAGCTGTGTTGGAAACCAGAGACAAACTACATGATGTCCTGAGAGACAGGTGGACAAACATCTCACTGATGGTGGGTGAAGTGAATGTTTTACCGTTTTAACCAGAACCTAAGTCCAGAGCTGGTTTCTGAGATATTATTAGATGAGGAAAGGCAGCAGTGGCCCACATTGTCAGTAAGGAAACCACCATCTTGGATCTCAGGCCTGCAAGAAAACATGTTTAGATCAAAGCTGTAACTCGTTTCAGCTTTGAGAAAGTGAAAATTCAGTCGGTCGTCGACTTTGAGGCGATACGGCGCCGAGAGAAGTTCAGCTGGATCGGGAAAACTTCCTTTGTTTGATCTCTTTGGATCTTCTGAATGATCCGACGACTATTCCCTGTGGACACAACTACTGCCTTTGTTCTTTTAAAACCCACTCTGATGGAGAGGATGAGCAGAGACTCCACAGATGCCCCCATTGTAGACAGACCTTCACACAGAGACCTGTCCTGGTTAAAACCACCATGTTAGCAGCTTTAGTGGAGAAGACTGCTTCTCCTGCCAATCTATGCTGTGCTGGACATAATGATGTGGTCTGTGATGCCTGTACTGAGAGATAATGGAAAGCCTTCAAGTCATGTTTACTGTGCAGGAAGTCTTACTGAGAGAATCATGTCCAGCATTTTTATGAAACCCATGCATTAAAAACACAAGTTGGTGGAACCTCCAAGGATCTCATGAAGAACATCTGCTCTCATGCTGAGGAAGTGATGATGTTCTTTACTCCTGATCAGTAGTAAAGTAAAGAAAAACATGAAGTTTCAACACGAAGTGGAGGCCATCAGTCTCTGCTGATGAAGCAGTGGTGGGGAGTGAGAAGATCTTTAGCGACCTGATCCATCTCCTGGATAAAAGAAGATCCGATGTGAAGCAGAGGTGAGTCGAATGAGAACTTCAGGAGAGGCTGGAGCAGGAGATAGATGAGATGCTGAGGTTGACAACAACATCACAATCACCACTGAGTGACTCTACAGACTCATCTGTCCTCAGAAGGTCTTTCAGGAGGTTCCAGCAGCTGTGTTAGCAACTACAGATGCACATCTCACAGATGGTGGGTGAAGTAGATGTTTTACCGTCTCAACCAGAACCTAAGACCAGAGCTGGTTTCCTGAAATACTTAGGAATGTTCTGGATCCATCTCACCCCACAGGAAGCTGGTATATCAGAATGGAGGTGCACCTGGATCAGGTTCTCTGTCCTTCATCACCACTGAGACCATGATTCTGCTGCACAGAGTCCAGAGACACATTTACTCAGCATCTCCATGCCTGACTTCAGTTTGTGCACGGAACCACCGCTAAGTTCTGTAAACTCCAAAACACTCCAATAGACTGTTTAATGAAACCGCCTCCTGACAAAAAACTGATGTTGAAACCGTTTTCATTTTATCAGTCAAACAGGTTCTGCAAACAGCATCTACTGCTTTAGCTGTGATAAAACCCACTTTGATGGAGAGGATGAGCAGAGACCCCCCAGTGTAGACAGACCTTCACACCGAGACCTGCCCTGGTTAAAACCACCATGTTAGCAGCTTAAATGGAGAAAATGGAGAAGACTGCTTCTCCTGCCGATCTATGCTGTGATGGACCTAATGATGTGGTCTGTGATGCCTGCACTGAAAGAAAACGTAAAGCCTTCAAGTTCTGTTTGGTGTTCAGGAAATCTTACTGCGAGAATCATCTCCACAAGCTGGTGGAACCCTCCAAAAATCACGTGGCAAACATCTGCTGTAAACATGAAGATGTTCTTTTGTACCGATCAGCAGTCCAGTAGAGAGGATAGAGAGAAAGAACTAAAGTCGCTTTGACGTGAAGTGGAGGCCATTAATCTGTCTGCTGATGAAGCAGTGGTGGAGAGTGAGAATTTCTTTAGCGAACTGATCCATCTCCTGGATAAAAGAAGATCTGATGTGAAGCAGAGGTGAGTCCAATGAGAACTTCAGGAGATGCTGGAGCAGGAGATAGATGCTGAGGTTGACAACAACATCACAATCACCACTGAGTCACTCTACAGACTCATCTGTCCCCAGAAGGTCTTTCAGGAGGTTCCAGCAGCTGTGTTAGCTACTAAAGATGCGCATCTCACAGATGGTGGGTAAAGTGGATGTTTTACCGTCTCAACCAGAACCTAAGATCAGAGCCAGTTTCCTGAACTAATTAGGAATGTGCTGGATCCAAACTTGGCAAACAGGAAGCTGCTGTTATCTGATGGAAACCGAAAAGTCAGTAATGAACGATCAAACGTATCCGAGTCACCCAGACAGGTTCACTGATTGTTGTCAGGTCCTGAGTCCAGAGAGTCTACCTGGACGGTGTTACTGGGAGTTGAGGAGGAGAGGGGTACTTAGCAGCAGTCACACACCAGAGTATCGGCAGAGAAGGGAACTCTGATGAATGTAAGTTTGGGTCCAAGGACAAATCATGGGGATTGAGATGTTTTCTAAACGGTTAGAAATTCTCTTACAACAAGGTCTAAACTCCTGTCTCAGATCCACAGTCGTTCTGAATAGGGGTGTACCTGGATCAAATGCAGGTATTCCGTCCTTCTATAACATCACTGAGACCATGATCCTGCTGCACAGAGTCCAAAACAAGGTTCACTCACTCTCCATTCTTGAGTTCGTTTTTTTTTTTTTTTGGCACGGAACCAACGCTATGTTCTGTAAACTCCAAAACAATCAAAATTGACTTTATGAAACAACAACTACTGCCTTTGTTCTGTTTGGTGTGCAGGAAATCTTAATGTTTAATCTCCACAAGCTGGTGGAACCCTCCAAGAATCATGTGGCGAACATCTGCTCTCATCATGATGAGGTGATGAAGATGTTCTTTCGTACAGATCAGCAGTCCAGTAGAGAGGATATAGAGAAAGACCTAAAGTTGCTTCAACAAGATGTTGAGGCCATCAGTCTCTCTGCTGATGAAGCAGTGGTGGAGAGTGAGAAGATCTTTAGTGACCTGATCCTTCTCACGGAGAAAATATCTTGTTATGAAGTAACAGGTCAGATCCCGGCAGGAAGCAGAGGTGGGTCAATTAAAGATCTTCAGGAGAGGCTGGAGCAGGAGATAGTGGTTGTGTGACATTGTCAACCTCAGCATCTCATCTGAGTGACTCTACAGACTCATCTGTCCCCAGAGGTTCTTTCAGGAGGTTCCAGCAGCTGTGTTAACTACTTAAGACGCGCATCTCACAGATGGTGGGTGAAGTGGATGTTTTACTGTCTCAACCAGAACCTGAGTGAGTCGAATGAAAGACCTTCAGGAGATTCTGAAGCACAAGATAGATGATCTGAAGAGGAGAGACGCTGAGCTCGACAACGTCACACAACCACTGACTCTACAGACTCATCTGTCCTCAGAAGGTCTTTCAAGAGGTTCCAGCAGCTGTGTTGGACACCAGACACAAACTACATGATGTCCTGAGAGACAGGTTGACAACATCTCACTGATGGTGGCTGAAGTAGATGTTTTACCGTCTCATCCAGAACCTAAGACCAGAGCTGGTTTCTGAGATACTCATTTGACATCAATCTGGATCCAAACTCACCAAACAGGAAGCTGACGGCTCTCCACAAGGTGAAGCTCCAAAACTAACTATCGACTATTCCCTGTGGACACAACTACTGCCTTTGCTGTGATAAAACCCACTTTGATGGAGAGGATGAGCAGAGACCCCACAGATGCCCCCAGTGTAGACAGACCTTCACACCGAGACCTGCCCTGGTTAAAACCACCATGTTAACAGCTTAAATGGAGAAAACTGCTGCTCCAGCCGATCTACGCTACGCTTCAATGCGAATGGAGGCCATCAGTCTCTCTGCTGATGAAGCAGTTGCGGAGTGTGAGAAGATCTTTAGTGACCTGATCCATCTCCTTGGTAAAAAAGCAGATTTGGGGCAGCTGTTTTGAATTGGCACCATATGAATAAAGATTGATTCATTGATGGTTTTGTGATGAAAATGGAGAAGACTGCTTCTCCTGCCAATCTATGCTGTGCTGGACGTAATGATGTGGTCTGTGATGTCTGTACTGAGAGAAAATGGAAAGCCTTCAAGTCATGTTTACTGTGCAGGAAGTCTTACTGAAGGAAACATCTCCACCTTTATCATGAAACCACTATTCTTAGGAAACACGGGTTGGTGGACCCCTCCAAGAACCTCCTGGAAAACTACTGCTCTAATCACGATGACTTGATGAAGATGTTTTTTCGTAGAGATCAGCAGTCCAGTAGAGAGGATAGAGAGAAACACCCAAAGTTACTTTGACGGGAAGTGAAGACCATCAATTTCTTTCTGATGAAGCAGTGGTGGAGACTCAGAAGATCTTTAGTGACCTGATCCTTCTCATGGAGAAAATATCTGATATGAAGTATCAGGTCAGATCCCTGCAGGAAGCAGAGTTGAGTCAATGAAAGAACTTCAGGAGAGGCTGGAGCAGGAGATAGATGAGTGTACGGAAATAAGTTTCCTTTTTTGGTGAAGTGTAGGGCTTCTTGTCCCAAACATATTGTTTACAGTATTAACTGTTAGCAACACAAAAGTTATTTACTTTACGTAGAATGAAGCAAAACTCATTAATTATCTAAACACAATGAAACAACTGAGTCACATCAGATCCTGGTCCAGAGGACCCGGTCCACATCTCAAACCTGCATGAGTGGACTGAGGCCTCTGTCCTCAGTCCACTCATGCATGAGGGGACTGAGGCCTCTGTCCTCAGTCCACTCATGCATGAGGGGAAGACCTGTGTTTCCCCTCCAGCTGTGTCTCATTACGTCAGTGTACATAGTCAGTCCTCACCTTCCCTTCTGTGCCAGATCGTTGTATTATGTTCACCCGTGTCATCACGCGTCCCAGCATTGTTTCCAGTGTGTTGTAAGTAATCCTAGTTAGTTGTTCCGGTTTGATCCCCTGCTTTTCCTCGTGCCGTTTTCACCAGACCTTCACACTGAGACCTGCCCTGGTTAAAACCACCATGTTAGCAGCTTTAATGGAGAAGACTGCTTCTCCTGCCGATCTATGCTATGCTGGACCTAATGATGTGGTCTGTGATGCCTGCACTGAAATAAAACGTAAAGCCTTCAAGTCTAGTTTACTGTTCAGGAAATCTTACTTTGAGAAAAACAACCAGCATTTTTATGAAACCCAGGTCTTAAAAACAAGCTGGTGGAACAAGCAAAGGACCTCATGAAGAACATCTGCTCTCGTGCTGAGGAGGTGATGTTCTTTACTCCTGATCAGCAGTTCAATAAACAGAAAAACGTAAAGTTGCTTCAACACGAAGTGGAGGCCATCAGTCTCTCTGCTGATGAAGCAGTGGTGGAGAGTGAGAAGATCTTTAGCGACCTGATCCACCTCCTGGATAAAAGAAGATCCGATGTGAAGCAGAGTTGAGTCAATGAAAGAACTTCAGGAGAGGCTGGAGCAGGAGATAGATGAGATGCTGAGGTTGACAACAACATCACAATCACCACTGAGTGACTCTACAGACTCATCTGTCCCCAGAAGATCTTTCAGGAGGTTCCAGCAGCTGTGTTATCTACTAAAGACGCACATCTCACAGATGGTTGGTGAAGTAGATGTTTTACTGTCTCAACAAGAACCTAAGACCAGAGCTGGTTCATACTGTAAGTATACGTCATTTCCCGTTGACACACTCTGCTGCTTCGATAGTCGTCACAACTTAGAGGCTAACTTATTTCAAAGTTCCCTTTTATCGAGAGTCATTTAACTGAAGCACTCATCGACCCAGTCATATTCAGACATTTTTGATAAATCTGCACTTTGTTTTTGAAACACCTAGCCGTTAAACCTAGAAGTTAGATATGGCTTCCCTCTCCTCCTCATGCTGCTGCTCTGTGTGTGTGATACGTTTAGCTACTCTTCTGCCTCCTTTAACTCTAATGATAAGTGTTATAGATTTAATTTATTTGTAGCCCTGGAGGCGAGGCTCACTGAATTGGAGATGCTGTTCCGCACCATGGTAAATACCCCGCTAGCGAGCCAGCCCCCTGTAGCCGGTGCGGACCGACCTGTCTTAGCTCCTCCTAGCAGCTCCCTAGCAGCCGGGAAAACAGAGTCTGGTGACTGAAGAAGGCATAGCCCGAAACACCAGCCCACAGTTCACCGCCAACATGTTCATGTTTCAAACAGATTTTCCCCACTCAGCAACACACCTGCTGAGAAACTAACTCTGGTCATTGGCAGTTCTATTTTACGGAACGTGAAGTTAGCAACACCAGCGACCATAGTCAAATGCATTCCTGGGGCCAGAGCGGGCGACGTTGACTCATATTTAAAACTGCTGGCGAAGGATAAGCGTAAATATAGAAACATAATCATTCACGTTGGCGGTAATGTCACCCAATTACGCCAATCAGAGGTCACAAAAATGAATGTTCAAGCGGTGTGTGCTTTCGCTAAAACTATGTCGGACTCTGTAGTTTTCTCTGGGTCCCGCCCCGATCTGACCAGCGATGACACGTTTAATAATAATACATTTAATTTATAATGCACTTTACATTTGGATTAAATCTCAAAGTGCTACAAAGGAAAAGCAAATAAAAACAAAAAAATAATATAACTGTATAAAAGCCTGACCAAAAAGCAGCAATGTTAATTAAGTTTATAGGTTCTGCTAAAAAGGAAAGTTCTAAGACCTTTTTTAAATGTGTCAGTAGTCTGTGGAGCCCTCAGATGGTCAGGGAGGGCATTCCACAGACGAGGGGCAGCAGAACAGAAGGCCCGATCACCCATGGGGCTGAGCTTAGTCCGGGGAAGGAGGAGTCGGTTTGAGTGGGTAGAACGATGGGATCGTGTTGAGGTCAGTGGGGTGAGTAGTTCTTTTAGGTAGGGGGGTGCGTTACCATGGATACACTTGTGAGTGAGGAGAGAGATCTTATAATCAATCCTGGTGGAGATGGGAAGCCAATGAAGAACGGGGGTGATGTGTTTGTGTTTACAAACTCATCAGGATCCTTGCAGCACTGTTTTGAACATCCTGTAGTCTTTGAGAAGGTTGTTACAGTAATCCAGTCTGGAGGAGACAAATGCGTGGACCAGCTTTTCAGCATCACTCAAGGTTAGTGAAGAACTGAGTTTGGAAATATTTCTGAGACGGTGAAAGGAGATCTTGCAGATGTGTTTGATGTGGGATTCAAAAGTGAGTTGAGGGTTGAATCTTACACCGAGGTTGGTGACTGATGAAGACTGACGAAGAGAGGGGAATGTCATGACCAGAGAAGGTAATACTGGTTATTGAGGAAGACTGGGTCTGATGTGAGATGCCAATTAAAATAGCTTGGGTTTTGTAGCTGTTCAACTGGAGAAAGTTGTTTTTCATCCACACCTTTATCTCCTCCAGACAAGCGTGGAGAGTTGACAGTGGAGATGATGATGACGATGACGATGTAGAGGCTGCGGAGGAACATGTGTCAGTTTTTATGTAGATTTGCGTGTCTTCAGTGTAACAATGGAAAGAGAGTCCATATCGACTGATGACACGGCCAAGGGGGAGGGGCATGTACAGTATGAAGAGAATGGGGCCGAGGACTGATCCCTGGGGGACTCCACAGGTGACGGTGTGTGTCCGGGACTTAGAACTTCCAAGGGAAACATTCTGTTAGTGAGGTAGGATTGAAACCAGTTTAGGGCGGTGGCAGTGAGTCCAGTGGTGAGATGTAGGCGGTGTAGGAGTATTCCAGGGTCAACCGTGTCGAAGGCAGCAGACAAATCAAGGAGAATCAGGAGGGAAGGTGAACCAGCATCTGCTGCCATCCGTAGGTCATTTGTGACTCTGAGCAGAGCCGTTTCTGTTCTGTGGGCGGAGCTGAAACCGGACTGAAAAGTTTCAAAGAGGTTGTTGTATTTGAGGTGATCCTGGAGGTGGGCAGCAACTACTTTTTCCAGAACTTTGGAGAGGAATGGGAGTTTGGAAATGGGCCTGTAATTAGTAAAAACGTCTGGATGGAGAGTAGTTTTTTTGAGGAGTGGTCTGATTATGGCGGCTTTTAGGGCAGATGCAACAAAGCCAGCCTGGAGGGATTGATTGATTACAGCGGTGGTCAGGAGACTGATGGAAGAGATGTTAGTTTTCACTAGGGCTGTAGGAAAGGGGTCGAAGGCACAGGTAGAGGGCTTCATCGTCCTGATAACCTCAACCTCCTGCTGTGAGATTTCTGGGAAGCACTTTAGATGCTGTGAGATCTCAAACTGTGAGTAAGCAGACTGAATAGGTGGAGGAGGAACCAGAAAGGACAGAACTGATCGAGTCAATTTTGGATTTGAAGAAAGCCATGAAATTATTACAATGCGGCGCTTTCTGGAAAACACCTCTTGACAACTGTTTTGGATTGGCACCATATGAATAAATATTGACGGTTTTGTGATGAAAATGGAGAAGACTGCTTCTCCTGCCGATCTATGCTGTGATGGACATAATGATGTGGTCTGTGCTGAAAGGAAACGTAAATCCCTGAAGTTCTGTTTGGTGTGCAGGAAGTCTTCAGAAAGATCTTTAGAAGATCTTTAGTGACCTGATCCATCGCAACAGCTGCCCTAAGTGTCGACAGACCTTCACAAGACCTGCCATGGTTAAAACCATCATGTTAGCAGCTTTAGTGGACAAAATGAGGACGGCCGCACCTGTTGATCTATTCTATGCTGGACCTAATGATGTGGTCCGATGCCTGTACATCCCTGAAGTCCTGTTTGTTCATGAAATCTTATTGTGAGAAACATTATAAATTAAATGTATTATTATTATTATTATCTGCTCTCATGCTGAGAAGGTGATGTTCTTTACTCCTGATCAGCAGTTCAATAAGGAGAAAGACATGATATTGCTTCAACACGAAGTGGAGGCCATCAATCTCTCTGCTGATGAAGCAGTTGCGGAGTGTGAGAAGATCTTTAGTGACCTGATCCATATCCTTGGTAAAAAAACAGATGTGGGGCAGCATATGAATAAAAATTGATTGATGGTTTTGTGATTAAAATGGAGAAGACTGCTTCTCCTGCCAATCTATGCCGTGCTGGACATAATGATGTGGTCTGTGATGTCTGTACTGAAATAAAATGGAAAGCCTTCAAGTCCTGTTTACTGTGCAGGAAGTCTTACTGAAACATCTCCAGCTTTATCATGAAACCACTGCCCTTAGAAAACACAGGTTGGTGGACTCCTCCAAGAACCTCCTGGAAGACTACTGCTCTAATCACGATAACGTGATGAAGATGTTCTTTCGTACCGATCAGCAGTCCAATAGAGAGAAACACCCAAAGTTGCTTTGACGTGATGTGGAGGCAATTAATCCCTCCGCTGATGAAGTAGAGGTGGACAGTGAGAAGATCAGGTCTTAAAAACAAGTTTGTGGCACCAACCAAGGATCTCATGAAGAACATCTGCTCTCATGCTGAGGAGGTGATGTTCTTCACTCCTGATCAGCAGCACAATAAAGAGACAGACACAAAGTTGAGGCGATCAGTCTCTCTGCTGATGAAGCGGTGGTGGAGAGTGAGAAGTTCTTTAGCGACCTGATCCACCTCCTGGATAAAAGAAGATCCGATGGGAAGCAGAGGTGAGTCAATGAAAGAACTCCAAGGGAGGCTGGAGCAGGAGATAGATGAGATGCTGAGGTTGACAACAACATCACAATCACCACTGAGTGACTCTACAGACTCATCTGTCCCCAGAAGTTCTTTCAGGAGGTTCCAGCAGCTGTGTTATCTACTAAAGATGCACATCTCACAGATGGTGGGTGAAGTGGATGTTTTACCGTCTCAACCAGAACCTAAGACCAGAGCTGGTTTCCTGAAATACTTAGGAATGTTCTGGATCCAAACTCACCGCACAGGAAGCTGGTATATCTGAATGGGGGTGTACCTGGATCAGGTTTTCTGTCCTTCACCACTGAGAGCATGATCCTGCTGCACAGAGTCCAGAAACACATTTACTCAGCATCTCCATGCCTGACTTCAGTTTGTGCACGGAACCACCGCTAAGTTCTGTAAACTCCAAAACACTCCAATAGACTGTTTAATGAAACCGCCTCCTGACAAAAAACCCAACGAAACTGATGTTGAAACGGTTTTCATTTTATGAGTCAAACAGGTTCTGCAAACAACAACTACTGCTTTAGCTGTGATAAAACCCACTTTGATGGAGGGGTTGAGCAGAGACCCCACAGATGCCCCCAGTGTAGACAGACCTTCACACCGAGACCTGCCCTGGTTAAAACCACCATGTTAGCAGCTTTAGTGGACCAGATTAAGACAAGGGATTTTCATGCTGCTCCTGTTGATGTATGCTATGATGGACTTAATGATGTGGTCTGTACTGAGAGAAAACGTAAAGCCCTGAAGTTCTGTTTGGTGTGCAGGAAATCTTACTGCGAAGAACATATCCAGCGTTTTTATGAAACCCAGGCCTTAAAAACACAAGTTGGTGGAACATCCAAGAATCTCATGAAGAACATCTGCTCTCATGCTGAGGAGGTGATGAAGTTCTTTACTCCTGATCAGCAGTACAACAGAGGGTAGAGAGGAAGACGTGAAGGAGCTTCAACACGAAGTGGAGGCCATCAATCTCTCTGCTGATGAAGCAGGGATGGAAAGTAAGATCTTTAGCGACCTGATCCACCTCCTGGATAAAAGAAGATCCGATGCGAAGCAGAGGTGAGCCGAATGAGAACTTCAGGAGAGGCTGGAGCAGGAGATAGATGAGATGCTGAGGTTGACAACAACATCACAATCACCACTGAGTGACTCTACAGACTCATCTGTCCTCAGGTCTTTCAGGAGGTTCCAGCAGCTGTGTTAGCTACTAAAGATGCACATCTTACAGATGGTGGGTGAAGTGGACGTTTTACTGTCATTTCCCGTTGACACAATCGATAAACTGTTGCACACTCTGCTGCTTCGATATAGTCGTCACAACTTAGAGGCTAACTTATTTAAAAGTTCCCTTTTATCGGCAGCAATTTAACTGAAGCACTAATCTACCCACTCGTATTTAGACATTTTCACTAAATCAGAAGTTAGTTCATGCATTTGTTACTTCCAGGATGGATTACTGTAACGTCCTACTAGCAGACGGTCCCAATAACTCTCTGAAGCCCCTAGAGCTGATCCAGAACGCTGCTGCACGTGTGCTGACCAGAAACAGGATAAGAGAATATAGCTATCCTGTATAGCTATATTGACTGCTTCTCCTGCTGATCTATGCTGTGCTGGACATAATGATGTGGTCTGTGATGTCTGTACTGAGAGAAAATGGAAAGCCTTCAAGTCATGTTTACTGTGCAGGAAGTCTTACTGAGAGAAACATCTTCAGCTTTATCATGAAACCACTGCCCTTAGAAAACACGGGTTGGTGGACCCCTCCAAGAACCTCCTGGAAGACTACTGCTCTAATCACGATGACGTGATGAAGATGTTCATTCGTACCGATCAGCAGTCCAATAGAGAGAAACACCCAAAGTTGCTTTGACGTGATGTGGAGGCAATTAATCCCTCCGCTGATGAAGTAGAGGTGAACAGTGAGAAGACCAGGTCTTAAAAACAAGTTGGTGGAACCTCCAAGGATCTCATGAAGAACATCTGCTCTCATGCTGAGGAGGTGATGATGTTCTTCACTCCTGATCAGCAGCACAATAAGGAGAAAGACTTGATATTGCTTCAACACGAAGTGGAGGCCATCAAATTGGCAGAGAGTGAAGATCTTTACTGAGCTGATCCATCTCAGTGAGAAAAGATCCGATGTGAGGCAGCAGGTCAAAACCCGGCAGGAAGTGGAGGTGAGTCGAATGAAAGACCTTCAGGAGATGCTGAAGCACAAGATAGATGATCTGAAGAGGAGAGATGCTGAGCTCGACAACGTCACACAACCACTGACTCTACAGACTCATCTGTCCCCAGAAGGTCTTTCAGGAGGTTCCAGCAGCTGTGTTGGACACCAGAGACAAACTACATGATGTCCTGAGAGACAGGTGGACAAACATCTCACTGATGGTGGCTGAAGTAGATGTTTCACTGTCTCAACCAGAACCTAAGACCAGAGCTGTTTTCTGAGATATTATTAGATGAGGAAAGGCAGCAGTGGCCCACATTGTCAGTAAGGAAACCACCATCTTGGATCTCAGGCCCGCAAGAAAACATGTTTAGATCAAAGCTGTAACTCGTTTCAGCTTAGAGGAAGTGAAAATTCAGTCAGTCGTCGACTTTGAGGCGATACGGCGCCGAGAGAAGTTCAGCTGGATCGGGAAAACTTCCTTTGATTGATCTCTCTGGATCTTCTGAATGATCCGACGACTATTCCCTGTGGACACAACTACTGCCTTTGTTCTGTTAAAACCCACTTTGATGGAGAGGATGAGCAGAGACCCCACAGATGCCCCCAGTATAGACAGACCTTCACACAGAGACCTGTCCTGGGGTTAACAACACCATGTTAGCAGCTTTAGTGGAGAAAATGGAGAAGAATGCTGGTCCTAATGATGTGGTCTGTACTGAGAAAATGTAAAGCCTTCAGGTCGTGTTTACTGTGCAGGAAGTCCTACTGAGAGAAACATCCAGCATTTTTATGAAACTCAAATCTTAAAAACACACAAGCTGGTGGAACCTCCAATTATCAAAGTACCGATTGTCATAAGGATGAGAAAATATGCCCCTTTGAACTTTTTCAATTAATGACAGATTTATGATTTGGGGCAAAAGTCTATACGACTATTCTTTTGGAAAAAGACCATCAATTTTATTCTCAAAAAGTGTAAAGATTGTTTGTCATTAACAGTTCATGGCATTTTTATGAAAAAGAATTATACTTTCCTAGCCAAATGAGAAAAATAATTTCTAAAAAGTTATATTTGTTATTCAATCCAGGTATAGTTTTTTTTTCTTTTGAATGAATTTATAAAAATGCTGACCTGATGCAGTTATAAACTCTTTAATTCAAACGTCCCATGATGTAAAAAGGATTTTTTTTCATTTAATCCTGATTAAAAGTATTTCTGTTAATGAGGTTTAATCAATTTTAAATGTTATTCACTGTTGATAATCCTTTCCCCCTTATGTCACACATTCCCACATTGTGTTTAGAAACAGTGGAAAACTTCAGCAGGTTTACAACTGAGATGTTGAAGGTGGTGAACACAAGGGGGCGCTCTTATCCTGATAACCAGGGTACAAACTGCTCAGCTGCAACTTCTAGGTAGCTGCTGGAAAACTTTAATCTTCAAAAGGATATGATGGGGGCAGAAATATGTCACCTGTTCATCTTCCATCAATTTCGGTAGCTACTAGCCAGCGCCGACCCGAGACCCCCAACAAGACCTGCACTTGTGGAGATACTGATTCAGACGCCTAGCCTTCACAATTTGTCACAGTTGCTCAGATCATCAGTAGAAACTTGAAATGTTGGCATGATGACTGGAAAAGGTAGAAAGTCAAAAAGTAGATATACTGTGTGGTCAATAGACCAGGTGGAAAGGCAGCAAGGCTAGAAGCATCGGCGTAGGGTACAAACTGTTCTATCATGGAGAAATAAATGGGGCAGGTGGGAACCTGTAGGAGGAGTAGCTGGGGCTACAGAACAATCACCTATTCCTTGCAGACACAACTGCCTTTGTTCTGTTAAAACCCACTTTGATGGAGGGGATGAGCAGAGACGCCACAGATGCCCCCAGTGTAGACAGACCTTCACACAGAGACCTGTCCTGGTTAAAACCACCATGTAATATTTCTAAAACGGCACATTCTGTCGCAAAAAGACGCAGAAGAGTTAGTTCATGCATTTGTTACTTCCAGGATGGATTACTGTAACGTCCTACTAGCAGACGGTCCCAATAAGTCTCTGAAGCCCCTGGAGCTGATCCAGAACGCTGCTGCACGTGTGCTGACCAGAACCAGGGTAATAGAACATATCTATCCTGTATTAGCTTTCCTTCATTGGCTTGCGGTAAAATCTAGAATGGAATTCAAAATCCCTCTGCTTACATAAAAAGACCTTAACATTCAGAACAAACGTATCTGAAGGAGCTCATACTTCCTGTATCCATGTTACTGGATTAATGCATGTTACCAACTTGTCTTCTTCCCTGGAGTCTTTGTGTTTTCTCACCCTGTAAGGTCACATGGTTGGTGACTGCATCTGCTGCTACAGACCTGCTGGATGTCCACTGATTTCAAGATGCTCATGATGATGATTATTATATACTATTTCCATAAGCTATTGCTAAATGTTTTTAAATTAATGTTAATGTTGTTAATATTGCTAACAACATTAACTCTTTCTGGAAAACACCTCTTAACTGTTGTTTTGAATTGGCACCATATGAATAAAGATTGATTCATTGATGGTTTAGTGATGAAAATGGAGAAGACTGCTTCTCCTGACGATCTATGCTGTGCTGGACATAATGATGTGGTCTGTGATGTCTGTACTGAGAGAAAATGAAAGTCTTCAAGTCATGTTTACTGTGAAGAAAGTCTTACTGTGAGAAACTTATCCAACGTTTTTATGAAACCCAGGTCTTAAAAACAAGTTGGGGGAACCTCCAAGAATCTCATGAAGAACATCTGCTCTCATGCTGAGGAGGTGATGATGATGTTCTTTACTCCTGATCAGCAGTACAACAGAGAAAGACACAAAGTTGAGGCGATCAGTCTCTCTGCTGATGAAGCAGTGGTGGAGAGTGAGAAGTTCTTTAGCGACCTGATCCACCTCCTGGATAAAAGAAGATCCGATGGGAAGCAGAGGTGAGTCAATGAAAGAACTCCAAGGGAGTCTGGAGCAGGAGATAGATGAGATGCTGAGGTTGACAACAACATCACAATCACCACTGAGTGACTCTACAGACTCATCTGTCCTCAGAAGGTCTTTCAGGAGGTTCCAGCAGCTGTGTTAGCTACTAAAGATGCACATCTCACAGATGGTGGGTGAAGTAGATGTTTTACCATCTCAACCAGAACCTAAGACCAGAGCTGGTTTCCTGAACTAATTAGGAATGTTCTGGATCCAAACTCACCACACAGGAAGCTGGTATATCAGAATGGGGGTGTACCTCGATCAGGTTCTGTCCAACATCATCACTGATGCCATGATTCTGCTGCACAGAGTCCAGAAACACATTTACTCAGCATCTCAATGCCTGGCTTCATTTTTTGCACGGAACCACAGCCAAGTTCTGTAAACTCCAAAACACTCAAATAGACTGTTTAATGAAACCGCCTCCTGACAAAAAACTGATGTTGAAACCGTTTTCATTTTATGAGTCAAACAGGTTCTGCCAACAGCATCTACTGCTTTAGCTGTGATAAAACCCACTTTGATGGAGGGGATGAGCAGAGACCCCACAGATGCCCCCAGTGTAGACAGACCTTCACACCGAGACCTGCCCCGGTTAAAACCACCATGTTAGCAGCTTAAATGGAGAAAATGGAGAAGACTGCTGGTCCTACCGATCTTCGCAATGATGGACCTAATGGTCTGATTCCTGCACTGAAAGAAAACGTAAAGCCCTGAAGTTCTGTTTGGTGTGCAGGAAATCTTACTGCGAGAATCCTCTCCACAAGCTGGTGGAACCCTCCAAGAATCACGTGGCAAACATCTGCTCTAAACATGATGAGGTGATGAAGATGTTCTATTGTACCGATCAGCAGTCCAGTAGAGAGGATAGAGAGAAAGACCCAAAGTTTCTTTGACGGGAAGTGGAGGCCATCAATCTCTCCGCTGATGAAGCAGTGGTGGAGAGTGAGAAGATCTTTAGTGACCTGATCCTTCTCATGGAGAACAGAAGATCCGATGTGAAGCAGAGGTGAGTCGAATGAGAACTTTGAGAGGCTGGAGCAGGAGATACGAGATGCTGGTGTCTCTACAGACTCATCTGTCCTCAGAAGGTCTTTCAGGAGGTTCCAGCAGCTGTGTTAGCTACTAAAGATGCACATCTCACAGATGGTGGGTGAAGTAGATGTTTTACCATCTCAACCAGAACCTAAGACCAGAGCTGGTTTCTGAGATATTAATTTGACATCAATCTGGATCCAAACTCAGCACACAGGAAGCTGACGGCTCTCCACAAGGTGAAGCTCCAGAACTAACTATGGACTATTCCCTGTGGACACAACTACTGCCTTTAGTGCTATGATAAAACCCACTTTGATGGAGAGGATGAGCAGAGACCCCACAGATGCCCCCAGTGCAGACAGACCTTCACACAGAGACCTGCCCTGGTTAAAACCACCATGTTAGCAGCTTTAGTGGACACGATTAAGAAGAGGGATTTTCACGCTGCTAATGTTGATGTATGCTATGATGGACCTAATGATGTGGTCTGCGCTGAGAGAAAACGTAAAGCCCTGAAGTTCTGTTTGGTGTGCAGGAAATCTTACTGCGAGAATCCTCTCCACAAGTTGGTGGAACCCTCCAAGAATCACGAGGCGAACATCTGCTCTAAACATGAGGTGATGAAGATGTTCTTTTGTGAAGATCAGTCCAGTAGAGAGGATAGAGAGAAAGACCCAAAGTTTGTTTGACGGGAAGTGGAGACCATCAATCTCTCCGCTGATGAAGCAGTGGTGGAGAGTCAGAAGATCTTTAGTGACCTGATCCTTCTCAAGGAGAAAAGATCTGATATGAAGTATCAGGTCAGATCCCGGCAGGAAGCAGAGGTGAGTCAATGAGAACTTCAGGATAGGCTGGATCAGGAGATAGTTGAGATGCTGAGGTTAACAACAACATCACAATCACCACTGAGTGACTCTACAGACTCATCTGTCCTCAGAAGGTCTTTCAGGAGGTTCCAGCAGCTGTGTTAGCTACTAAAGATGCACATCTCACAGATGGTGGGTGAAGTGGATGTTTTACCGTCTCAACCAGAACCTAAGACCAGAGCTGGTTTCCTGAAATACTTAGGAATGTTCTGGATCCAAACTCACCACACAGGAAGCCGGTATATCAGAATGGGGGTGTACCTGGATCAGGTTCTGTCCTTCATCACCACTGAGACCATGATTCTGCTGCACAGAGTCCAGAAACACATTTACTCAGCATCTCCATGCCTGACTTCAGTTTGTGCACGGAACCACCGCTAAGTTCTATAAACTCCAAAACACTCAAATAGACTGTTTAATGAAACCGCCTCCTGACAAAAAACCCAACGTAACTGATGTTGAAACGGTTTTCATTTTATGAGTCAAACAGGTTCTGCAAACAACAACTACTGCCTTTGCTGTGATAAAACCCACTTTGATGGAGGGGTTGAGCAGAGACCCCACAGATCCCCCCCAGTGTAGACAGACCTTCACACCGAGACCTGCCCTGGGGTTAACAACACCATGTTAGCAGCTTTAGTGGAGAAGACTGCCGCTTCTACCGATCTGTGCTGGACATAATGATGTGGTCTGTGATGCCGGTACTGAGAGAAAATGGAAAGCCTTCAAGTCATGTTTACTGTGCAGGAAGTCTTACTGTGAGAAACATATCCAGCATTTTTATGAAACCCATGCATTAAAAACACACAAGTTGGTGGAACCTCCAAGAATCTCATGAAGAACATCTGCTCTCATCATGAGGAGGTGATGTTCTTTACTCCTGATCAGCAGTACAGTAGAGAGAAAACATGAAGTTTCAACATGAAGTGGAGGCCATCAGTCTCTCTGCTGATGAAGCAGTGGTGGAAAGTGAGAAGATCTTTAGCGACCTGATCCATCTCCTGGATAAAAGAAGATCCGATGTGAAGCAGAGTTGAGTCAATGAAAGAACTTCAGGAGAGGCTGGAGCAGGAGATAGATGACATGCTGAAGTTGACAACAACATCACAATCACCACTGAGTGACTCTACAGACTCATCTGTCCCCAGAAGTTCTTTCAGGAGGTTCCAGCAGCTGTGTTAGCTACTAAAGATGCACATCTCACAGATGGTGGGTGAAGTAGATGTTTTACCGTCTCGACCAGAACCTAAGACCAGAGCTGGTTCATACAGTAAGTATACGTCATTTCCCGTTGACACTCTGCTGCTTCGATATATAGTCGTCACAACTTAGAGGCTAACTTATTTCAAAGTTCCCTTTTATCGAGAGTCATTTAACTGAAGCACTCATCTACCCGCTCATATTCAGACATTTTCGCTAAATCTGCGCTTTGTTTTTGAAACACCTAGCGGTTAAACCTAGAAGTTAGATATGGCTTCCCTCTCCTCCTCCTGCTCTGTGTGTCATACGTTTAGCTACTCCTCTACCTTCTTTAATACTAAAGATTTGTAATAAATGTAAGTTATTTGTAGCCCTTGAGGCGAGGCTCACTAAATTGGAGCTCCGCACCATGGAAAATACCCCGTTAGCCTCTGTAGCTAGCCAGCCCACTGTAGCCGGTGTGGACCGACCCGTCTTAGCTCCTCCTAGCAGCTCCCTAGCAGCCGGGAAAACAGGGAGTCTGGGTGACTGTGCGAAGAAGGCATAGCCCGAAACACCAGCCCACAGTTCACCAGCCTGTTCATGTTTCAAATAGATTCTCCCCACTCAGCAACACACCTGCTGAGAAACTAACTCTGGTCATTGGCAGTTCTATTTTACGGAACGTGAAGTTAGCGACACCAGCGACCATAGTCAAATGCATTCCTGGGGCCAGAGCGGGCGACGTGCAATCATATTTAAAACTGCTGGCCAAAGATAAACGTAAATATAGAAATATAATCATTCATGTCGGCGGTAATGACAC
Source organism: Lophius americanus (assembly GCA_037951165.1). Taxonomy (NCBI): domain Eukaryota; kingdom Metazoa; phylum Chordata; class Actinopteri; order Lophiiformes; family Lophiidae; genus Lophius; species Lophius americanus. The sequence goes on along the minus strand of JBBDHG010000208.1, from coordinate 451,044 downwards.
CCAATTACGCCAATCGGAGGTCACAAAAATGAATGTTCAATCGGTGTGTGCTTTCGGTTAAAATATGTCGGACTCTGTAGTTTTCCCTGGACCCCTCTCCAATCTGACCAGCGACGACACGTTTAGCTGCATGTCATCCTTCAACCGCTGGTTGTGGAGGTGGTGTCCAGCAAACGACGTGGGCCTGGTAGACAATTGGCAAAATTTCTGGGGAAACCTGGTCTGATTAGGAGAGACGCTATCCATCCCACTTTGGATGGAGCTGCACTCTTATCTAGGAATCTAACGGAGATTGTTAGACGAGAGCAAACGTGACGTCACAAAGTCGCAGTCTTACACGCCTCTCTAGGCCTCCTTTAGAGTCACCCAGCCCAAAACCCATAGACACTGACTTGAATAATGAAGGTGGTCCCCCCGACCACCTTCATTACATGACAGATGAGATTACAAAATGATTTTACACAAAAACCTAAAAATAAATAAACCACCAAGAATGTGGTTAAAAAATGAATATATAATAAATTGTGGACTCCTGAATATTAGATCTCTAACATCTAACAACAGCACAGGCCCAGGAGGTGGAGCTATTGTTAACTCCAGTTTACCATTAAATCCGTAACCCTAACCTGACTAACTCATTTGAAAGCCTGACTCAGTCTTACAAATTCAACCTGGAAGCATCAACCGCCATTCTTATTAGTCAGTGTATCGGGCTCCTGGCCCGTACTCCGAGTTTTTAAATCAGTCGTCTGATTTTCTATCAAACCTAGTCCTTAAGACAGTAAGACAGATCCGATGTGAAGCAGAGTTGAGTCAATGAAAGAACTTCAGGAGAGGCTGGAGCAGGAGATAGATGAGATGCTGAGGTTGACAACAACATCACAATCACCACTGAGTGACTCCACAGACTCATCTGTCCTCAGAAGTTCTTTCAGGAGGTTCCAGCAGCTGTGTTAGCTACTAAAGATGCACATCTCACAGATGGTGGGTGAAGTAGATGTTTTACCGTCTCAACCAGAACTAAGACCAGAGCTGGTTTCCTGAAATACTTAGGAATATTCTGGATCCAAACTCAGAACACATGAAGCTGGTATTATCTGATGGTAACAGAAAAGTCAGTAATGAACGATCAGACGTATCCGAGTCACCCAGACAGGTTCACTGATTGTTCTCAGGTCCTGAGTACAGAGAGTCTACCTGGACGGTGTTACTGGGAGTTGAGGAGGAGAGGGGTAGATGACGTAGCAGTCGCACAAAAGAGTATCAGCAGAGAAGGGAACGCTGATGAATGTAAGTTTGGGTCCAATGACAAATCTTGGGGATTGAGATGTTTTCTAAACATTTATAAATTCTCTTACAACAAGGTCCAAACTCCCGTCTCAGGTCCACAGGCGTTCAGAATGGGGGTGTAACTGCATCCGAGTGCAGGTATTCCATTCACTTCCTGCCCGACTTCAGTTTTTGCACGGAACCACAGCTAAGTTCTGTAAACTCCAAAACGGACCGTTTTATAAAGCGCCTCCTGCCAAAATTCTTTGTTTTTCATATTATAAGTCCATTTGGTCATGAGGTCAGCGCAGTGGTGCGTTGACACATTAACCAGGTACTGCAACAACAACTACTGCCTTTGCTGTGTAAAAACTGCTGGCCAAAGATAAGCATAAATATGGGGACAGACTCATCTGTCCCCAGAGGTTCTTTCAGGAGGTTCCAGCAGCTGTGTTAACTACTAAAGATGCACATCTCACAGATGGTGGGTGAAGTAGATGTTTTACTGTCTCAACCAGAACCTAAGACCAGAGCTGGTTTCGGGAATATTCTGGATCCAATCTCAGCACACAGGAAGTTGGTATATGAACAGAAAACAGAAAAGCCGCAGTAGTGAACGATCAAACGTATCCGAGTCGCCCAGACAGGTTCACTGATTGTTCTCAGGTCCTGAGTCCAGAGAGTCTACCTGGACGGTGTTACTGGGAGTTGAGGAGAGGGGTAGATGACGTAACAGTCCCACAAGAGAATCAGCAGATCTCTGGACATGTGTTTGGGTCTGATGATGAATCTTGGGCGTCTAGTTTCTGGAGAAGGTGTTGAATTGATATTAGCCATAACATTATAACTAGTTAAATGATCAATGAGTGTTAAGGATCATATATTACAGAATTTTAAAAAAAAGAGACAGAGGGGGAAGACGTGAAGTAACAGGTCAGATCCCAGCAGGAAGCAGAGTTGAGTCAATGAAAGAACTTCAGGAGAGGCTGGAGCAGGAGATAGATGAGATGCTGAGGTTGACAACAACATCACAATCACCACTGAGTGACTCTACAGACTCATCTGTCCTCAGAAGGTCTTTCAGGAGGTTCCAGCAGCTGTGTTAGCTACTAAAGACGCGCATCTCACAGATGGTGGGTGAAGTGGATGTTTTACCGTCTCAACTAGAACATAAGACCAGAGCTGGTTCATACTGTAAGTATACGTCATTTCCCGTTGACACTCTCTGCTGCTTCGATAGATAGCCTCTAATATGTGACGACTATATTATATTTGTGACGGCACCATTTCCAGGCATAAAGCGAAATCCGAGTTCTGGAAAGTTAAGGAGACTAGAGTCTTTCTGGGTTTTTAGGGGTGGCGTCTCCTCGTACAGCCTCGTCGCTGGTCGGGTCGAGCGTTACCCTCAATCACAGAAGTCCAGATTTAAGAACAAAACTGTCAACTCCTGCTGAACGTGTTCCTCCCGTCTTTGTCCCATTTCCTGTCCCTCTCAGAATGTTTCTTCTAAAAGCATCCCCCCCCAAAAAATAAAAATGCTGTTAAAATTCTCAAATTGTTTATTTCTCAGCTCTTGTTTGTCCTGAGGTCAGCACAATGCTGTTTTTCCTCACAACAAGAAGGTTCTGGGTTCAAATCCATCTGCATGTTCTCTCCGTGTCCGTTCGGGTTTTGTCCGGTTTCCTCCCACAGTCCAAAGTAATGCGGCATAATGGTGACTCTGAATTGTTGGTTGGTCACGATGCAACTCTGCCTCCTGCCCAGATTCGGCTCGGACCGGCTCCAGCCCAGTTACCCAGACAGGCTTAGCTGTTACAGAACTGGACGGATGGAATTTGTCCTCATGTTTGGAGCTGAGAGCCGATTGTTCATTATTCTACAGATGAAACTCTGACCAAAGTGATTTTGTGAATGAAGTAACTGAATTCAATCATTAAAGAGTAATGAATACTTGAATGACGGAAACATTTCTCTTTAAATCAGTAAATCGATAATGAGGGTTAAAAGACGAGAAAGAAAACGTCAAATAGTTTGATCATTAGAATCAAGACTGACAGTTTCCTGCAGATGGTTTCCTTTATTATCAAAGTACCGATTTTCATAAGGATGAGAAAATATGCCCCTTTGATCTTCAAAAGCTCCTGTCCTGGTTAAAACTACGATGTTCGCAGCTTAAATGGAGAAGACTGCTGCTCCTACCGATCTTCTCTATGATGGACGCAATGATGTGGTCTGTGATGCCTGCACTGAGAGAAAATGGAAAGTCCTCAAGTCATGTTTACTGTGCAGGAAGTCTTACCGCGAGAATCATCTCCAGATTTATCATGAAGCCCCTGCCTTTTAAAAAAAAAAAAGTTGATGGACCCCTCCAAGAGTCACATGAAGAACATCTGCTCTCATGCTGAGGAGGTGATGTTCTTTACTCCTGATCAGCAGTTAGAGACGGTAGATAGAAAGACATGATGTTGTTTCAACACGAAATGGAGGCCATCAATCTCTCTGCTGATGAAGCAGTGGTGGAGAGTCAGAAGATCTTTGAAGAAAATGGAAAGCTTTCAAGTCTTACTGAGAGAATCATGTCCAGCGTTTTTATGAAACCCAGGCCTTAAAAACACAAGTTGGTGGAACATCCAAGAACCTCATGAAGAACATCTGCTCTCATGCTGAGGAGGTGATGATGTTCTTTACTCCTGATAAGCAGTACAACAGAGGGTAGAGAGGAAGACGTGAAGGAGCTTCAACACAAAGTGGAGGCCATCAATCTCTCTGCTGATGAAGCAGTGTTGGAGAGTCAGAAGATCTTTAGTGACCTGATCCATCTCCTTAGTAAAAAAGCAGATGTGGGGCAACTGTTTTGAATGGGCACCATATGAATAAAGATTGATTGATGGTTTAGTGTTGAAAATGGAGAAGACTGCTTCTCCTGACGATCTATGCTGTGCTGGACATAATGATGTGGTCTGTGATTTCTGTACTGAGAGAAAATGGAAAGTCTTCATGTCATGTTTACTGTGCAGGAAGTCTTACTGAGAGAAACATATCCAGCGTTTTTATGAAACCCAGGCCTTAAAAACAAAAGTTGGTGGAACCCGCCAAGGATCTCATGAAGAACATCTGCTCCCATGAGGTGGTGATGTTTTTACTCCTGATCAGCAGTTAGAGACGGTAGATAGAAAGACATGATGTTGCTTCAACACAAAGTGGAGGCCATCAATCTCTCTGCTGATGAAGTAGAGGTGGGCAGTGAGAAGACCAGGTCTTAAAAACACAAGTTGGTGGAACATCCAAGAACCTCATGAAGAACATCTGCTCTCATGCTGAGGAGGTGATGATGTTCTTTACTCCTGATCAGCAGTACTGTAGAGAGAAAAACATGAAGTTTCAACACGAAGATGAGGCAATCAGTCTCTCTGCTGATGAAGCAGAGGTGAGTCGAATGAGAACTTCAAGGGAGGCTGGATCAGGAGATAGAGGAGATGCTGAGGTTGACAACAACATCACAATCACCACTGAGTGACTCTACAGACTCATCTGTCCCCAGAAGGTCTTTCAGGAGGTTCCAGCAGCTGTGTTAGCTACTAAAGACGCACATCTCACAGATGGTGGGTGAAGTGGATGTTTTACCGTCTCAACCAGAACCTAAGACCAGAGCTGGTTCATACAGTAAGTATACGTCATTTCCCGTTGACACTCTGCTGCTTCGATAGATAGCCTCTAATCTGTGACGACTATATTATATTTGTGACGGATTTCGCTTTATGCCTGGAAATGGTGCCGAGTTCTGGAAAGTAAAGTAGACTAGAGTCTTTCTGGGTTTTTAGGGGTGGCGTTTCCTCGTACAGCCTCGTCGCTGGTCGGGTCGAGCGTTACCCTCAACACAGAAGTCCAGATTCAAGAACAAAACTGTCAACTCCTGCTGAACGTGTTCCTCCCGTCTTTGTCCCATTTCCTGTCCGTCTCAGAAGGTTTCATCTAAAAGCACCCCCCCCCCCAAAAAAACAAAAACAAAAAATTGCTGTTAAAATTCTCAAATTGTTTATTTCTCAGTTCTTGTTTGTCATGAGGTCAGTACAATGATGTTTTTCCTCACAACAAGAAGGTTCTGGGTTCAAATCCATCTGCATGTTCTCTCCGTGTCTGTTCGGGTTTTGTCCGGTTTCCTCCCACAGTCCAAAGTAATGCGGCATAATGGCGACTCTGAATTGTTGGTTGGTCACGATGCAACTCTGCCTCCTGCCCAGATTCGGCTCGGACCGGCTCCAGCCCAGTTACCCAGACAGGCTTAGCTGTTACAGAACTGGACGGATGGAATTTGTCCTCATGTTTGGAGCTGAGAGCCGATTGTTCATTATTCTACAGATGAAACTCTGACCAAAGTGATTTTGTGAATGAAGTAACTGAATTCAATCATTAAAGAGTAATGAATACTTGAATGACGGAAACATTTCTCTTTTTAGGTTTGTTTTTAAATCAGTAAATCAATAATGAGGGTTAAAAGACGAGAAAGAAAACGTCAAATAGTTTGATCATTAGAATCAAGACTGACAGTTTTCTGCAGATGGTTTCCTTTATTATCAAAGTACCGATTTTCATAAGGATGAGAAAATATGCCCCTTTGATCTTCAAAAGCTCCTGTCCTGGTTAAAACGACCGTGTTGGCAGCTTAAATGGAGAAGACTGCTGCTCCTACCGATCTTCTCTATGATGGACGCAATGATGTGGTCTGTGATGCCTGCACTGAGAGAAAATGGAAAGTCCTCAAGTCATGTTTACTGTGCAGGAAGTCTTACCGCGAGAATCATCTCCAGATTTATCATGAAGCCCCTGCCTTTTAAAAAAAAAAAAGTTGATGGACCCCTCCAAGAGTCACATGAAGAACATCTGCTCTCATGCTGAGGAGGTGATGTTCTTTACTCCTGATCAGCAGTTAGAGACGGTAGATAGAAAGACATGATGTTGTTTCAACACGAAATGGAGGCCATCAATCTCTCTGCTGATGAAGCAGTGGTGGAGAGTCAGAAGATCTTTGAAGAAAATGGAAAGCTTTCAAGTCTTACTGAGAGAATCATGTCCAGCGTTTTTATGAAACCCAGGCCTTAAAAACACAAGTTGGTGGAACATCCAAGAACCTCATGAAGAACATCTGCTCTCATGCTGAGGAGGTGATGATGTTCTTTACTCCTGATAAGCAGTACAACAGAGGGTAGAGAGGAAGACGTGAAGGAGCTTCAACACAAAGTGGAGGCCATCAATCTCTCAGCTGATGAAGCAGTTGCGGAGTGTGAGAAGATCTTTAGTGACCTGATCCATCTCCTTGGTAAAAAAGCAGATGTGGGGCAGCATATGAATAAAAATTGATTGATGGTTTTGTGATGAAAATGGAGAAGACTGCTTCTCCTGCCAATCTATGCCGTGCTGGACATAATGATGTCGTCTGTGATGTCTGTACTGAGGAAATGGAAAGTCTTCAAGTCATGTTTACTGTGCAGGAAGTCTTACTGAGAGAAACATCTCCAGCTTTATCATGAAACCACTGCCCTTAGAAAACACAGGTTGGTGGACCCCTCCAAGAACCTCCTGGAAAACTACTGCTCTAATCACGATAACGTGATGAAGATGTTCTTTCGTACCGATCAGCAGTCCAATAGAGAGAAACACCCAAAGTTGCTTTGACGGGATGTGGAGGCAATTAATCCCTCCGCTGATGAAGTAGAGGTGGACAGTGAGAAGACCAGGTCTTAAAAACAAGTTGGTGGAACCTCCAAGGATCTCATGAAGAACATCTGCTCTCATGCTGAGGAGGTGATGATGTTCTTCACTCCTGATCAGCAGCACAATAAAGAGAAAGACTTGATATTGCTTCAACACGAAGTGGAGGCCATCAAAGTGGCAGAGAGTGAAGATCTTTACTGAGCTGATCCATCTCAGTGAGAAAAGATCCGACGTGAGGCAGCAGGTCAAAACCCGGCAGGAAGTAGAGGTGAGTCGAATGAAAGACCTTCAGGAGATGCTGAAGCACAAGATAGATGATCTGAAGAGGAGAGATGCTGAGCTCGACAACGTCACACAACCACTGACTCTACAGACTCATCTGTCCCCAGAAGGTCTTTCAGGAGGTGCCAGCAGCTGTGTTGGACACCAGAGACAAACTACATGATGTCCTGAGAGACAGGTGGACAAACATCTCACTGATGGTGGGTGAAGTGAATGTTTTACCGTTTTAACCAGAACCTAAGACCAGAGCTGTTTTCTGAGATATTATCAGATGAGGAAAGGCAGCAGTGGCCCACATTGTCTGTAAGGAAACCACCATCTTGGATCTCAGGCCCGCAAGAAAACATGTTTAGATCAAAGCTGTAACTCGTTTCAGCTTTGAGGAAGTGAAAATTCAGTCAGTCGTCGACTTTGAGGCGATACGGCGCCGAGAGAAGTTCAGCTGGATCGGGAAAACTTCCTTTGTTTGATCTCTTTGGATCTTCTGAATGATCCGACGAGTATTCCCTGTGGACACAACTACTGCCTTTGTTCTGTTAAAACCAACTCTGATGGAGAGGATGAGCAGAGACTCCACAGATGCCCCCAGTATAGACAGACCTTCACACAGAGACCTGTCCTGGGGTTAACAACACCATGTTAGCAGCTTTAGTGGAGAAAATGGAGAAGAATGCTGGTCCTAATGATGCGGCCTGTGATGCGAGAAAATGGAAAGTCTTCAAGTCATGTTTACTGTGCAGGAAGTCTTACTGAGAGAAACATATCCAGCGTTTTTATGAAACCCAGGTCTTGAAAACACACAAGTTGGTGGAACCTCCAAGGATCTCATGAAGAACATCTGCTCTCATGCTAAGGATGTGATGATGGTGATTAGTACAGTAGAGAGAAGACTTAATGTTGCTTCAACACGAAGTGGAGGCCATCAGTCTCTCTGCTGATGAAGCAGTTGCGGAGTGTGAGAAGATCTTTAGTGACCTGATCCATCTCCTTGGTAAAAAAGCAGATGTGGGGCAGCTGTTTTTAATTGGCACCATATGAATAAAAATTGATTGATGGTTAAGTGATGAAAATGAAGACTGCTTCTCCTGACGATCTATGCTGTGCTGGACATAATGATGTGGTCTGTGATGTCTGTACTGAAAGAAAATGGAAAGTCTTCAAGTCATGATTACTGTGCAGGAAGTCTTACTGAGAAAAACATCTCTAGCTTTATCATGAAACCACTGCCCTTAGAAAACACGGGTTGGTGGACCCCTCCAAGAACCTCCTGGAAGACTACTGCTCTAATCACGATGACGTGATGAAGACGTTCATTTGTACCGATCAGCAGTCCAATAGAGAGAAACACCCAAAGCTGCTTTGACGTGATGTGGAGGCAATTAATCCCTCCGCTGATGAAGTAGAGGTGGACAGTGAGAAGACCAGGTCTTAAAAACAAGTTTGTGGCAACAACCAAGGATCTCATGAAGAACATCTGAAGTTCTGTTTGGTGTTCAGGACATCTTACTGCGAAGAACATATCCAGCATTTTTATGAAACCTAGGTCTTAAAAACACAAGTTGGTGGAACATCCAAGAATCTCATGAAGAACATCTGCTCTCATGCTGAGAAGGTGATGATGATGATAATGGTGTTCTTTACTCCTGATCAGCAGTACAACAGAGGGTAGAGATGAAGACGTGAAGGAGCTTCAATGCGAATGGAGGCCATCAATCTCTCTGCTGATGAAGTAGTTGGAGTGTGAGAAGATCTTTAGTGACCTGATCCATGTCCTTGGTAAAAAAGCAGATGTGGGGCAGCTGTTTTGAATTGGCACCATATGAATAAAAATTGATTGATGGTTTTGTGATGAAAATGGAGAAGACTGCTTCTCCTGACAATCTATGCTGTGCTGGACATAATGATGTGGTCTGTGATGTCTGTACTGAAAGAAAATGGAAAGTCTTCAAGTCATGTTTACTGTGCAGGAAGTCTTACTGAAGGAAACATCTCCACCTTTATCATGAAACCACTGCCCTTAGAAAACACAGGTTGGTGGACCCCTCCAAGAACCTCCTGGAAGACTACTGCTCTAATCACGATAACGTGATGAAGATGTTCTTTCGTACCGATCAGCAGTCCAATAGAGAGAAACACCCAAAGTTGCTTTGACGTGATGTGGAGGCAATTAATCCCTCCGCTGATGAAGTAGAGGTGGACAGTGAGAAGACCAGGTCTTAAAAACAAGTTTGGGGCACCAACCAAGGATCTCATGAAGAACATCTGCTCTCATGCTGAGGAGGTGATGATGTTCTTCACTCCTGATCAGCAGCACAATAAGGAGAAAGACTTGATATTCCTTCAACACGAAGTGGAGGTCATCAAAGAGGCAGAGGGTGAAGATCTTTACTGAGCTGATCCATCTCAGTGAGAAAAGATCCAATGTGAGGCAGCAGGTCAAAACCCGGCAGGAAGCGGAGGTGAGTCGAATGAAAGACCTTCAGGAGATGCTGAAGCACAAGATAGATGATCTGACGAGGGGAGATGCTGAGCTCGACAACGTCACACAACCACTGACTCTACAGACTCATCTGTCCTCAGAAGGTCTTTCAGGAGGTTCCAGCAGCTGTGTTGGAAACCAGAGACAAACTACATGATGTCCTGAGAGACAGGTGGACAAACATCTCACTGATGGTGGCAGAAGTAGATGTTTCACTGTCTCAACCAGAACCTAAGACCAGAGCTGGTTTCTGAGATATTATTAGATGAGGAAAGGCAGCAGTGGCCCACATTGTCAGTAAGGAAACCACCATCTTGGATCTCAGGCCCGCAAGAAAACATGTTTAGATCAAAGCTGTAACTCGTTCCAGCTTTGAGGAAGTGAAAATTCAGTCAGTCGTCGACTTTGAGGCGATACGGCGCCGAGAGAAGTTCAGCTGGATCGGGAAAACTTCCTTTGTTTGATCTCTTTGGATCTTCTGAATGATCCGACGAGTATTCCCTGTGGACACAACTACTGCCTGTGTTCTGTTCAAACCCACTTTGATGGAGAGGATGAGCAGAGACCCCACAGATGCCCCCAGTGTAGACAGACCTTCACACAGAGACCTGTCCTGGGGTTAACAACACCATGTTAGCAGCTTTAGTGGAGAAAATGGTGAAGAATGCTGGTCCTAATGATTTGGCCTGTACTGAGAGAAAACAAAGCCCTGAAGTTCTGTTTGGTGTTCAGGAAATCTTACTGCGAAGAACATATCCAGCGTTTTTATGAAACCCAGGCCTTAAAAAAAGGCTGGTGGAACATCCAAGAACCTCATGAAGAACATCTGCTCTCATGCTGAGGAGGCGATGATGTTCTTTACTCCTGATCAACAGTCCAACAGAGGGTAGAGAGGAAGACGTGAAGGAGCTTCAACACAAAGTGGAGGCCATCAATCTCTCAGCTGATGAAGCAGTTGCGGAGTGTGAGAAGATCTTTAGTGACCTGATCCACCTCCTTGGTAAAAAAGCAGATGTGGGGCAGCTGTTTTGAATTGGCACCATATGAATAAAAATTGATTGATGGTTTTGTGATGAAAATGGAGAAGACTGCTTCTCCTACCAATCTATGCTGGACCTAATGATGTGGTCTGTGATGTCTGTACTGAGAGAAAATGGAATGTCTTCAAGTCATGTTTACTGTGCAGGAAGTCTTACTGAGAGAAACATATCCAGCGTTTTTATGAAACCCAGGCCTTAAAAACAAAAGTTGGTGGATCCGCCAAGGATCTCATGAAGAACATCTGCTCCCATGAGGTGGTGATGTTTTTACTCCTGATCAGCAGTTAGAGACGGTAGATAGAAAGACATGATGTTGCTTCAACACAAAGTGGAGGCCATCAATCTCTCTGCTGATGAAGCAGTGGTGGAGACTCAGAAGATCTTTAGTGACCTGATCCTTCTCATGGAGAAAATATCTGATATGAAGTATCAGGTCAGATCCCTGCAGGAAGCAGAGGTGAGTCAATGAAAGAACTTCAGGAGAGGCTGGAGCAGGAGATAGATGAGTGTACGGAAATAAGTTTCCTTTTTCTGTTTTGGTGAAGTGTAGGGCTTCTTGTCCCAAAAATACTGTTTACAGTATTAACTGTTAGCAACACAAATGTTATTTACTTTACGTAGATTGAAGCAAATCTCACTAATTATCTAAACACAATGAAACAACTGAGTCACATCAGATCCTGGGCCTGAGGACCCTGGTCCACATCTGACATCTCAGACCTGCATGAGTGGACTGAGGCCTCTTTTATACTCCGACCCATGGTTGAAGAGTTTCTTGGTTCAGGTGCAACATGGAGACTAATTAGTAATCAGGGCGGGGCATTTTGAAGGTGTGTGTCACCAGGTGAACAAAGTCTGTTAGATGACAGTTTGTGTTCAGAGGTTTACAAAAAGTGATTTTACAACGATATTGGAGCGAGAACAATGGAAGTGTGTTTAGAGTTGAACAGTTTGAAGTCAGGCTGTTGATTCAGGCGCTTTAAGTTTCCACAATCACGTTCATTAGTTCTTGTTTGGGACTAATTTCAAAATCAGCAGAAATTTTTACAGTCAAAAATAAACTTAGGAATTCAACCTTTTCTGTTGTACCTCTGATTGATGACCTTTCACACATTTCTCTCTACAAGTGTAGTATTAATAATTACGTTTGATTTAAACATTGATCAAGGGGCAAAACACAAAAAAAGCAGTTTGTCCGTGTAGATTCTCATTCATCCGGGTCGTGGCGGTTCTTGTGGGTCGAACTCAAAGCGATTAGAATTCTGTTTAAAGGTGAGGTCTCTCCTCTCGTCCTGCAGGTTTAACATCATCATCCACACCTGGAGCCACTTAATGCTAAAAACTCACATGATGCCCCAGCAGACAATCAGGACCACCCTGATGCCTCAGGGTGGTCAGTAAGTAAGTATACAGTACAGTAAGTATACGGCATTTCCCGTTGACACTCTGCTGCTTAGATAGCCTCTAATCTGCGACGACTAAACTTATTTCAAAGTTCCCTTTTATCGAGAGTAATTTAACTGAAGCACTCATCTACCCGTTCATATTCAGACATCTGCACTTTGTTTTTGAAACACCTAGCTCTTTCTGGAAAACACCTCTTGACAACTTGTTTTGAATTGGCGTGAAGTGGAGGCCATCAGTCTCTCTGCTGATGAAGCAGTGGTGGAGAGTGAGAAGTTCTTTAGCCAACTGATCCATCTCCCGGATAAAAGAAGATCCGCTGTGAAGCAGAGGTGAGTCGAATGAGAACTTCAGGAGAGGCTGGAGCAGGAGATAGATGAGATGCTGAGGTTGACAACAACATCACAATCACCACTGAGTGACTCTACAGACTCATTTGTCCCCAGAAGTTCTTTCAGGAGGTTCCAGCAGCTGTGTTAGCAACCACAGACGCACATCTCACAGATGGTGGGTTAAGTAGATGTTTCACCGTCTCAACCAGAACCTAAGACCAGAGCTGGTTCGTACAGTAAGTATACGTCATTTCCCGTTGACACACTCTGCTGCTTAGATAGCCTCTAATTTGTGACGACTATAACTTATTTCAAAGTTCCCTTTTATCGAGAGCAATTTAACTGAAGCACTCATCTACCCACTCACATTTAGACGTCTGCGCTTTGTTTTTGAAACACAACACCATGTTAGCAGCTTTAGTGGAGAAAATGGAGAAGAATGCTGGTCCTAATGATCTATGCTGTGCTGGACATAATGATGTGGTCCGTGATGTCTGTACTGAGAGAAGCAGGACTTCATGCACTGGTGCCAGTGGAACCACCTCCAGATCAACGCGGGTAAGACCAAGGAACTGGTGGTGGACTTCCACAGGCACACACACCCCCACACACCGGTGAACATCCAGGGAATGGACATTGAGATGGTCACGTCCTACAAGTACCTTGGTGTTCATCTGAACAACAAACTGGACTCACAACTCCACAGCACTCTATAAAAAGGGGTCAGAGCCGACTGTATTTGATGAGGAGACTCAGGTCTTTTGGAGTGCAGTGGGCGCTCCTGAAGACCTTCTATGACTCTGCAGTCGCCTCAGCCATTTCTTATGGAGTGGTCTGCTGGGGCAGCAGCATCTCAGCTGCTGACAGGAGGAAACTGGACAAATTGATCAGGAAGGCCAGTTCGGTCCTGGTTTGTCCCCTGGACTCGGTGCAGGAGGTGGGAGACAGGAGAATTATGGCCAAGCTGTCATCTCTCCGGGACAACGTCTCCCACCCCATGCAGGAAACAGTCTCTGCACTGGAGAGCTCCTTCAGCGATAGGCTCCTTCACCCCAAGTGTGTGAAGGAGCGATATCGCCGATCTTTCCTTCCTGCAGCAGTCAGACTCCACAACCAGCACTGTTAGCAACACACACACACACACACCTCACTTGCACTTTGCACTATGGGACAATACACTTCCCAATATGTCAACTGTACATTTAATTTAATTGCACATAATGCTCTGTTATTCCATATTCTGTAACATGCTCTGCTGCTGTAACCTTGCAATTTCCCCATTGTGGGACTAATAAAGGTTATCTTTATCTTTATCTGTTTACTGTGCAGGAAGTCTTACTGAGAGACACATATCCAACGTTTTTATGAAACCCAATTCTTAAAAACACAAGTTATGGAACCTCCTAGAATTTCATGAAGAACATCTGCTCTCATGCTGAGGAGGTGATGATGTTCTTTACTCCTGATCAGCAGGTAGATAGAAAGACATGAAGTGGAGGCCATCAGTCTCTCTGCTGATGAAGCAGTGTTGCCGAGTGAGAAGCTCTTTATTGACCCGATCCTTCTCATGGAGAGACGATCTGATATGAAGTAACAGGTCAGATCCCAGCAGGAAGAAGATTTCCGTCGAATGAAAGAACTTCTGGAGCAGGAGATAGGAGATGCCGAGGTTGACAATGTTACGTAATCACCACAGTGACTCCACAGACTCAACTGTCCCCAAAGGTCTTTCAGGAGGTGCCAGCAGCTGTGTTGGACACCAGAGACAAACTACATGATATCCTGAGAGACATGTTGACAAACATCTCACTGATGGTGGCTGAAGTAGATGTTTTACCATCTCAACCAGAACCTAAGACCAGAGCTGATTTCTGAGATATTAATTTGAAATCTGGATCCAAACTCAGCACACAGGAAGCTGACGGCTCTCCACAAGGTGAAGCTCCAGAACTAACTATCGACTATTCCCTGGTCGATAGTAAGTCCCGGTGCGGACCGACCCATCTTAGCTCCTCCTAGCAGCCGGGAAAACGGAGTCTGGGTGACTGTGCAAAGAAGGCATAGCCCGAAACACCAGCCAACAGTTCACCGCCAACATGTTCAGAACAGATTTTCCCCACTCAGCAACACACCTGCTGAGAAACCAACTCTGGTCATTGGCAGTTCTATTTTACGGAACATGAAGTTAGCGACACCAGCGACCATAGTCAAATGCATTCCTGGGGCCAGAGCGGGCAACGTGGAATCATATTTAAGACTGCTGGCCTAAAAACGTAAATATAGAAATATAATCATTCATGTCGGCGGTAATGACACCTGATTACGCCAATCGGAGGTCACAAAAATTAAAGTTCAATCGGTGTGTGCTTTCGCTAAAACTATGTCGGACTCCGTAGTTTTCCCTGGACCCCTCTCCAATCTGACCAGCGATGACACGTTTAGCCGCATGTCATCCTTCAACCGCTGGTTGTGTAGGATGTGTCCAGCAAACGACGTGGGCCTGGTAGACAATTGGCAAACGTTCTGTGGAAACCTGGTCTGATTAGGAGAGACGGTATCCATCCCACTTTGGATGGAGCAGCACTCTTATCTAGGAATGTAACGGAGGTTATTAGACGAGAGCAAACAGGACGTCACAGGGTGGACGGCGTGACAGGGTGGACGGCGTGACAGGGTGGACGGCGTGACAGGGTGGACGGCGTGACAGGGTGGACGGCGTGACAGGGTGGACGGCGTGACAGGGTGGACGGCGTGACAGGGTGGACGGCGTCACAGGGTGGACGGCGTGACAGGGTGGACGGCGTCACAGGGTGGACGGCGTCACAGGGTGGACGGCGTCACAGGGTGGACGGCGTCACAGGGTTGACGGCGTCACAGGGTTGACGGCGTCACAGGGTTGACGGCGTCACAGGGTTGACGGCGTCACAGGGTTGACGGCGTCACAGGGTTGACGGCGTCACAGGGTTGACGGCGTCACAGGGTTGACGGCCAAGAAGCAGAGTCGCAGTCTTACACGCCTCTCTAGGCCTCCTTTAGAGTCACCCAGCCCAAAACCCATAGAGACTGACTTGAATAATGAAGGTGGTCCCCCCGACCACCTTCATTACATGACAGATGACAGATTACAAAATGATTTTACACAAAAACCTAAAAATAAATGAACAACCAAGAATGTGTTTAAAAAGAATATATAATAAAATGTGGACTCCTGAATATTAGATCTCTAACAACAGCACAGGCCCAGGAGGTGGAGCTATTGTTAACTCCAGTGTACCATTAAATCCTAAACCCTAACCTGACTAACTCATTTGAAAATCTTACAAATCCAACCTGGAAGCATCAACCGCCATTCTTATTTGTCAGTGTATCGGGCTCCTGGCCCGTACTCCGAGTTTTTAAATGAGTTCTCTGATTTTCTATCAAACCTATTCCTTAAGACCAATAAAATAATTATATTAGGTGACTTTAACACTTTCATAGATAAAGACAGATCGTCTCGGTGCCGCGTTTAACTTAGATTGTTGGTTTCAGTCAGTGTTAAATGAACCCACTCACTGTTTGAATCACAGCTTGGATTTAGTCCTGACTTACAGCATTGACAATTAAGAAGTAATAGTTCATCCACAGAATCCTCTGTCGGACCACTGTTTGATAACTGTTGAATCTGAAATTCTAAAATCACTAGCCACCAGAAAAATTATTCTACGCAGAAATATATCTGAAGAAGCAGCAGCAACATTTAAAGAAGTTCTTCCATCAGCCCAGAGTTCAGTTGCATGTCTCAACTTAAAATAATCAATTTGCCCAGGACTAACGTTAGTCAGATTCTTTTGTTGATAGGGCTACAAGATCACTCTTTTAAAATAGCCACAATCAAAGCACTGCTTAAAAGCAGACAGGTGATCCAGAGGCTTTGGTAAACTACAGGGCGATATCCAACCTTCAATTCCTCCAAGACCTTAGAGAAAGTAGTAACCGAACAATAACAATAGTTTGAGGATTTCAAGTCAGGTTTTTAAAGTTCACCATAGTACAGAACCAGAACTAGTCAAAGTTACAGATGACGGTGTCTCAACATTAAGACCTGCAACTTATTAAATTCAGATAAAACTGAAGTTATGTGCTGGGACCCAAGCACCTTAGAAAAACTATTTCTCTGATAATATAACTACTGTGGATGGTAGGACCTTGGGTGAGTCGAATGAGAACTTCAAGGGAGGCTGGAGCAGGAGATAGAGGAGATGCTGAGGTTGACAACAACATCACAATCACCACTGAGTGACTCTACAGACTCATCTGTCCTCAGAAGGTCTTTCAGGAGGTTCCAGCAGCTGTGTTAGCTACTAAAGATGCACATCTCACAGATGGTGGGTGAAGTGGATGTTTTACCGTCTCAACCAGAACCTAAGACCAGAGCTGGTTTCTGAGATATTAATTTGACATCAATCTGGATCCAAACTCAGCACACAGGAAGCTGACGGCTCTCCACAAGGTGAAGCTCCAGAACTAACTATCGACTATTCCCTGTGGACACAACTACTGCCTTTGCTGCTGTGTTAAAACCCACTTTGATGGAGAGGATGAGCAGAGACCCCGCAGATGCCCCCAGTCTAGACAGACCTTCACAACGAGACCTGCCCTGGTTAAAACCACCATGTTAGCAGCTTAAATGGAGGAGACTGCTTCTCCAGCCGATCTTCGCTACGTCGGACATAATGATGTGGCCTGTGATGCCTGTAAGAAAACGTAAAGCCTTCAAGTTGTGTTTATTGTTCAGGAAGTCTTACTGAGAAACATATCCAGTGTTTTTATGAGACCCAGGCCTTAAAAACACAAGTTGGTGGAACATCCAAGAATCTCATGAAGAACATCTGCTCTCATGCTGAGGAGGTGATGATGTTCTTTACTCCTGATCAGCAGTACAACATAGGGTAGAGATGAAGACGTGAAGGCGCTTCAACACAAAGTGGAGGCCATCAATCTCTCTGCGGATGAAGTAGTTGGAGTGTGAGAAGATCTTTAGTGACCTGATCCATCTCCTTGGTAAAAAAGCAGATGTGGGGCAGCTGTTTTGAATTGGCACCATATGAATAAAGATTGATTCATTGATGGTTTTGTGATGAAAATGGAGAAGACTGCTTCTCCTGACGATCTATGCTGTGCTGGACATAATGATGTGGTCTGTGATGTCTGTACTGAGAGAAAATGGAAAGTCTTCAAGTCATGTTTACTGTGCAGGAAGTCTTACTGAAGGAAACATCTCCACCTTTATCATGAAACCACTGCCCTTAGGAAACACGGGTTGGTGGACCCCTCCAAGAACCTCCTGGAAAACTACTGCTCTAATCATGATGACTTGATGAAGATGTTTTTTCGTAGAGATCAGCAGTCCAATAGAGAGAAACACCCAAAGTTACTTTGACGGGAAGTGAAGACCATCAATCTCTTTCTGATGAAGCAGTGGTGGACAGTCAGAAGATCTTTAGTGACCTGATCCTTCTCATGGAGAAAAGATCTGATATGAAGTAACAGGTCAGATCCCTGCAGGAAGCAGAGTTGAGTCAATGAAAGAACTTCAGGAGAGGCTGGAGCAGGAGATAGATGAGATGCTGAGGTTGACAACAACATCACAATCACCACTGAGTGACTCTACAGACTCATCTGTCCTCAGAAGGTCTTTCAGGAGGTTCCAGCAGCTGTGTTGGACACCAGAGACAAACTACATGATGTCCTGAGAGACAGGTTGACAACATCTCACTGATGGTGGCTGAAGTAGATAGGTTCTGGTTGAGACAGTAAAACAAGACCAGAGCTGGTTTCTGAGATATTATTAGATGAGGAAAGGCAGCAGTGGCCCACATTGTCAGTAAGGAAACCACCATCTTGGATCTCAGGCACGCAAGAAAACATGTTTAGATCAAAGCTGTAACTCGTTTCAGCTTTGAGGAAGTGAAAATTCAGTCAGTCGTCGACTTTGAGGCGACACGGCACCGAGAGAAGTTCAGCTGGATCGGGAAAACTTCCTTTGTTTGATCTCTTTGGATCTTCTGAATGATCCGACGACTATTCCCTGTGGACACAACTACTGCCTGTGTTCTGTTCAAACCCACTTTGATGGAGAGGATGAGCAGAGACCCCACAGATGCCCCCAGTGTAGACAGACCTTCACACCGAGACCTGTCCTGGGGTTAACAACACCATGTTAGCAGCTTTAGTGGAGAAAATGGAGAAGAATGCTGGTCCTAATGATGTGGTCTGTACTGAGAAAATGTAAAGCCTTCAGGTCGTGTTTACTGTGCAGGAAATCCTACTGAGAGAAACATCCAGCATTTTTATGAAACTCAAATCTTAAAAACACACAAGCTGGTGGAACCTCCAATTATCAAAGTACCGATTGTCATAAGGATGAGAAAATACGCCCCTTTGAACTTTTTCAATTAATGACAGATTTATGATTTGGGGCAAAAGTCTATACGACTATTCTTTTGGAAAAAGACCATCAATTTTATTCTCAAAAAGTGTAAAGATTGTTTGTCATTAACAGTTCATGGCATTTTTATGAAAAAGAATTATACTTTCCTAGCCAAATGAGAACAATAATTTCTAAAAAGTTATATTTGTTATTCAATCCAGGTATAGTTTTTTTTCTTTTGAATGAATTTATAAAAATGCTGACCTGATGCAGTTATAAACTCTTTAATTCAAACGTCCCATGATGTAAAAAGGATTTTTTTTCATTTAATCCTGATTAAAAGTATTTCTGTTAATGAGGTTTAATCAATTTTAAATGTTATTCACTGTTGATAATCCTTTCCCCCTTATGTCACACATTCCCACATTGTGTTTAGAAACAGTGGAAAACTTCAGCAGGTTTACAACTGAGATGTTGAAGGTGGTGAACACAAGGGGGCGCTCTTATCCTGATGACCAGGGTACAAACTGCTCAGCTGCAACTTCTAGGTAGCTGCTGGAAAACTTTAATCTTAAAAAGGATATGATGAGGGCAGAAAAATGTCACCGGTTCACCTTCCATCAATTTGGTAGCGACCCGAGACCCCCAACAAGATCTGCACTTGTGGAGATACGGATTCAGACGCCTAGCTTTCACAATTTGTCAGTTGCTCAGATCCTAAGTAGAAAGTTTAAAATGTTGGCATGATGACTGGAAAAAGTGGAGAGTCAGAAAGTAGATATACTGCGTTCAAGAGACAGGGTGGAAAGGCAGCAAGGCTAGAAGCATTGGTGTAGGGTACAAACTGTTCTATCATGGAGATGATTGGAGGAATAAATGGGGCAGGGGGGAACCTGTAGGGGCAGTAGCTGAGGCTACAGAACTATCACCTGTTCCCTGTGGACACAACTACTGCCTTTGTTGTGTTAAAACCCACTTTGATGGAGAGGATGAGCAGAGACCCCATAGATGCCCCCAGTGTAGACAGACCTTCACACCTAGACCTGCCCTGGTTAAAACCACCATGTTAGCAGCTTTAATGGAGAAGACTGCCGCTTCTACCAATCTTCGCTATGCTGGACCTAATGATGTGGTCTGTGATGCCTGCACTGAAAGAAAATGGAAAATCTTCAAGTCATGTTTACTGTGCAGGAAGTCTTACTGAGAGAAATATATCCAGCGGTTTTATGAAACCCAGGCCTTAAAAACACAAGTTGGTGGACCCCGCCAAGGATCTCATGAAGAACATCTGCTCTCATGCTGAGAAGGTGATGTTCTTTACTCCTGATCAGCAGTTAAATAAAGAGAAAAACATGAAGTTTCAACACGAAGATGAGGCAATCAGTCTCTCTGCTGATGAAGCAGTGGTGGAGTGTGAGAAGATCTTTAGTGACCTGATCCTTCTCCTTGGTAAAAAAGCAGATGTGGGGCAGCTGTTTTTAATTGGCACCATATGAAAAAAATTGATTGATGGTTTTGTGATGAAAATGGAGAAGACTGCTTCTCCTGACAATCTATGCTGGACATAATGATGTGGTCTGTGATGTCTGTACTGAGAGAAAATGGAAAGTCTTCAAGTCATGTTTACTGTGCAGGAAGTCTTACTGAGAGAAACATCTCCAGCGTTTATATTAAGAAATAAAATACGTTGGTGGAACTTCCAAGGATCTCATGAAGAACATCTGCTCTCATGATGAGGAGATGTTGATGTTATTTTCTCCTGATCAGCAGTACAGTAGAGAGAAAACATGAAGTTTCAACACGAAGATGAGGCAATCAGTCTCTCTGCTGATGAAGCAGAGGTGAGTCGAATGAGAACTGGGGCGGCTGTGGCTCAGTGGGTAGAGCGGCCGTCTCCCAATCAGAAGATCGGAAGGTAGCCGGTTCGAATCCCACCAGGGTCTACTTGTCGTAGGGTCCTTGAGCAAGACGCTGAATCCTTAGCTCCCCGGGCGCTCCACGAGGGGCTGCCCACTGCTCCCTCAGGGATGGGTCAAATGCAGAGAAGTAATTTCACTATGTTGTACTGTGTATGACTCTATGTGACTAATAAAGGATTGTTTCTTTCTTCTAACTTCAAGGGAGGCTGGAGCAGGAGATAGATGAGATGCTGAGGTTGACAACAACATCACAATCACCACTGAGTGACTCTACAGACTCATCTGTCCCCAGAAGGTCTTTCAGGAGGTTCCAGCAGCTGTGTTAGCTACTAAAGATGCACATCTTACAGATGGTGGGTGAAGTAGATGTTTTACCATCTCAACCAGAACCTAAGACCAGAGCTGGTTTCCTGAAATACTTACGAATGTTCTGGATCCAAACTCACCGCACAGGAAGCTGGTATATCAGAATGGGGGTTTACCTGGATCAGGTTCTGTCCTTCTTCACAACTGAGACCTGATCCTGCTGCACAGAGTCCAGAAACACATTTACTCAGCATCTCCATGCCTGACTTCAGTTTGTGCACGGAACCACCGCTAAGTTCTGTAAACTCCAAAACACACAAAAAACCCAAAAAACTGATGTTGAAACTGTTTTCATTTTATGAGTCAAACAGGTTCTGCAAACAGCATCTACTGCTTTAGCTGTGATAAAACCCACTTTGATGGAGAGGATGAGCAGAGAACCCCCAGTGTAGACAGACCTTCACACCGAGACCTGCCCTGGTTAAAACCACCATGTTAGCAGCTTAAATGGAGAAAATGGAGAAGACTGCTGCTCCTACCGATCTATGCTGTGATGGACATAATGATGTGGTCTGTGATGCCTGCACTGAAAGAAAACGTAAAGCCCTCAAGTTCTGTTTGGTGTGCAGGAAATCTTACTGCGAGAATCATCTCCACAAGCTGGTGGAACCCTCCAAGAATCACGTGGTAAACATCTGCTCTAATCATGATGAAGATGTTCTTTTGTACCGATCAGCAGTCCAATAGAGAGGATAGAGAGAAAGACCTAAAGTTACTTTGACGTGAAGTGGAGGCCGTTAATCTGTCTGCTGATGAAGCAGTGGTGGAGAGTGAGAAGTTCTTTAGCGACCTGATCCATCTCCTGGATAAAAGAAGATCTGATGTGAAGCAGAGGTGAGTCGAACGAGAATTTCAGGATAGGCTGGAGCAGGAGATAGATGAGATGCTGAGGTTGACAACAACATCACAATCACCACTGAGTGACTCTACAGACTCATCTGTCCCCAGAAGGTCTTTCAGGAGGTACCAGCAGCTGTGTTAACTACTAAAGACGCGCATCTCACAGATGGTGGGTGAAGTAGATGTTTTACCGTCTCAACCAGAACCTAAGACCAGAGCTGGTTCATACAGTAAGTATACGTCATTTCCCGTTGACACACTCTGCTGCTTAGATAGATATAGTCGTCAAAACTTAGAGGCTAACTTATTTAAAAGTTCCCTTTTATCGAGAGTAATTTAACTGAAGCACTCATCTATCCGCTCATATTCAGAAATATTTGCTAAATCTGCACTATGCTTTTGAACCACCTAGCCGTTAAACCTAGAAGTTAGATATGGCTTCCCTCTCCTCCTCATGCTGCTGCTCTGTGTGTCATACGCTTAGCTACTCCTCTGCCTCATTTAACGCTAATGATAAGTGTTATAGATTTAATTTATTTGTAGCCCTGGAGGCGAGGCTCACTGAATTGGAGATGCGGCTCTGCACCATGGAAAATACCCCGCTAGCCTCTGTAGCTAGCAGGCCCACTGTAGCCGGTGCGGACCGACACGTCTTAGCTCCTCCTAGCAGCCGGGAAAACAGGGCGTCTGGGTGACTGAAGAAGGCATAGCCTGAAACACCAGCCCACAGTTCAGCCTGTTCATGTTTCAGAACAGATTTTCCCCACTCAGCAACACACCTGCTGAGAAACCAACTCTGTTCATTGGCAGTTCTATTTTGAGGAACGTGAAGTTAGCGACACCAGCGACCATAGTCAAATGCATTCCTGGGGCCAGAGCGGGCAACGTGGAATCATTTAAAACTGCTGGCCAAAGATAAGCATAAATACAGAAATATAATCATTCATGTCGGCAGTAATGACACCCGATTACGCCAATCTGAGGTCACGAAAACTTCACGTAGAAATATATCTGAAGAAGCAGCAGCAACATTTAAAGAAGTTCTTCCATCAGCCCAGAGTTCCGTTGCATGTCTCAACTTAAAAGAATCTGATTAACGTTGGTCCTGGGCAAATTGATTATTTTGTCGATAAGGCTGCAAGATCAGTGAGATTGACTCTGGACTCCATCCCCCCCTAAAAAAAAAAAAGAGCGAAAACAAATCTGAAATCAATCCGTCTTTAAATTCAGGCTACGTACCACAGTCCTTTAAAATAACCACAATCAAAGCACTGCTTAAAAGCCGACAGGTGATCCAGAGGCTTTGGTAAACTACAGGGCGATATCCAACCTTCAATTCCTCTAAAACCTTAGAGAAAGTAGTAGCCGAACAATTGTGTGATTTTCTGCTCAATAGTTTGACAGGTTTCAAGTCAGGTTTTTAAAGTTCACCACAGTACAGAACCAGCACTGGTCAAAGTTACAAATGACGTTTCAATGACATCTGATGAGGGACTGGTCTCTGTTCTGGTATCTGGTTTATATGTTTGAGATTTGATCCAAATGTAAAGTGCATTATAAATTAAATGTATTATTATTATTATTATTATTCTGGTCTTGTTAGATCTTAGTGCTGCATTTGATATTATTGACCAACAAATTCTAATACAAAGACTTGAAAACTTAATTGGCATCAAAGACGCTGCATTAAATTGGTTTAAGTCATATTTATGTCACTGGTCTCAGTTTGTACCTGTTAACAATGAATCGTCCATGCATAGCAAAGTACCCACGGAGTTCCCCAGCGATCTGTGCTTTGGCCAATATTATTCACACTACGTATGCTCCATTTAGGAAACATTATCACTCCATAAACTTTCACTGTTATGCAGACCACACACAATTGTACCTACCAATGAAACCAGATGCATGTAATAACTTATCCAATTTAGAGGCGTGTCTCAAAGACAGTAAGACCTGCAACTTATTAAATTCAGATAAAACTGTAGTTATGTGCTGGGACCCAAGCACCTTAGAAACAATTCCTCTGATAATATAACTACTCCGGTAGGACTTTGGCCTCCAGCAGTACCTTGGCCTCCAGCACCACTGAGGAACCTGGGAGTCATCTTTCATCAAGATGTGTCCTTTGACTTCCACATGAAACAGATTTATAGGACTGCTTTTTCTTCATCTGCGTAATTATTTCTAAAACGGCACATTCTGTCGCAAAAAGACGCAGAAGAGTTAGTTCATGAATTTGTTACTTCCAAGATGGATTACTGTAACGTCCTACTAGTAGACGGTCCCAATAAGTCTCTGAAGCCCCTCCAGCTGATCCAGAATGCTGCTGCACGTGTGCTGACCAGTACCAGGATAAGAGAACATATCTATCCTGTATTAGCTTTCCTTCCATGGCTCGTGGTAAAATCTAGAATGGAATTCAAAATCCCTCTGCTTACATACAAAGACCTTAACGGTCAGAACAAACGTATCTGAAGGAGCTCATACTTCCTGTATCCATGTAACTGGATTAATGCATGTTACCAACTTGTCTTCTTCCCTGGAGTCTGTTTTCTCACCCTGTAAGGTCACATGGTTGGTGACTGCATCTGCTGCTACAGACCTGCTGGATGTCCACTGATTTCAAGATGCTCATGATGATTATTATGATTATTATATACTATTTCCATAAGCTATTGCTAAATGTTATTAAATTAATATTAATGTTGTTAATATTGCTAACAACATTAGCTCTTTCTAGAAAACACCTCTTCACAACTTGTTTTGAATTGGCACCATATGAATAAATATTGATGGTTTTGTGATGAAAATGGAGAAGACTGCTTCTCCTGCCAATCTATGCTGTGCTGGACATAATGATGTGGTCTGTGATGTCTGTACTGAGAGAAAATGGAAAGCCTTCAAGTCCTGTTTACTGTGCAGGAAGTCTTACTGAGAGAAACATCTCCAGCTTTATCATGAAACCACTGCCCTTAGAAAACACAGGTTGGTGGACCCCTCCAAGAACATCCTGGAAAACTACTGCTCTAATCACGATAACGTGATGAAGATGTTCTTTCGTACCGATCAGCAGTCCAATAGAGAGAAACACCCAAAGTTGCTTTGACGTGATGTGGAGGCAATTTATATCTCCGCTGATGAAGTAGAGGTGGACAGTGAGAAGACCAGGTCTTAAAAACAAGTTTGTGGCACCAACCAAGGATCTCATGAAGAACATCTGCTCTCATGCTGAGGAGGTGATGTTCTTCACTCCTGATCAGCAGCAGAATAAGGAGAAAGACTTGATATTCCTTCAACACGAAGTGGAGGTCATCAAAGAGGCAGAGGGTGAAGATCTTTACTGAGCTGATCCATCTCAGTGAGAAAAGATCCGATGTGAGGCAGCAGGTCAAAACCCGGCAGGAAGCGGAGGTGAGTCGAATGAAAGACCTTCAGGAGATGCTGAAGCACAAGATAGATGATCTGAAGAGGGGAGATGCTGAGCTCGACAACGTCACACAACCACTGACTCTACAGACTCATCTGTCCCCAGAAGGTCTTTCAGGAGGTGCCAGCAGCTGTGTTGGACACCAGAGACAAACTACATGATGTCCTGAGAGACAGGTGGACGAAGTAGATGTTTCACTGTCTCAACCAGAACCTAAGACCAGAGCTGGTTTCTGAGATATTATTAGATGAGGAAAGGCAGCAGTGGCCCACATTGTCAGTAAGGAAACCACCATCTTGGATCTCAGGCACGCAAGAAAACATGTTTAGATCAAAGCTGTAACTCGTTTCAGCTTTGAGGAAGTGAAAATTCAGTCAGTCGTCGACTTTGAGGCGATACGGCGCCGAGAGAAGTTCCGCTGGATCGGGAAAACTTCCTTTGTTTGATCTCTTTGGATCTTCTGAATGATCCGACGACTATTCCCTGTGGACACAACTACTGCCTGTGTTCTGTTCAAACCCACTTTGATGGAGAGGATGAGCACAGACCCCACAGACCTTCACACAGAGACCTGTCCTGGGGTTAACAACTACATGTTAGCAGCTTTAGTGGAGAAAATGGAGAAGAATGCTGGTCCTAATGATTTGGCCTGTACTGAGAGAAAACAAAGCCCTGAAGTTCTGTTTGGTGTTCAGGAAATCTTACTGCGAAGAACATATCCAGCGTTTTTATGAAACCCAGGCCTTAAAAACACAAGTTGGTGGAATATCCAAGAACCTCATGAAGAACATCTGCTCTCATGCTGAGGAGGTGATGATGTTCTTTACTCCTGATCAACAAAGGGTAGAGAGTAAGACGTGAAAGAGCTTCAACACGAAGTGGAGGCCATCAATCTCTCTGCTGATGAAGCAGTTGCGGAGTGTGAGAAGATCTTTAGTGACCTGATCCATCTCCTTGGTAAAAAAGCAGATGTGGGGCAGCTGTTTTGAATTGGCACCATATGAATAAAAATTGATTGATGGTTTTGTGATGAAAATGGAGAAGACTGCTTCTCCTGCCAATCTATGCTGGACCTAATGATGTGGTCTGTGATGTCTGTACTGAGAGAAAATGGAAAGTCTTCAAGTCATGTTTACTGTGCAGGAAGTCTTACTGAGAGAAACATATCCAGCGTTTTTATGAAACCCAGGCCTTAAAAACAAAAGTTGGTGGACCCCTCCAAGAGTCACATGAAGAACATCTGCTCTCATGCTGAGGAAGTGATGTTCTTTACTCCTGATCAGCAGTTAGAGACGGTATATAGAAAGACATGATGTTGCTTCAACACGAAGTGGAGGCCATCAATCTCTCTGCTGATGAAGCAGTGGTGGAGAGTCAGAAGATCTTTGAAGAAAATGGAAAGCTTTCAAGTCTTACTGAAAGAATCATGTCCAGCGTTTTTATGAAACCCAGGCCTTAAAAACACAAGTTGGTGGAACATCCAAGAACCTCATGAAGAACATCTGCCCTCATGCTGAGAAGGTGATGATGTTCTTTACTCCTGATCAGCAGTACAACAGAGGGTAGAGATGAAGACGTGAAAGAGCTTCAACGCGAATTGAGGCCATCAATCTCTCTGCTGATGAAGCAGTTGCGGAGTGTGAGAAGATCTTTAGTGACCTGATCCATCTCCTTGGTAAAAAAGCAGATGTGGGGCAGCATATGAATAAAAATTGATTGATGGTTTTGTGATGAAAATGGAGAAGACTGCTTCTCCTGACAATCTATGCTGTGCTGGACATAATGATGTGGTCTGTGATGTCTGTACTGAAAGAAAATGGAAAGCCTTCAAGTCCTGTTTACTGTGCAGGAAGTCATGAAACCACTGCCCTTAGAAAACACAGGTTGGTGGACCCCTCCAAGAACCCCCTGGAAGACTACTGCTCTAATCACGATAACGTGATGAAGATGTTCTTTCGTACCGATCAGCAGACCAATAGAGAGAAACACCCAAAGTTGCTTTGACGTGGAGGCAATTAATCCCTCCGCTGATGAAGTAGAGGTGGACAGTGAGAAGACCAGGTCTTAAAAACAAGTTTGTGGCACCAACCAAGGATCTCATGAAGAACATCTGCTCTCATGCTGAGGAGGTGATGATGTTCTTCACTCCTGATCAGCAGCACAATAAAGAGAAAGACTTGATATTGCTTCAACACAAAGTGGAGGCCATCAAAGTGGCAGAGGGTGAAGATCTTTACTGAGCTGATCCATCTCAGTGAGAAAAGATCCGACGTGAGGCAGCAGGTCAAAACCCGGCAGGAAGTAGAGGTGAGTCGAATGAAAGACCTTCAGGAGATGCTGAAGCACAAGATAGATGATCTTAAGAGGAGATGCTGAGCTCGACAACGTCACACAACCACTGACTCTACAGACTCATCTGTCCCCAGAAGGTCTTTCAGGAGGTACCAGCAGCTGTGTTAGCTACTAAAGATGCACATCTCACAGATGGTGGGTGAAGTAGATGTTTTACCGTCTCAACCAGAACCTAAGACCAGAGCTGGTTTCTGAGATACTCATTTGACATCAATCTGGATCCAAACTCAGCACACAGGAAGCTGACGGCTCTCCAGAAGGTGAAGCTCCAGAACTAACTATGGACTATTCCCTGTGGACACATCTACTGCATTTGTTTTGTTAAAACCCACTTTGATGGAGAGGATGAGCAGAGACCCCACAGATGCCCCCAGTGTAGACAGACCTTCACACGAGACCTGTCCTGGTTAAAACCACCATGTTAGCAGCTTTAGTGGACCAGATTAAGAAGAGGGATTTTCAAGCTGCTCCTGTTGATGTATGCTAAGATGGACCTAATGATGTGGTCTGTGCTGAGAAAAAACTTTATGTCCTGAAGTTGTTTGGTGTGCAGGACATCTTACTGCGAAGAACATATCCAGCCTTTTTATGAAACCCAGGCCTTAAAAACACAAGTTGGTGGAACATCCAAGAACCTCATGAAGAACATCTGCTCTCATGCTGAGAAGGTGATGGTGTTCTTTACTCCTGATCAACAGTCCAACAGAGGGTAGAGAGGAAGACGTGAAGGAGCTTCAACACAAAGTGGAGGCCATCAATCTCTCTGCTGATGAAGCAGTTGCAGAGTGGGAGAAGATCTTTAGTGACCTGATCCATCTCCTTAGTAAAAAAGCAGATGTGGGGAAGCTGTTTTGAATTGGCACCATATGAATAAAGGTTGATTGATGGTTTTGTGATGAAAATGGAGATGCTTCTCCTACCAATCTATGCTGTGCTGGACATAATGATGTGGTCTGTGATTTCTGTACTGAGAGAAAATGGAAAGTCTTCATGTCATGTTTACTGTGCAGGAAGTCTTACTGAGAGAAACATATCCAGCGTTTTTATGAAACCCAGGCCTTAAAAACAAAAGTTGGTGGAACCCGCCAAGGATCTCATGAAGAACATCTGCTCCCATGAGGTGGTGATGTTTTTACTCCTGATCAGCCGTTAGAGACGGTAGATAGAAAGACATGATGTTGCTTCAACACAAAGTGGAGGCCATCAATCTCTCTGCTGATGAAGTAGAGGTGGGCAGTGAGAAGACCAGGTCTTAAAAACACAAGTTGGTGGAACATCCAAGAACCTCATGAAGAACATCTGCTCTCATGCTGAGGAGGTGATGATGTTCTTTACTCCTGATCAGCAGTACTGTAGAGAGAAAAACATGAAGTTTCAACACGAAGATGAGGCAATCAGTCTCTCTGCTGATGAAGCAGAGGTGAGTCGAATGAGAACTTCAAGGGAGGCTGGATCAGGAGATAGAGGAGATGCTGAGGTTGACAACAACATCACAATCACCACTGAGTGACTCTACAGACTCATCTGTCCTCAGAAGGTCTTTCAGGAGGTTCCAGCAGCTGTGTTAGCTACTAAAGATGCACATCTCACAGATTTTGGGTGAAGTGGACGTTTTACTGTCATTTCCCGTTGACACAATCGATAAACTGTTGCACACTCTGCTGCTTCGATATAGTCGTCACAACTTAGAGGCTAACTTATTTAAAAGTTCCCTTTTATCTGGAGCACTAATCTACCCACTCGTATTTAGACATTTTCACTAAATCAGAAGAGTTAGTTCATGCATTTGTTACTTCCGGGATGGATTACTGTAACGTCCTACTAGCAGACGGTCCCAATAAGTCTCTGAAGCCCCTAGAGCTGATCCAGAACGCTGCTGCACGTGTGCTGACCAGAACCAGGATAAGAGAATATAGCTATCCTGTATTATTTTCCCTTCATTGGCTCGAGGTAAAATCTAGAATGGAATTCAAAATTGATTGATGGTTTAGTGATGAAAATGGAGAAGACTGCTTCTCCTGCTGATCTATGCTGTGCTGGACATAATGATGTGGTCTGTGATGCTGAGAGAAAATGGAAAGCCTTCAAGTCCTGTTTACTGTGCAGGAAGTCTTACTGAGAGAAACATCTCCAGCTTTATCATGAAACCACTGCCCTTAGAAAACACAGGTTGGTGGACCCCTCCAAGAACCTCCTGGAAGACTACTGCTCTAATCACGATGACGTGATGAAGATGTTCCTTCGTACCGATCAGCAGTCCAATAGAGAGAAACACCCTAAGTTGCTTTGACGTGATGTGGAGGCAATTAATCCCTCCGCTGATGAAGTAGAGGTGGACAGTGAGAAGACCAGGTCTTAAAAACAAGTTGGTGGAACCTCCAAGGATCTCATGAAGAACATCTGCTCTCATGCTGAGGAGGTGATGATGTTCTTCACCCCTGATCAGCAGCACAATAAGGAGAAAGACTTGATATTGCTTCAACACGAAGTGGAGGCCATCAAAGAGGCAGAGGGTGAAGATCTTTACTGAGCTGATCCATCTCAGTGAGAAAAGACCCGATGTGAGGCAGCAGGTCAAAACCCGGCAGGAAGCGGAGGTGAGTCGAATGAAAGACCTTCAGGAGATGCTGAAGCCCAAGATAGATGATCTGAAGAGGAGAGATGCTGAGCTCGACAACGTCACACAACCACTGACTCTACAGACTCATCTGTCCTCAGAAGGTCTTTCAGGAGGTTCCAGCAGCTGTGTTGGACACCAGAGACAAACTACATGATGTCCTGAGAGACAGGTGGACAAACATCTCACTGATGGTGGCAGAAGTAGATGTTTTAACGTCTCAACCAGAACTTAAGACCAGAACTGGTTTCCTGAACTAATTAGGAATATTCTGGATCCAAACTCAGCAAACAGGAAGCTGCTGTTATCTGATGGAAACAGAAAAGTCATAATGAACGATCAAACGTATCCGAGTCACCCAGACAGGTTCACTGATTGTTCTCAGGTCCTGAGTACAGAGCGTCTACCTGGACGGTGTTACTGGGAGTTGATGAGGAGAGGGGTAGATGACGTAACAGTCCCACAAGAGTATCAGCAAATCTCTGAACGTGTGTTTGGGTCTGATGATGAATCTTGGGCGTCTAGTTTCTGGAGAAGGTATTGAATTGATATTAGCCATAACATTATAACTAGTTAAATGATCAATGAGTGTTAAGGATCACATATTACAGAATAAAAAAATAATAAAAATCCGATTCAAAGAGAGACAGAGGGGAAGACGGGCCAGGAAACCAGGAGAGAGGAAAGGCAGCAGTGTATGGGGTGAGAGTAGGAACCTTAAATATTGGTACAATGAGAGGAAAGGGTGGAGAGTCAGCTGATATGGAGGGAAGGAAAGACGATAAACTGAGTGACCATGACAGAACAGTTTGTACTCTCCTCCAATGCTTCTAGCCTTGCTGCCTTTCCACCTGGTCTATTGGAGTTGATGGGAGGAGAAATGGGGCAGAGGTGATTCTGGGGGAGGCGTTGTGAAGAGTGTTCTGGAGGTGAAGCGGTTGTCACAGCGTGAGGAGTATGACGATGGAGACTGGAGGAGTGATGAAGGCAGTCATTGCTGATGCCCCACAAGTTGGTTGTGAGTTGGAAAAGAACTTCTGGAGTGAGTTGGATGAAGTGATGGTGAGTATCCCCAGGAATGAGGGAGTTGTGGTTGGAGCAGAGAGACCCCACAGATGCCCCCAGTGTAGACAGACCTTCACACCGAGACCTGCCCCGGTTAAAACCACCATGTTAGCAGCTTTAATGGAGAAAATGAAGACTGCTTCTCCTGACGATCTATGCTTTGCTGGACCTAATGATGTGGTCTGTGATGCCTGCACTGAAAGAAAACGTAAAGCCCTGAAGTTCTGTTTGGTGTGCAGGTGAGTCGAATGAGAACTTCAGGAGAGGCTGGAGCAGGAGATAGATGAGATGCTGAGGTTGACAACAACATCACAATCACCACTGAGTGACTCTACAGACTCATCTGTCCCCAGAGGTTCTTTCAGGAGGTTCCAGCAGATGTGTTAGCTACTTAAGACGCGCATCTCACAGATGGTGGGTGAAGTGGATGTTTTACCGTCTCAACCAGAACCTAAGACCAGAGCTGGTTTCTGAGATATTCATTTGACAATCTGGATCCAAACTCAGCACACAGGAAGCTGACGGTTCTCCACAAGGTGAAGCTCCAGAACTAACTTTCGACTATTCCCTGTGGACACAACTACTGCCTTTGCTGCTGTGATAAAACCCACTTTGATGGAGAGGATGCTGAGACGGTGATGATGTTCTTTACTCCTGATCAGCAGCACAATAAGGAGAAAGACTTGATATTGCTTCAACACGAAGTGGAGGCCATCAAAGTGGCAGAGAGTGAAGATCTTTACCGAGCTGATCCATCTCAGTGAGAAAAAATCCGACGTGAGGCAGCAGGTCAAAACCCGGCAGGAAGCGGAGGTGAGTCGAATGAAAGACCTTCAGGAGATGCTGAAGCACAAGATAGATGATCTGAAGAGGAGAGATGCTGAGCTCGACAACGTCACACAACCACTGACTCTACAGACTCATCTGTCCTCAGAAGGTCTTTCAGGAGGTTCCAGCAGCTGTGTTGGAAACCAGAGACAAACTACATGATGTCCTGAGAGACAGGTGGACAAACATCTCACTGATGGTGGGTGAAGTAGATGTTTTACTGTCTCATCTCAGAAACCAGCTCTGGTCTTAGGTTCTGGTTATTATTAGATGAGGAAAGGCAGCAGTGGCCCACATTGTCAGTAAGGAAACCACCATCTTGGATCTCAGGCACGCAAGAAAACATGTTTAGATCAAAGCTGTAACTCGTTTCAGCTTTGAGGAAGTGAAAATTCAGTCAGTCGTCGACTTTGAGCCGATACGGCGCCGAGAGAAGTTCCGCTGGATCGGGAAAACTTCCTTTGATCTCTTTGGATCTTCTGAATGATCCGACGACTATTCCCTGTGGACACAACTACTGCCTTTGTTCTGCCTTTGTTTGTTGTTGTTAAAACCCACTCTGATGGAGAGGATGAGCAGAGACCCCACAGACTAGACAGACCTTCACACAGAGACCTGTCCTGGGGTTAACAACACCATGTTAGCAGCTTTAGTGGAGAAAATGGAGAAGACTGCTGGTCCTAATGATGTGGCCTGTACTGAGAGAAAACAAAGCCCTGAAGTTCTGTTTGGTGTTCAGGAAATCTGCGAAGAACATATCCAGCATGTTTATGAAACCCAGGTCTTAAAAACACAAGTTGGTGGAACATCCAAGAACCTCATGAAGAACATCTGCCCTCATGCTGAAAAGGTGATGATGTACTTTACTCCTGATCAGCAGTACAACAGAGGGTAGAGAGGAAGACGTGAAGGAGCTTCAACACAAAGTGGAGGCCATGAATCTATCTGCTGATGAAGCAGTTGCGGAGTGTGAGAAGATGTTTAGTGACCTGATCCATCTCCTTACTAAAAAAGCAGATGTGGGGCAGCTGTTTTGAATTGGCACCATATGAAAAAAATTGATTGATGGTTTTTTGATGAAAATGGAGAAGACTGCTTCTCCTGCCAATCTATGCTGTGCTGGACATAATGATGTGGTCTGTGATGTCTGTACTGAGAGAAAATGGAAAGTCTTCATGTCATGTTTACTGTGCAGGAAGTCTTACTGAGAGAAACATATCCAGCGTTTATATTAACAAATAAAATACGTTGGTGGAACTTCCAAGGATCTCATGAAGAACATCTGCTCTCATGCTGAGGAGATGATATTGTTCTTTACTCCTGATCAACAGTACAGTAGAGAGAAAAACATGAAGTTTCAACATGAAGATGAGGCCATTAATCTCTCTGCTGATGAATGGTGGTTGGAGAGTGAGAAGTTCTTTAGTGACGTGATCCACCTCCTGGATAAAAGAAAATCCGATGTGAAGCAGAGGTGAGTCGAATGAAAGAACTTCAGGAGTGGCTGGAGCAGGAGA
Organism: Lophius americanus; assembly: GCA_037951165.1. NCBI lineage: Eukaryota > Metazoa > Chordata > Actinopteri > Lophiiformes > Lophiidae > Lophius > Lophius americanus. Next base: position 417,180 of record JBBDHG010000208.1, on the reverse strand, counting down.
TAGATGAGATGCTGAGGTTGACAACAACATCACAATCACCACTGAGTGACTCTACAGACTCATCTGTCCCCAGAGGTTCTTTCAGGAGGTTCCAGCAGCTGTGTTAGCTACTAAAGACGCACATCTCACAGATGGTGGGTGAAGTAGATGTTTTAACGTCTCAACCAGAACCTAAGACCAGAGCTGGTTTCCTGAAATATTAAGGAATGTTCTGGATCCAAACTCAGCAAACAGGAAGCTGCTGTTATCTGATGGAAACAGAAAAGTCAGTAATGAACGATCAGACGTATCCGAGTCACCCAGACAGGTTCACTGATTGTTCTCAGGTCCTGAGTACAGAGAGTATAATTCAGTGGTTCTTAACCTTGGAGGAACCGAACCCCACCAGTTTCATATGTGCATTCACCGAACCCTTCTTTAGTGAAAAATAAAATGTGATTTTTTTCAAATTAAAGACATAGGTATATGTTTTTTTACTGGTGCACAAAATTAACCGTGCATGAATATCACCTTGTTCAAAGAACAAAAACACAGTGCCTGAACTCACAACAAATTAAATACCTGCAAATCAGTGTGACTTCTGCTGTTGCCTTTGAGAGACCAGTTCAGATATGCGTGGCTTCACCTTGGCAAGTGCCACTCTCATGTCATTCTCACAGCAAAGTATGTTCCTTTTCTTCGTTTTTATGTCCAGCATCCTCGAAAAGGATTGCTCGCAAAGATTTGTTGTAACAAATGGTATAAAAAATTCCAAGGCTTTCTTAGCAATAACTGGATACTTTTCCATTTGATGACACCAAAACTTTGAGAGCGTTGTTCTGAAGAGTTGCTCTTGAACCTGGCTCTGCTGAATTTCAATGTTTTCGTCGAGGTGTTCATCATTGACATCTGCTGTCTCAACAGCAAACGTGAACGGCTGTCTCACCCATGCTGGATATGACTCTCTTGTAGGAAAGTATCCGTCGAGAGACTTTGCGAGCTCATCTAAGTGCGTAGCAATTGTTTGCTTCAGTTCCATGGGTACAGAAACGTCTGATTCCAGACACATCTTCCATCTTACTTACACAGTCGTCCAGAAGGGGAAGTTTGCGAAGTTATTGTTCTCTGTTCGTCGTTTCCATAACGGTAGCTTTTTTTGAAAAACCTTCAGGTTTTCTTTCTCTTCCATGATGTTGACTCCACCGCCCTGCATCTGCTGATTGAGATGATTGAGAGCTGCAAATATATTAGCCATGTATGCTAAAATGAGAATGAATGAGAATGAGAGTTTTTGAAGCAATCTGCATGACAATGTTGTTGCTCTTGCAAAAACAGGGCTAATTCCACACGCATGGCAAAAACAGGATTCAGCACCCGTCCCCGGGATAACCACCGAACATTAGAATGGTACAGAAGTACCTCGAATTCAGAGCCCATTTCTTTACACAGCTCACTGAAGATGCGGTGCCTCAGAGCACTATTTCGCACATAGTTCACACATTCCACTACAGTTTTTAATACTTCGGCCATTTTTGTAGGCAAGGTTTTTGTTGCCAACGCATGCCTGTGCAGAATACAATGCGTGACAATGATGTGTGGTGCATCGGCTTTTACTAGCGCGCCAAAACCAGACTTTCTTCCCAGCATGACTGGAGCTCCGTCCGTACAAACGGCAGAAACCATATCCCAGGAAAGATTGTTGTCTCTGAAGAAGTCATCAACAAGCTTCTTCACATCGGCTGCCTTAGTTGTTGTTGTAAGAGGCTTACAAAATAAAAATTCTTCTTTTATCATGTCGTCTTTCACATAGCGCACAAAAACAGCAAGCTGGCTTAGATTAGAAACGTCTGCGGACTCGTCGAGTTGAAGGCTGAATTTTGCCGGGCTTGAAATCAGATCTGCAACTACTTGAGCCAAGATGTCTTTACTGATATTCTCTATTCTGTCGCTGATGGTGTCATTTGAAAGAGGAATTTGGGATAATTTACCTTCGGCCGCTGTTCCGAGTATCAGATTTGCCATCCTTAACGCAGCTGGTTTTAAGAGTGTTTCACCAATGGTGTGTGGCTTGCCCTGCTTTGCGATCAGGTAAGCAACTTCGTACGATGCTATGAGAGAAGCCTTTTCGTCGAATCTTGCTCTCTTCACCTTGAATTCAGCAAGCGTTGTGTTCTTGTATTCCCCATCTCAATGCAGCTTCAAGAAGTGTTCCTTTAGTTTTGCCGGTGCGAGACTAGAGTTGCTCAACTTGGCATTGCAAATCATGCAGATAGGATGCTGGGTCCCATCAGGTTCCGTGATACATGTGACTCCATGTTGTACATATTCATCCGACCACTTTCTTTTTTGCTCGACATAGCATGGATTAAAATATCAAGAAAGAAATCACACGACGTACTACCACGACAGTCACACGTTGACTACTGAGCGCACTAAATTCCCCGCAGCACTGATTGGCCAAGCAATGTAACGTTATCATCTGCAGCCAGTGATGGCCAAGCGGGGCGTCATCACGAATTGACACGATGAGTCGGGTGTGTCTTGACCTCCGCGGGGGAGGCTCCGCCGAACCCCTGAGACCGACTCACCGAACCCTTAAGGTTCGATCGAACCTAGGTTAAGAACCACTGGTCTAATTGGATGGTGTTACTGGGAGTTGAGGAGGAGAGGGGTAGATGACGTAACAGTCCCACAAAAGAGAATCAGCAGATCTCTGAACGTGTGTTTGGGTCTGAGGATGAATCTTGGGCGTCTAGTTTCTGGAGAAGGCGTTGAATTGATATTGATCATTTTACTAGTTATAATGTTATGGCTAATGAGTGTTAAGGATCATATATTAAAGAATTTAAAAAAGGAAAATCAGAATCAAAGAGAGACAGAGGGGAAGACGTGCCAGGAAACCAGGAGAGAGGAAAGGCAGCAGTGTATGGGGTGAGAGTAGGAACCTTAAATGTTGGTACAATGAGAGGAAAGGGTGGAGAGTCAGCTGATATGGAGGGAAGGAAAGACGATAAACTGAGTGACCATGACAGAACAGTTTGTACTCTCCAATGCTTCTAGCCTTGCTGCCTTTCCACCTGGTCTCTTGGAGTTGATGGAAGGAGAAATGGGGCAGAGGTGATTCTGGGGGAGGCGTTGTGAAGAGTGTTCTGGAGGTGAAGCGGTTGTCACAGCGTGAGGAGTATGAAGATGGAGACTGGAGGAGTGATGAAGGCAGTCATTGCTGATGCCCCACAAGTTGGTTGTGAGTTGGAAAAGAACTTCTGGAGTGAGTTGGATGAAGTGATGGTGAGTATCCCCAGGAATGAGGGAGTTGTGGTTGGAGCAGAGAGACCCCACAGATGCCCCCAGTGTAGACAGACCTTCACACCGAGACCTGCCCTGGTTAAAACCACCATGTTAGCAGCTTAAATGGAGAAAATGGAGAAGACTGCTGCTCCTACCGATCTTCGCTATGATGGACCTAATGATGTGGTCTGTGATGCCTGCACTGAAAGAAAACGTAAAGCCCTGAAGTTCTGTTTGGTGTGCAGGAAATCTTACTGCGAGAATCATCTCCACAAGGTGGTGGAACCCTCCAAGAATCACGAGGCGAACATCTGCTCTAAACATGAGGTGATGAAGATGCTCTTTTGTGAAGATCAGTCCAGTAGAGAGGATAGAGAGAAAGACCCAAAGTTTGTTTGACGGGAAGTGGAGACCATCAATCTCTCCGCTGATGAAGCAGTGGTGGAGAGTCAGAAGATCTTTAGTGACCTGATCCTTCTCAAGGAGAAAAGATCTGATATGAAGTATCAGGTCAGATCCCGGCAGGAAGCAGAGGTGAGTCAATGAGAACTTCAGGAGAGGCTGGAGCAGGAGATAGATGAGATGCTGAGGTTGACAACAACATCACAATCACCACTGAGTGACTCTACAGACTCATCTGTCCTCAGAAGGTCTTTCAGGAGGTTCCAGCAGCTGTGTTAGCTACTTAAGATGCGCATCTCACAGATGGTGGGTGAAGTAGATGTTTCACCGTCTCAACCAGAACCTAAGACCAGAGCTGGTTTCTGAGATATTTATTTGACATCAATCTGGATTCAAACTCAGCACACAGGAAGCTGACGGCTCTCCACAAGTTGAAGCTCCAGAACTAACTATCGACTATTCCCTGTGGACACAACTACTGCCTTTGCTGTGATAAAACCCACTTTGATGGAGAGGATGAGCAGAGACCCCACAGATGCCCCCAGTCTAGACAGACCTTCACAACGAGACCTGCCCTGGTTAACACCATGTTAGCAGCTTTAGTGGAGAAAATGAAGACTGCTTCTCCTGACAATCTATGCTGTGTTGGACATAATGATGTGGTCTCTGATGTCTGTACTGAAAGAAAATGGAAAGTCTTCCAAGTCATGTTTACTGTGCAGGAAGTCTTACTGAGAGAAACATCTCCAGCATTTTTATTATCAAATAAAATACGTTGGTGGAACATCCAAGAACCTCATGAAGAACATCTGCTCTCATGCTGAGAAGGTGATGATGTTCTTTACTCCTGATCAGCAGTACAACAGAGGGTAGAGATGAAGACGTGAAAGAGCTTCAACGCGAATTGAGGCCATCAATCTCTCTGCTGATGAAGCAGTTGCGGAGTTTGAGAAGATATTTAGTGACCTGATCCATCTCCTTGGTAAAAAAGCAGATGTGGGGCAGCATATGAATAAAAATTGATTGATGGTTTTGTGATGAAAATGGAGAAGACTGCTTCTCCTGCCAATCTACGCCGTACTGTGCATAATGATGTGGTCTGTGATGTCTGTACTGAAAGAAAATGGAAAGCCTTCAAGTCATGTTTACTGTGCAGGAAGTCTTACTGAGAGAAACATATCCAGCGTTTATATTAACAAATAAAATACATTGGTGGAACTTCCAAGAATCACATGAAGAACATCTGCTCTCATGATGAGGAGATGTTGATGTTATTTACTCCTGATCAGCAGTACAGTAGAGAGAAAGACATGAAGTGGAGGCCATCAATCTCTCTGCTGATGAAGCAGTGTTGGAGAGTCAGAAGATCTTTAGTGACCTGATCCTTCTCATGGAGAGAAGATCTGATATGAAGTAACAGGTCAGATCCCAGCAGGAAGCAGAGGTGAGTCAATGAAAGAACTTCAGAGGCTGGAGCAGGAGGAGGAGATGCTGAGGTTGACAATGTTACACAATCACCACTGAGTGACTCTACAGACTCATCTTTCCCCAGAAGGTCTTTCAGGAGGTTCCAGCAGCTGTGTTGGACACCAGAGACAAAACTACATGATGTCCTGAGAGACAGGTTGACAAACATCTCACAGATGGTGGGTGAAGTAGATGTTTTACCGTCTCAACCAGAACCTAAGTCCAGAGCTGATTTCTGGGATATTCATTTGACATCAATCTGGATCCAAACTCAGCACACAGGAAGCTGCTGTTATCTGATGGAAACAGAAAAGCCGCAGTAGCGAACAATCAAACGTATCCGGGTGACCTTGATGTTGCTTCAACACAAAGTAGAGGCCATCAATCTCTCCGCTAATGAAGCAGTGGTGGAGAGGGAGAAGATCTTTAGTGACCTGATCCATCGCCACAGATGCCACCAGGGTAGACAGACCTTCACACAGAGACCTGCCCTGGTTAAAACCACCATGTTCGCAGCTTTAATGGAGAAAATGGAGAAGACTGCTGCTCGTACCGATCTTCGCAATGATGGACCTAATGATGTGGTCTGTGATGCCTGTACTGAGAAAATGGAAAGCCTTCAAGTCATGTTTACTGTGCAAGAAGTCTTACTGAAACATATCTAGTGTTTTTATGAAACCCAGGCCTTAAAAACACAAGTTGGTGGAACATCCAAGAATCTCATGAAGAACATCTGCTCTCATGCTGAGGAGGTGATGATGTTCTTTACTCCTGATCAACAGTACAACAGAGGGTAGAGAGGAAGACGTGAAAGAGCTTCAACACGAAGTGGAGGCCATCAATCTCTCTGCTGATGAAGCAGTTGTGGAGTGTGAGAAGATCTTTAGTGACCTGATCCATCTCCTTAGTAAAAAAGCAGATGTGGGGCAGCTGTTTTGAATTGGCAACATGAATAAAAATTGATTGATTGATGGTTAAGTGATGAAAATGGAGAAGACTGCTTCTCCTGCCAATTTCTGCTGTGCTGGACATAATGATGTGGTCTGTGATGTCTGTACTGAGAAAATGGAAAGCCTTCAAGTCATGTTTACTGTGCAGGAAGTCTTACTGAGAGAAACATCTCCAGCTTTATCATGAAACCACTGCCCTTAGAAAACACGGGTTGGTGGACCCCTCTAAGAACCTCCTGGAAGACTACTGCTCTAATCACGATAACGTGATGAAGATGTTCTTTCGTACCGATCAGCAGTCCAATAGAGAGAAACACCCAAAGTTGCTTTGACGTGATGTTGAGGCAATTAATCCCTCCGCTGATGAAGTAGAGGTGGACAGTGAGAAGATCAGGTCTTAAAAACAAGTTTGTGGCACCAACCAAGGATCTCATGAAGAACATCTCCTCTCATGATGAAGAGGTGTTGATGTTCTTTACTCCTGATCAGCAGTACAGTAGAGAGAAAAACATGAAGTTTCAACACGAAGATGAGGCAATCAGTCTCTCTGCTGTGAAGCAGAGGTGATTCGAATGAGAACTTCAGGAGAGGCTGGAGCAGGAGATAGACGAGATGCTGAGGTTGACAACAACATCACAATCACCACTGAGTGACTCTACAGACTCATCTGTCCTCAGAAGGTCTTTCAGGAGGTTCCAGCAGCTGTGTTAGCTACTTAAGACGCGCATCTCACAGATGGTGGGTGAAGTGGATGTTTTACCATCTCAACCAGAACCTAAGACCAGAGCTGGTTTCTGAGATACTCAGGAATATTCTGGATCCAATCTCAGCACACAGGAAGTTGGTATTATATGATGGAAACAGAAAAGTCATAATGAACGATTAAACGTATCCGAGTCGCCCAGACAGGTTCACTGATTGTTCTCAGGTCCTGAGTCCAGAGAGTCTACCTGGACGGTGTTACTGGGAGTTGAGGAGAGGGGTAGATGACGTAACAGTCCCACAAAGGAGTATCAGCAGATCTCTGAATGTGTGTTTGGGTCTGATGATAAATCTTGGGCGTCTAGTTTCTGGAGAAGGTGTTGAATTGATATTAGCCATAACATTATAACTAGTTAAATGATCAATGAGTGTTAAGGATCATATATTACAGAATTTTAAAAAAAGAATCAGAATCAAAGAGACAGAGGGGGAAGACGTGAAGTAACAGGTCAGATCCCAGCAGGAAGCAGAGTTGAGTCAATGATAGAACTTCAGGAGAGGCTGGAGCAGGAGATAGATGAGATGCTGAGGTTGACAATGTCACACAATCACCACTGAGTGACTCTACAGACTCATCTGTCCCCAGAAGGTCTTTCAGGAGGTTCCCGCAGCTGTGTTAGCTACTAAAGATGCACATCTCACAGATTTTGGGTGAAGTGGACGTTTTACTGTCATTTCCCGTTGACACAATCGATAAACTGTTGCACACTCTGCTGCTTCGATATAGTCGTCACAACTTAGAGGCTAACTTATTTAAAAGTTCCCTTTTATCTGGAGCACTAATCTACCCACTCGTATTTAGACATTTTCACTAAATCAGAAGAGTTAGTTCATGCATTTGTTACTTCCAGGATGGATTACTGTAACGTCCTACTAGCAGACGGTCCCAATAAGTCTCTGAAGCCCCTAGAGCTGATCCAGAACGCTGCTGCACGTGTGCTGACCAGAACCAGGATAAGAGAATATAGCTATCCTGTATTATTTTCCCTTCATTGGCTCGAGGTAAAATCTAGAATGGAATTCAAAATTGATTGATTGATGCTTTAGTGATGAAAATGGAGAAGACTGCTTCTCCTGACAATCTATGCTGTGCTGGACATAATGATGTGGTCTGTGATGTCTGTACTGAGAGAAAATGGAAAGTCTTCAAGTCATGTTTACTGTGCAGGAAGTCTTACTGAGAGAAACATCTCCAGCTTTATCATGAAACCACTGCCCTTAGAAAACACAGGTTGGTGGACCCCTCCAAGAACCTCCTGGAAGACTACTGCTCTAATCACGATGACGTGATGAAGATGTTCCTTCGTACCGATCAGCAGTCCAATAGAGAGAAACACCCTAAGTTGCTTTGACGTGATGTGGAGGCAATTAATCCCTCCGCTGATGAAGTAGAGGTGGACAGTGAGAAGACCAGGTCTTAAAAACAAGTTGGTGGAACCTCCAAGGATCTCATGAAGAACATCTGCTCTCATGCTGAGGAGGTGATGATGTTCTTCACCCCTGATCAGCAGCACAATAAGGAGAAAGACTTGATATTGCTTCAACACGAAGTGGAGGCCATCAAAGAGGCAGAGGGTGAAGATCTTTACTGAGCTGATCCATCTCAGTGAGAAAAGACCCGATGTGAGGCAGCAGGTCAAAACCCGGCAGGAAGCGGAGGTGAGTCGAATGAAAGACCTTCAGGAGATGCTGAAGCCCAAGATAGATGATCTGAAGAGGAGAGATGCTGAGCTCGACAACGTCACACAACCACTGACTCTACAGACTCATCTGTCCTCAGAAGGTCTTTCAGGAGGTTCCAGCAGCTGTGTTGGACACCAGAGACAAACTACATGATGTCCTGAGAGACAGGTGGACAAACATCTCACTGATGGTGGCAGAAGTAGATGTTTTAACGTCTCAACCAGAACTTAAGACCAGAACTGGTTTCCTGAACTAATTAGGAATATTCTGGATCCAAACTCAGCAAACAGGAAGCTGCTGTTATCTGATGGAAACAGAAAAGTCATAATGAACGATCAAACGTATCCGAGTCACCCAGACAGGTTCACTGATTGTTCTCATGTCCTGAGTACAGAGCGTCTACCTGGACGGTGTTACTGGGAGTTGAGGAGGAGAGGGGTAGATGACGTAACAGTCCCACAAGAGTATCAGCAAATCTCTGAACGTGTGTTTGGGTCTGATGATGAATCTTGGGCGTCTAGTTTCTGGAGAAGGAGTTGAATTGATATTGATCATTTTACTAGTTATAATGTTATGGCTAATGAGTGTTAAGGATCATATATTACAGAATAAAAAAATAATAAAAATCCGATTCAAATAGAGACGGAGGGGGAAGACGGGCCAGGAAACCAGGAGAGAGGAAAGGCAGCAATGTATGGGGTGAGAGTAGGAACCTTAAATATTGGTACAATGAGAGGAAAGGGTGGAGAGTCAGCTGATATGGAGGGAAGGAAAGACGATAAACTGAGTGACCATGACAGAACAGTTTGTACTCTCCTCCAATGCTTCTAGCCTTGCTGCCTTTCCACCTGGTCTCTTGGAGTTGATGGGAGGAGAAATGGGGCAGAGGTGATTCTGGGGGAGGCGTTGTGAAGAGTGTTCTGGAGGTGAAGCGGTTGTCACAGCGTGAGGAGTATGAAGATGGAGACTGGAGGAGTGATGAAGGCAGTCATTGCTGATGCCCCACAAGTTGGTTGTGAGTTGGAAAAGAACTTCTGGAGTGAGTTGGATGAAGTGATGGTGAGTATCCCCAGGAATGAGGGAGTTGTGGTTGGAGCAGAGAGACCCCACAGATGCCCCCAGTGTAGACAGACCTTCACACCGAGACCTGCCCCGGTTAAAACCACCATGTTAGCAGCTTAAATGGAGAAAATGAAGACTGCTTCTCCTGACGATCTATGCTTTGCTGGACCTAATGATGTGGTCTGTGATGCCTGCACTGAAAGAAAACGTAAAGCCCTGAAGTTCTGTTTGGTGTGCAGGAAATCTTACTGCGAGAATCATCTCCACAAGCTGGTGGAACCCCCAAGAATCACGTGGCAAACATCTGCTCTAATCATGATGAAGAGGTTCTTTTGTCCCGATCAACAGTCCAGTAGAGAGGATAGAGGGAAATACCCAAAGTCGCTTTGACATGAAGTGGAGGCCATTAATGTGTCTGCTGATGAAGCAGTGGTGGAGAGTGAGAAGTTCTTTAGCGACCTGATCCATCTCCTGGATAAAAGAAGATCTGATGTGAAGCAGAGGTGAGTCGAATGAGAACTTCAGGAGAGGCTGGAGCAGGAGATAGATGAGATGCTGAGGTTGACAACAACATCACAATCACCACTGAGTGACTCTACAGACTCATCTGTCCTCAGAAGGTCTTTCAGGAGGTTCCAGCAGCTGTGTTAGCTACTAAAGATGCACATCTCACAGATGGTGGGTGAAGTGGATGTTTTACCGTCTCAACCAGAACCTAAGACCAGAGCTGGTTTCTGAGATATTCATTTGACATCAATCTGGATCCAAACTCAGCACACAGGAAGCTGACGGCTCTCCACAAGGTGAAGCTCCAGAACTAACTATCGACTATTCCCTGTGGACACAACTACTGCCTTTGCTGCTGTGATAAAACCCACTTTGATGAGAGGATGAGCAGAGACCCCAAAGATGCCCACAGTCTAGACAGACCTTCACACAGAGACCTGCCCCGGTTAAAACCACCATGTTAGCAGCTTTAGTGGACCAGATTAAGAAGAGTGATTTTCAAGCCGCTCCTGTTGATGTATGCTATGATGGACCTAAAGATGTGGTCTGTGCTGAGAAAAAACGTAAAGCCCTGAAGTTCTGTTTGGTGTGCAGGAAATCTTACTGCGAAGAACATATCCAGCGTTTTTACGAAACCCAGGTCTTAAAAACACAAGTTGGTGGAACATCCAAGAATCTCATGAAGAACATCTGCTCTCATGCTGAGGAGGTGATGAAGTTCTTTACTCCTGATCAGCAGTACAACATAGGGTAGAGAGGAAGACGTGAAGGAGCTTCAACACGAGGTGGAGGCCATCAGTTTCTCTGCTGATGAAGCAGTGGAGGAGAGTCAGAAAATCTTTAGTGAACTGATCCTTCTCATCCTTCTCTTAAAATAGCCACAATCAAAGCACTGCTTAAAAGCCGACAGGTGATCCAGAGGCTTTGGTAAACTACCGGGCGATATCCAACCTTTTAATTCCTCCAAGGCCTTAGAGAAAGTAGTAGCCGAACAATTGTGTGATTTTCTGCTTAACAAGAGTTTGAGGATTTCAAGTCAGGTTTTTAAAGTTCACCATAGTACAGAACCAGAACTGGTCAAAGTTACAAATGACGTTTCAATGACATCACACTATATATGCTCCCTTTAGGCAACATTATCACTCCATAAACTTACACTGTTATGCAGACGACACACAAGTGTACTTACCAATGAAACCAGATGCATCTAATCACTGATCCAGTTTAGAGGCGTGTCTCAAAGACAGTAAGACCTGCGACTTATAATATTCAGATAAAACTGAAGTTATGTGCTGGGACCCAAGCACCTTAGAAAAACAATTTCTCTGATAATATAACTACTCTGGATGGTATGACCTTGGGTGAGTCAAATGAGAACTTCAGGAGAGGCTGGAGCAGGAGATAGATGAGATGCTGAGGTTGACAACAACATCACAATCACCACTGAGTGACTCTACAGACTCATCTGTCCTCAGAAGGTCTTTCAGGAGGTTCCAGCAGCTGTTTTAGCTACTAAAGACGCGCATCTCACAGATGGTGGGTGAAGTAGATGTTTCACCGTCTCAACCAGAACCTAAGACCAGAGCTGATTTCTGGGATATTCATTTGACATCAATCTGGATCCAAACTCAGCACACAGGAATCTGACGGCTCTCCACAAGGTGAAGCTCAAGAACTAACTATCGACTATTCCCTGTGGACACAACTACTGCCTTTGCTGCTGTGATAAAACCCACTTTGATGGAGAGGATGCTGAGGAGGTGACGATGTTCTTCACTGCTGATCAGCAGCACAATAAGGAGAAAGACTTGATATTCCTTCAACACGAAGTGGAGGCCATCAAAGTGGCAGAGGGTGAAGATCTTTACTGAGCTGATCCATCTCAGTGAGAAAAAATCCGACGTGAGGCAGCAGGTCAAAACCCGGCAGGAAGCGGAGGTGAGTCGAATGAAAGACCTTCAGGAGATGCTGAAGCCCAAGATAGATGATCTGAAGAGGAGAGATGCTGAGCTCGACAACGTCACACAACCACTGACTCTACAGACTCATCTGTCCCCAGAAGGTCTTTCAGGAGGTTCCAGCAGCTGTGTTGGAAACCAGAGACAAACTACATGATGTCCTGAGAGACAGGTGGACAAACATCTCACTGATGGTTGGGTGAAGTAGATGTTTCACTGTCTCAACCAGAACCTAAGACCAGAGCTGGTTTCTGAGATATTCATTTGACATCAATCTGGATCCAAACTCAGCACACAGGAAGCTGACGGCTCTCCACAAGGTGAAGCTCCAGAACTAACTATCGACTATTCCCTGTGGACACAACTACTGCCTTTGCTGCTGTGATAAAACCCACTTTGATGAGAGGATGAGCAGAGACCCCAAAGATGCCCACAGTCTAGACAGACCTTCACACAGAGACCTGCCCCGGTTAAAACCACCATGTTAGCAGCTTTAGTGGACCAGATTAAGAAGAGTGATTTTCAAGCCGCTCCTGTTGATGTATGCTATGATGGACCTAAAGATGTGGTCTGTGCTGAGAAAAAACGTAAAGCCCTGAAGTTCTGTTTGGTGTGCAGGAAATCTTACTGCGAAGAACATATCCAGCGTTTTTACGAAACCCAGGTCTTAAAAACACAAGTTGGTGGAACATCCAAGAATCTCATGAAGAACATCTGCTCTCATGCTGAGGAGGTGATGAAGTTCTTTACTCCTGATCAACAGTACAACAGAGGGTAGAGAGGAAGACGTGAAGGAGCTTCAACACAAAGTGGAGGCCATCAATCTCTCAGCTGATGAAGCAGTTGCGGAGTGTGAGAAGATCTTTAGTGACCTGATCCATCTCCTTGGTAAAAAAGCAGATGTGGGGCAGCTGTTTTGAATTGGCACCATATGAATAAAAATTGATTGATGGTTTTGTGATGAAAATAGAGAAGACTGCTTCTCCTGCTGATCTATGCTGTGGTGGACATAATGATGTGGTCTGTGATGTCTGTACTGAAAGAAAATGGAAAGTCTTCATGTCATGTTTACTGTTCAGGAAGTCTTACTGAGAGAAACATATCCAGCGTTTGTATGAAACCCAGGCCTTAAAAACACAAGTTGGTGGAACCTCCAAGGATCTCATGAAGAACATCTGCTCCCATGCTGAGGATGTGATGATGTTCTTTACTCCTGATCAGCAGTACAACATAGGGTAGAGAGGAAGACGTGAAGGAGCTTCAACACGAGGTGGAGGCCATCAGTTTCTCTGCTGATGAAGCAGTGGAGGAGAGTCAGAAAATCTTTAGTGAACTGATCCTTCTCATCCTTCTCTTAAAATAGCCACAATCAAAGCACTGCTTAAAAGCCGACAGGTGATCCAGAGGCTTTGGTAAACTACAGGGTGATATCCAACCTTTTAATTCCTCCAAGACCTTAGAGAAAGTAGTAGCCGAACAATTGTGTGATTTTCTGCTTAACAATAGTTTGAGGATTTCAAGTCAGGTTTTTAAAGTTCACCATAGTACAGAACCAGAACTGGTCAAAGTTACAAATGACGTTTCAATGACATCACACTATATATGCTCCCTTTAGGAAACATTATCACTCCATAAACTTTCACTGTTATGCAGATGACACACAAGTGTACTTACCAATGAAACCAGATGCATCTAATCACTTATCCAGTTTAGAGGTGTGTCAACATTAAGACCTGCAACTTATTAAATATAGATAAAACTGAAGTTATGTGCTGGGACCCAAGCACCTTAGAAAAACAATTTCTCTGATAATATAACTACTCTGGATGGTATGACCTTGGGTGAGTCAAATGAGAACTTCAGGAGAGGCTGGAGCAGGAGATAGATGAGATGCTGAGGTTGACAACAACATCACAATCACCACTGAGTGACTCTACAGACTCATCTGTCCTCAGAAGGTCTTTCAGGAGGTTCCAGCAGCTGTTTTAGCTACTAAAGACGCGCATCTCACAGATGGTGGGTGAAGTAGATGTTTCACCGTCTCAACCAGAACCTAAGACCAGAGCTGATTTCTGGGATATTCATTTGACATCAATCTGGATCCAAACTCAGCACACAGGAATCTGACGGCTCTCCACAAGGTGAAGCTCAAGAACTAACTATCGACTATTCCCTGTGGACACAACTACTGCCTTTGCTGCTGTGATAAAACCCACTTTGATGGAGAGGATGCTGAGGAGGTGACGATGTTCTTCACTGCTGATCAGCAGCACAATAAGGAGAAAGACTTGATATTCCTTCAACACGAAGTGGAGGCCATCAAAGTGGCAGAGGGTGAAGATCTTTACTGAGCTGATCCATCTCAGTGAGAAAAAATCCGACGTGAGGCAGCAGGTCAAAACCCGGCAGGAAGCGGAGGTGAGTCGAATGAAAGACCTTCAGGAGATGCTGAAGCCCAAGATAGATGATCTGAAGAGGAGAGATGCTGAGCTCGACAACGTCACACAACCACTGACTCTACAGACTCATCTGTCCCCAGAAGGTCTTTCAGGAGGTTCCAGCAGCTGTGTTGGAAACCAGAGACAAACTACATGATGTCCTGAGAGACAGGTGGACAAACATCTCACTGATGGTTGGGTGAAGTAGATGTTTCACTGTCTCAACCAGAACCTAAGACCAGAGCTGGTTTCTGAGATATTATTAGATGAGGAAAGGCAGCAGTGGCCCACATTGTCAGTAAGGAAACCACCATCTTGGATCTCAGGCACGCAAGAAAACATATTTAGATCAAAGCTGTAACTCCTTTCAGCTTTGAGGAAGTGAAAATTCAGTCAGTCGTCGACTTTGAGGCGATACGGCGCCGAGAGAAGTTCCGCTGGATCGGGAAAACTTCCTTTGTTTGATCTCTTTGGATCTTCTGAATGATCCGACGAGTATTCCCTGTGGACACAACTACTGCCTGTGTTCTGTTCAAACCCACTTTGATGGAGAGGATGAGCACAGACCCCACAGACTAGACAGACCTTCACACAGAGACCTGTCCTGGGGTTAACAACACCATGTTAGCAGCTTTAGTGGAGAAAATGGAGAAGAATGCTGGTCCTAATGATGTGGCCTGTACTGAGAGAAAACAAAGCCCTGAAGTTCTGTTTGGTGTTCAGGAAATCTTACTGCGAAGAACATATCCAGCGTTTTTATGAAACCCAGGTCTTAAAAAAGGCTGGTGGAACATCCAAGAACCTCATGAAGAACATCTGCTCTCATGCTGAGGAGGCGATGATGTTCTTTACTCCTGATCAACAGTCCAACAGAGGGTAGAGAGGAAGACGTGAAGGAGCTTCAATGCGAATGGAGGCCATCAATCTCTCAGCTGATGAAGCAGTTGCGGAGTGTGAGAAGATCTTTAGTGACCTGATCCACCTCCTTGGTAAAAAAGCAGATGTGGGGAAGCTGTTTTGAATTGGCACCATATGAATAAAAATTGATTGATGGTTTTGTGATGAAAATGGAGAAGACTGCTTCTCCTGGCAATCTATGCTGTGCTGGACATAATGATGTGGTCTGTGATGTCTGTACTGAGAGAAAATGGAAAGTCTTCAAGTCATGTTTACTGTGCAGGAAGTCTTACTGAGAGAAACATCTCCAGCGTTTATATTAACAAATAAAATACGTTGGTGGAACTTCCAAGAATCACATGAAGAAAATCTGCTCTCATGATGAGGAGGTGTTATTTACTCCTGATCAGCAGTACAGTAGAGAGAAAGACATGAAGTGGAGGCCATCAATCTCTCTGCTGATGAAGCAGTGTTGGAGAGTCAGAAGATCTTTAGTGACCTGATCCTTCTCATGGAGAGAAGATCTGACATGAAGTATCAGGTCAGATCCCAGCAGGAAGCAGAGGTGAGTCGAATGAAAGACCTTCAGGAGATGCTGAAGCACAAGATAGATGATCTGAAGAGGAGAGATGCTGAGCTCGACAACGTCACACAACCACTGACTCTACAGACTCATCTGTCCCCAGAAGGTCTTTCAGGAGGTTCCAGCAGCTGTGTTGGACACCAGAGACAAACTACATGATGTCCTGAGAGACAGGTTGACAAACATCTCACAGATGGTGGGTGAAGTAGATGTTTTACCGTCTCAACCAGAACCTAAGTCCAGAGCTGGTTTCTGAGATATTCATTTGACATCAATCTGGATCCAAACTCAGCACACAGGAAGCTGCTGTTATCTGATGGAAACAGAAAAGCCGCAGTAGCGAACAATCAAACGTATCCGGGTGACCTTGATGTTGCTTCAACACAAAGTAGAGGCCATCAATCTCTCCGCTAATGAAGCAGTGGTGGAGAGGGAGAAGATCTTTAGTGACCTGATCCATCGCCACAGATGCCACCAGGGTAGACAGACCTTCACACAGAGACCTGCCCTGGTTAAAACCACCATGTTCGCAGCTTTAATGGAGAAAATGGAGAAGACTGCTGCTCCTACCGATCTTCGCAATGATGGACCTAATGATGTGGTCTGTGATGCCTGTACTGAGAAAATGGAAAGTGTTCAAGTCATGTTTACTGTGCAAGAAGTCTTACTGAGAGACACATATCCAACGTTTTTATGAAACCCAATTCTTAAAAACACAAGTTATGGAACCTCCAAGAATCTCATGAAGAACATCTGCTCTCATGCTGAGGAGGTGATGATGTTCTTTTACTCCTGATCAGCAGTTAGAGACGGTATATAGAAAGAAATGATGTTGCTTCAACACGAAATGGAGGCCATCAGTCTCTGCTGATGAAGCAGTGGTGGGGAGTGAGAAGTTCTTTAGCGACCTGATCCACCTCCTGGATAAAAGAAGATCTGATGTGAAGCAAAGGTGAGTCGAATGAGAACTTCAGGAGAGGCTGGAGCAGGAGATAGATGAGATGCTGAGGTTGACAACAACATCACAATCACCACTGAGTGACTCTACAGACTCATCTGTCCCCAGAAGGTCTTTCAGGAGGTTCCAGCAGCTGTGTTAACTACTAAAGACGCACATCTCACAGATGGTGGGTGAAGTAGATGTTTTACTGTCTCAACCAGAACCTAAGACCAGAGCTGGTTTCTGAGATATTATTAGATGAGGAAAGGCAGCAGTGGCCCACATTGTCAGTAAGGAAACCACCATCTTGGATCTCAGGCACGCAAGAAAACATGTTTAGATCAAAGCTGTAACTCGTTCCAGCTTAGAGGAAGTGAAAATTCAGTCAGTCGTCGACTTTGAGGCGATACGGCGCCGAGAGAAGTTCCGCTGGATCGGGAAAACTTCCTTTGATCTCTTTGGATCTTCTGAATGATCCGACGACTATTCCCTGTGGACACAACTACTGCCTGTGTTCTGTTCAAACCCACTTTGATGGAGAGGATGAGCAGAGACCCCACAGATGCCCCCAGTGTAGGCAGACCTTCACACAGAGACCTGTCCTGGGGTTAACAACACCATGTTAGCAGCTTTAGTGGAGAAAATGGAGAAGAATGCTGGTCCTAATGATGTGGCCTGTACTGAGAGAAAACAAAGCCCTGAAGTTCTGTTTGGTGTTCAGGAAACCTTACTGCGAAGAACATATCCAGCGTTTTTATGAAACCCAGGCCTTAAAAAAAAGGCTGGTGGAACATCCAAGAACCTCATGAAGAACATCTGCTCTCATGCTGAGGAGGCGATGATGTTCTTTACTCCTGATCAACAGTCCAACAGAGGGTAGAGAGGAAGACGTGAAGGAGCTTCAACACAAAGTGGAGGCCATCAATCTCTCTGCTGATGATGTAGTTGGAGTGTGAGAAGATCTTTAGTGACCTGATCCATCTCCTTGGTAAAAAAGCAGATGTGGGGCAGCTGTTTTGAATTGGCACCATATGAATAAAAATTGATTGATGGTTTTGTGATGAAAATGGAGAAGACTGCTTCTCCTACCGATCTATGCTGTGCTGGACATAATGATGTGGTCTGTGATGTCTGCACTGAAAGAAAATGGAAAGTCTTCATGTCATGTTTACTGTGCAGGAAGTCTTACTGAAATATATCCAGCGTTTTTATGAAACCCAGGCCTTAAAAACACAAGCTGGTGGAACCCGCCAAGGATCTCATGAAGAACATCTGCTCCCATGAGGTGGTGATGTTTTTACTCCTGATCAGCAGTTAGAGACGGTAGATAGAAAGATATGTTGCTTCAATACAAAGTTGAGATCATCAATCTCTCTGCTGATGAAGCAGTGGTGGAGACTCAGAAGATCTTTAGTGACCTGATCCTTCTCATGGAGAAAATATCTGATATGAAGTAACAGGTCAGATCCCTGCAGGAAGCAGAGGTGAGTCAATGAAAGATCTACAGGAGAGGCTGGAGCAGGAGATAGATGAGTGTACGGAAATAAGTTTCCTTTTTCTGTTTTGGTGAAGTGTAGGGCTTCTTGTCCCAAAATATTGTTTACAGTATTAACTGTTAGCAACACA
The DNA here is from genome assembly GCA_037951165.1 of Lophius americanus. Taxonomy (NCBI): domain Eukaryota; kingdom Metazoa; phylum Chordata; class Actinopteri; order Lophiiformes; family Lophiidae; genus Lophius; species Lophius americanus. The sequence goes on along the minus strand of JBBDHG010000208.1, from coordinate 398,638 downwards.
AATGTTATTTATTTTACGTAGATTGAAGCAAAACTCACTAATTATCTAAACACAATGAAACAACCAAGTCACATCAGATCCTGGTCCAGAGGACCCGGTCTACATCTGACATCTCAGACCTGTATGAGTGGACTGAGACCTCTTTTATACTCAGACCCATGGTTGAAGCGTTTCTTGGTTCAGGTGCAGCATGAGGGAGACTAATTGGTAATCAGGGCGGGGCATTTTGAAGGTGTGTGTCACCAGGTGAACAAAGTCTGTTAGATGACAGTTTGTGTTCAGAGGTTTACAAAAAGTGATTTTACAATGATATTGGAGCGAGAACAATGGAAGTGTGTTAAGAGTCGAACAGTTTGAAGTCAGGCTGTTGATTCAGGCGCTTTAAGTTTCCACAATCCCGTTCATTAGTTCCTCTTTTGTTCTTTAGGACTAATTTCAAAATCAGCAGGAATTTTTCCTGTCAAAAATAAACTTAGGAATTCAACCTTTTCTGTTGTTCCTCTGATTGATGACCTTTCACACATTTTTCTCTGTACAACTGTTGTATTAATAATTACGTTTGATTTAAACATTGATTAAGGGGGGAAAAATAAAAGCAGTTGGTCCGTGTAGATTCTCATTCATCCGGGTCGTGGCGGTTCTTGTGGGTCGAACTCAAAGCGATTAGAATTCTGTTTAAAGGTGAAGTCTCTCCTCTCGTCCTGCAGGTTTAACATCATCCACACCTGGAGCCACTTAATGCTAAAAACTCACATGATGCCCCAGCAGACAATCAGGACCACCCTGAGGCCTCAACCCCCCCCCACATTTTTATATAACACCTCTGTATGCGACACAGATGAAGTTTCTGTCACAGCTTTCTTATTGTCCCAACATGTGGTCATCAGCATCACAGAAGGAGCTTCACAAACCAGAACTTCACTTCCAGGGTTTCTCATCAACGCTCATAAACAAACATGACATTTATGCATCATTTATGAGTTTACTGCTTGTAGAGAATTCCACATTACTAGCCCATCATCTCATTCAATGCAGGAAACTCAAATCATTTCACCAGACGGGCACTAGGTGGCGACCTACTACTTCAAAGTACAAATAACCACTTTAAATAAAACCCACTGTCAGCTTTGGAGCCATGTGGAACAGGATACAAGTATCCAAAACGCTGGCATCCAACCTCTTAGATTTGATACGCTGCCAAAAATGTAAACACCATTAGTCGTAATAACTTAAGTTGCCTCTTAATAGTTATTGCATCTTCAAGGAGGTTATGATTTCACTTCTGTTTATTTGTGAGCAGGATTGAGGAAAAATTATAGGATGGCTTGTGTGAAGTTTGTTTTGTAGCATTTACAAAAAAAATAAGCTGTTTGGCGTAGTGACATCACGACGTGGGACAATTAATGCGTTTTATTCATTTGATGTTTCATTGTGGGTAGAGCTTGGGGTTCAGTGGGCTGAACGGGGACGCTGCAGTGGAAGGTGCTGGAGACCAGCGGATACAGAGCATTAGAGATTCTCAGAGTTTGTTGTGAGTTTTGTCGATTGTGGCTGGCAGTAACAAACAGTTTTTCCCCCAAACTTTGAAACACGTTTGAAGAAACTGTGGCTCAGTTTCTCCAAACAAAACCAATGTCTTAAGGAGCGTCAATAAAACACGGATGTGATGAAATCAGACCCCCACCATCAACAGTTCATAATGTTTTGGCTGTACAAGGGTCTAAATAAGTTTCCTTCTTAACATTTTTGCTGGAGTGTAGGACTTCTCGTCTCATAAATATAACATTCTACATGAGCTTGTATCAATTGTTAGTTGTTGTAAGTCATTTGAAGTAAAACTCACTAACTCTCTAAACACAATGAAACAACTGAGTCACATCAGATCCTAGTCTAGAGGACCAACTCCACATCTGACATCTCAGACCTGCATGAGTGGACTGAGACCTATTTTATACTCCGACCCATGATTGAAGCGTTTCTTGGTTCAGGTGCAACATGAGGGAGACTAATTGGTAATCAGGGCGGGGCATTTTGAAGGTGTGTGTCACCAGGTGAACAAAGTCTGTTAGATGACAGTTTGTGATCAGAGGTTTACAAAAAGTGATTTTACAACGATATTGGAGCGAGAACAATGGAAGTGTGTTTAGAGTCGAACAGTTTGAAGTCAGGCTGTTGATTCAGGCAATTTAAGTTTCCACAATTGCGTTCATTTGTTCTTGTGTTCATAAAATGTGGGGGGGGGCTGATTTCAAAATCAGGAATTTTTCCTGTAAAAAATAAACTAACTTAGAAATTCAATCTTTTCTGTTGTACCTCTGATTGATGACCTTTCACACATATTTTTCTCTGTACAATTGTATAATTAATCATTACGTGTGATTTAAACATTGATTAGGGGGGCAAAAAACATAAAACGGTTTGTCCGTGTAGATTCTCATTCATCCGGGTCGTGGCGGTTCTTGTGGGTCGAACTCAAAGCGATTAGAATTCTGTTTAAAGGTGAAGTCTCTCCTCTCGTCCTGCAGGTTTAACGTCTCCATCATCCACACCTGGAGCCACTTAATGCTAAAAACTCACATGATGCCCCAGCAGACAATCAGGACCACCCTGAGGCCTCAACCCCCCCCCCCCCACATTTGTAATGCAAAAGCTTCTGTATGCAACAAAACCTGCTGGAGGTCTTACATCCCTGAACCCCCCCCACCAGGCAAGTAGACCTGTTAAGCCTGTGGGGGGTGAAATGTCGTCAACCTCAAACAAAAGACCAGGTCCTTTAAGATCCTCCATCCTAGACATTATTAACACCAATATCAAGAGATATCTATCCAGGAGTTGAGTCCCCCCCCCCCCAGTCAAGGTTTCACTCATCACAACCCAGTTGTTGGCAGAGCTGCGTTCAAAAGAGCTAAAACTTCATTCAATCTTAATTCCTGACACCCATGTGCCAGTAATCCAGTTAAAATCTGGAAAATACTACAATTAATTGAGTTTAATTCTGCCCACCCCCTCACCAAGAAAACATTCTATATATTCTATCAATTTAATATCTTAGTCCCCTTAAATGTAGCATAGAATGACAAATTGTTTGGTCAAGCGTGTAAAAAAGAGTTGTAAAATCATTTCATGGAGAATAGACACTTTTAATCAGTTTACCTGAAGCATTTGGTAAAATAAGTTGGAAAAGAAACTATTTGACCCTTATTGAACTTTTTTCTTGGGTTGTACCAACTTTAACAATTCTGTTTTTAATTATAAAGTTTAACTTAATTCTACCTTTTAATCTACCAAAAGAAAATACTTCGTAACAAATTGGGCTAACTTTAAAGCCATGGATAATACTTCCTCCCTAGTTGGTGTTCCCCAGGGCCACATCCTCGGCCCCTTATTATTTTCCATATACATTCTGCCACGGGGTCCGATTATAAACAGGTTCAGTCACACGGTTCAAGAAGAAATAGTGAATCAGAATCCGCTCAACCAAAGGCTTGATATTATTGCCCCATTGAAGAATGGATATAAGGTTCATTTTTATGCCGACGACACTGTGTTGTATCGTCCACTTCTTCATTGAGGGGAAGCGTTATCTATCCAGCAGACAGGCTATGAATCAATCCAACACTCACCTCTAGATCTAAATCTTCTCTTAAATGTAACAAAAAATATCTTGTATTTCCTAGATTCCGCTCTTTGTGGGGAACTGGAGTTAATGTTTGTCTTTTAAGTGGCCCTATGAAGTAAAGAGTGACCTCCGTCAAGTATCTGCTGGTATTTGTTGATGGAAAGTTCTCCTTTAAAGCTCATGTTGATGAGATAGATAAAAACTATAGATGATTCTAGGTTTTATTCATGTCTGATGCAAAGAGAGTCTTTCATTTACAAATATACAGTCGACTAAGAATCACTAGGTTGGGTGGGTAGGGGGTCGTTAGGGCACCTTTATCTGGGTTATCTGCTCGATCACCATGTGGCTCGTTACCTTAACCCCCACCGTTTGTTTAGGGACGGCCGTCCCTGTTTATCCTCTTTCCCCTCTCAAACTAGCTGTGTCAGGTAATAGAACCTTTTTTTTTTTTAACATTTACCTCTTAAAAACATGGTCTTTAAAACCTCAAAGGTAGATCCTGTAAGATTTACATCATTAAAGCAGGTTTCTAAATGAGAATTTTTGTATTTTTTTTTATCCGTTTTTGTCTTTGTAAGTGGTCTGAAGTTGATTGTTCTGTTTTCAAATGTAAGCGTTCATAGCTCAAAGTTTAAATAAACACTAACATCTTAGTAGATAATTCAATTTACTTTATTTTCTTTGCTTTACTTTATTGAGTGATGATGTCAACACGAGACTTCAGCTTTTAGTCACTTGACGTGGTCTTTTTGTGTAATATCCCCAAATGATCACCTAAAGACCTGATTAATGTCTGATAACATGATGACAAAGAATTGTTCTGTTTTGTCATGATTTTAGCTTCGGATCATGAACATCTGAGGATTTCCACATCACATGACATTCCAGTCAAAGTCCACGAGATAATATTGTTTGCCTTCTTTTGACTGTTCCCAACAGAAGATAAAGATTTTGCTGTAGACAATAATATCAATATATATACATATATATACTCAGAGAGAGATTTTTGTAATTTATGTTGATGGACATCATTCCCACAGTATTTTCAAATAAATACATAACGGATCATATTCCTTTTATCTAACCAGTTTGTGTAAATTAAAAATTTACTCCCAATCAATACATATGTGCGGATTGGGTTGTTGGGACTAAAGCTAAGCTTATAGATCTTTTTTCTCCAGTAGAATAAAACCTGATGCTCGGATTATTTAATGTTTTTGATCAAAATCCCATCCAAGAAGGAAGATCATTTCTCCTAGTTTCTTAAACTTGACATGTGACGTGAAACCAAAAACTGTTTGCATTTCTCACAAAAGCTCTTCACCATTTTGTTTTAATCAAACCATGATTCACTCAATATCAATGTCTTTTAAGTCTCCATCAATTCTTTCCTAATAAAGTGTTGTATAATTGAAGTGAGCCTGGTTTACAGCTTTTATTCACATTTTTGGCAGGGATAAAGAAAATTCTGGGAAGATTAATCTTGAAAATGGAAAGTTGACACACAAGAACAGATTTAAGAAACTTCTGTTTTCCTTTCTTTTTGTTATTTATTCATCTCAATTATTTTATCATTATGAGGTCTTTATTTATTTTATTTAATACTTTTTACATCATTTATTATGCTTTTCTGAGAAAAAGATTAGCCCTCACTGATACATAACACAGTTTGTATAATTTATTCCACACTGTTCAATTAAATTCATAGAAAAAAAGTCATCTCTTTAATATGCTACTGTTGAGGACTGCGCGTGACCTCTTGTAAGCCCCGCCCTCACTGTTGCAGAAAACAAAAGAAAACAGATCTTTTCCCGTTTCTATTTTTTGTGATTTTTATTTTGTCAAAATTCAAATCAGAAAGTTAAAAACCATTTTGGAAATTGCCTCATATCTTGTTGCCACTGAAAATGAAAAAACGAATTAATAAATGATACACAGGCCCCTCCCACTTCAGTACTCAGCCAGTTGTGTGTACTTCCTGGTTCTCCTCCTATCAGATCTACAGTTGGTCGATGGGCGGAACCGCCTCCAGGATAATATAAGCCTGTAGGAGCACATGATGTGTAGATCAGCACACTTACTCGCTTCAGGTAGGAGAAAGTTGAAATTCAGCCAGTCGTCGACTTTGAGCAGAAATGGCCCAGACAGCAGCTTATTTGGATCGGGAAAACTTCGTTTGTGCGATCTGTTTAGATTTATTGAACGATCCGACGACTATTCCCTGTGGACACAGCTTCTGCATTTGTTGTGTTAAAACCCACTTTGATGGAGAGGGTGAGCAGCGACCCCACAGATGCCCCCACTGTAGACAGACCTTCACAGCGAGACCTGCCCTGGTTAAAAACACCATGCTGGTAGCTTTAGTGGACAATATTAGGATGATTGATTTTCAAACCGATCCTCTTGATGTATGCAATGCTGGACCCGATGACGTAGTCTGTGACGCCTGCACGGACAGAAAACGTAAAGCCCTGAAGTCCTGTTTGGTGTGCAGGAAATCTTATTGCAAAGAACATCTCCAGATTTATCATACAGCCCCTTCCCTTAGAAATCACAGGTTGGTGGACCCCTCCAAGACCCTCCTGGAAAACTCCTTCTCTAATCACGATGACGTGATGAAGAAGTTCTTTCATACTGATCTGCAGTACAGTATAGAGGACAGAGAGCAAGACGTGGAGTTGCTTCGACAGGAGATGGAGGCCATCAATCGCTCTGCTGATAAATCAGTGAAGGACAGTGACAAGATCTTCGCCGAGCTGATCTGCCTCATGGGGAAACTACGTTCTGATGTGAAGAAGAAGGTCAGAACCCGGCAGAAAGCTGAAGTGAATCGAGTCAAAGAGCTTCAGGAGGAGTTGGAGCAGGAGCTGGCCGAGGTGAACAGTGGGTTTGTTGAGAACAACAACTCACTGCCACCACTCAGTGACTCCAAAGACTGGAGATCCAGCCTCCAGATCCATCCTCGCAGGTACTTTGAGGAGGTGCCAGCAGCTGTTTTAGAAGTCAGAGACAGAATACAGGACGTCCTGAGAGACGCATAGAAAACAAACATCTCACTGATGAACCTAAGAACACCACAGAAGTCCGAACTATCAACCCCTGCTGAACGTGTTCCTCCTGACTGTTTACCACATTTCCTGTCATTATCACCTCAGAGCATCCATCCACATAAAGTGTTTTTTATCTACAATAAAGATCCTTTCTTAAAACGTCTCTGTCCCAGCGTCATTATTGTCCCATCATGTGTTCACCAGCTTCACTGAAGAAGCTTCACAAACTTGTAACGGCTCAAACCAGAGCTTCCAGGGTTTCTCTTCAATGCTCACATACAACAAACGTGACATTTATGCATAACTTGTGATGCATTTTCTGCTTCTAGGGAATCCCACATTATTAGATGATCATCTAATTCAAGGCAGAAAACAATAATTTACCCAGACAAGCACTATGTGGCTTTTTAAATTATAATTATATTTGTTATTGATGCTTTTATCTGATTTTTCCTTGTAGCACTTTGAGATTGGATCCAAAGTGTCATAAATAAAATGTATTATCACTTAAAATCCACTTTGGTTATAGAGCACAGAAGAAAAGAACATTAAAAAAGATATAAACGGGTAAATGGTTGTAGAAGACGATATGATTGACAGCTTGTTCCATCCACACACAGTATTTCCATATGTTTACCTTTCCTGAACATTGGTAACCATATTTGACCTTCACCGGCAGATTATCAACAAATGTATTAGATTTGATTCGCTACCAAAAATTGATACACCATCAGTTGTAATTACTTACATTGCCTCTAAATGTATTTATTTTTTGTCTGTTTGGGAACAGGATTAACTACCAGATAGTTTTATCAGATCCTGACTCAACATATCAAACACTCAGTAACTGTAAGATAATATATTTCACTGCTGTTTAAGAAGACGCTCCTGGATTTATGAATAAATCAACAGCGAGGGATGTTGCTGTCGGGTCACGTCCCAACAACCTGGGACTTGACATGACTCCAGTTTTGCGTTGAATATGTTTGTGAACACTGGAGAACAAATTTTTTCGTCAATGGGGGGTGGAGTCTGGACCGGCAGCTTTGCGGGGTTGTTTATCTTGAAGAGCCTGTTGACCTCCTTCACCTGGATGGAGAGAGTCGTCCTGTGGTGAAGGATGAGATGGTGAGGGGCGTCACTGACGTATGCAGCTGTTGAGGGGGGGCTACTGTTAACTATAGGGAGGGAAGAGGAGCTCCCTTGGCTGGCGGGTGGGTGGCGTCACGGGGGATGGAATCAGAACCTTTCCATTGTCTTTAAAATTACAGTAAAACTCATTGAGTTGGTGAGTCGTTAGTGGAGTGGGGGGTTTTTGTTTGCATATATCCCCCCGCCCGGTCATCTGTCCGGGCCCCCCCTGAAAGAAGCTTAGTCGTTGGCAGAGAACCATCGTTTAAGTCTCTCAGACTAGAATGGAATAGAACACGGTATAGTCCTTGTTCCATTCCTAAACACTACTCCCTTCCTTCCTCACCTGTCTGAGTTTAGCTGTAAACCAGGGTTTTTCTGCTGTGTGACGGTACACAGCAGATATATAATAATAATACATTTAATTTATAATATATATATAGATATATATTAGATATTATATAGATTCATATTATTTTCATTGCTATTTACTTAGTGGACTTTAATTGTTCGACATTAAGTTCTTAAATTAAATGTAAAGTGCATTATAAATTAAATGTATTATTATTATAAATATAAGACCCACCCTGATCCATACGCAATCCGCGCGTTCATTGATGACCACATCCGGTCTCGGGAAAAAAAAGAAACCGATTCGTTCTTATTGTGAATCTTTTGTTATTTAATTTTATTACTATTCAAATTAGTAAAGTGAAAACAATTAAAATTTTTCTCATTCCTTCGTGACAATGAAAGTGAGAATCGAATCAGCATAACAAATGGACACAGCTGTCCGGTTTCTCCGGTGTAGATCTAAAGTTGGAGGATGGGCGTAACCACCATCTAGGAGCTGATACGTCCGCAGGAACACGTGTTCTTTAGATCAGCACTATAAATAGCCTCAGTTCTGAGGGCTTCACTCAAACCGTTTGTTGACTTTGAGCAGAGATGGCGCAACCAGGAGTTCAGCTGGACCGCAGAACCTTCTTCTGTATGTTCTGTTCCGATCTACCGCGATGCCCGGTAACTATACCTTGTGGCCACAGCTATTGCATGCTCTGTATCAGAACCCACTGGGATAAAGAGGGCCGGAATGGACGTCACGGCTGCCCTCAGTGTGGGAAAGCATTCGCGGCGAGACCTTCACTGGTGAAGAACACCATGTTGGCAGCTTTACTGGAGAAAATGGAGAAGACTGCTGCTTCTGCCGATCACCGCTTGGCTGGACCTGACGACGTGGCCTGTGATGCATGCAGTCACAGAAAATGGAGAGCCTTCAAGTCATGTTTACTCTGCAGAAAGTCTTACTGCGAGAGACATCTCAGGCGTTTTCATGACACCAAGGCTCTAGAAAAACACAAGCTGGTTAAAGCTGTCAAAGATCTCACGAAGAACATCCGCCGTCATGATGAGGAGGTGATGATGTTCTTCACTCTTGAGAAGCAGTACAACAGAGAGGGTAGGGAGAAAGACTTGATGTTGCTCCAACAGGAAATGGAGGCCATCAATCTCTCGGCTGATAAAGCAGTTGCCGGCAGTGAGAAGGTCTTCAGTGACCTGATTCTTCTCCTGGAGAAAAGGAGTTCTGATGAGAAGCAGCAGGTCAGATCCCGGCAGGAAGCAGAGATCAGCCGAATGCAAGAACTTCAGGAGAGGCTGGGACAGGAGATAGATGAGGCGAAGAAGAGAGACAACATCACAGAATCAACTAGGAGTAGCTCTACAGACTCTGTCCTTAACATCTGTCCTCAGAGGTTCTTCCATGAGGTGCCAGCAGCTCTGTTACAGACCAGGGACAGACTACACGGCGCCCTCAGAGACACTTGGACCAACATCTCACTGATGGTGGCTGAGGTTGATGTTTTACTGTCTCCTCCCGAACCCAAGACCAGAGCGGGGTTCCTCAAACATGCGTGGGACATCACTCTGGATCCGAACTCGGCACACCGGAAGTTGATTTTAACCGAGGGAAACCGAAAAGCCACAGTAGCGAACGGTCAACCGTATCCGAGTCACCCGGACCGGTTCACCGACTGTTGTCAGGTCCTGAGTACAGCCAGTCTACCTGGACGCTGTTACTGGGAGGTGAGGTGGAGTGGGCCCGGACGTTGTATAGGAGTCTCGTACAAGAGTATCGTCAGAACCGGGAACACACGTGAATGTTGGTTCGGACTCAATGACAAATCGTGGGTGTTCAAAAATCTTCCACACTGTTATGCACTTTTGCACAACGGGGAGCAAATTCGTGTCTCAGGTCCTCCGCCGTCGACCAGACTGGGCTTGTACCTGGACCAGAGTGCCGGTATTCTGTCCCTTTACAGCATCACCGAGACCATGACTCTGCTCCATCGGGTCCAGACCACATTCACCGAACCTCTCTATGCTGCTTTTGGGCTCTTCGGTAATCTAAACTACTCTACTGAGATCTGTGAACTACAACAGACTTGAGTCATTTATGAGACTGTGTGTTTAAATCCTTGTAATTGCTGCTGGGAGCCAATACCTCCTTCTAAAGATACTTCTTGTATTTAACTACCTCCTTTTTATATATATATTTATTTATTTATTATTTTTTATTGTTCAACTACCTCTTTTTATATATATTTATTTAATATATTTATCGCAAATAAAAATGATATTTTGCCAAGCAAGATCTGCTACACGGTGTTTCATTGTGTGTAAAATAATGACAATAAAAATCTCTTCTATTCTATTTTGTGTCTTGAAATCCCTTCATAGCAATCACCTGCAGGTGGCGCCGTTTCCTGTCTCTATTCAAAAAGTCACTGGGATTTCTTGTTTTGTTTGAATTGAAACTTGTCTGCATGGAATTAATAAAATTCTGTGCCTCAATCATCTGTTGGATGGTTGATTTTTTTCGCTGATGATTTCTCTTGGTGTTCCAACTGCTAGGCTCCTTAAAGGGACAGCTACCCCAAAAACAAAAGTGACTAACTCAATCTGATGCCAAAGTTTTATGTTGACGTTAACTGATCCCATGCTGCTTAAAAGCCATGGGCTCTGCTAAAAAGGAAAGTTTTTAATTTCTTTTTTAAAAGTCTCCGTCGTCTGTGACGCCCTCAGACGGTCGGGGGTGGGCATTCGCAGACGAATACAGGCAGAACAGATGGCCCGATCCCCCGTGGTGCTTAGCTCTAACACATGGATGTTAATTCTAACATAACTATATAATAATTATAACAGAACATACGATTTTTAATTAACATTGCTCTTTGCTGCTTTTTAACTTATCTTTATATTGTATTTTATATTGATGCTTTTACCTTGTAGCACTTTGAGATTTGATCCAAATGTAAAGTGCGTTATAAATGTATTTTATGTAAAATTATATTTATATTCACCGTTTGGAGCTAGATGTGGCTCGGAACGGTAAGAACTGTTGGGTCGAAAAAGAATTTGAAAGAGTTATAATTTTAGATGTTTTAGAAGTATTAGGTGTTTAATCTTATTTTGAGATGCCATAATTCATAGACAGTTGGTCATTATTTTGAAATCATTCTTTTGAGGCGTTATAATAAAAAAAAAAGTACCTATTCAGATTATTTCAATAAATAAAGTAACTGTTTTCTTCCACAGGTCAGCTGACCAGCTAAAATTGTGGGTTTCCTTGAGGAGAAAAACCCTCCAAAAAAGTAAGGAAGGCTTAAAAGAAACACTCAACTACAACGTTTGTTGTATTTGAGCATTGAAGAGAAACCCTGGAAGCTCTGGTTTGAGCCGGTTGAGGTTTATGAAGCTCCTTCTGTGATGCTGATGAACGCATGGGACAGCGGTTTTAAGAAAGAATCTTCGACCTAAATAACAATGAAATGTTTGCCGGGCAAATCAGTCCAATGTCATGAAACCTTCAGATAATGAATCCTGATGCCAGAATTATATAATCTAGGATCATCTTCATTTATGATAAGACACTTCATTTTTGAGCTATTGTGACAGTTGTAGAAAATGAGTTAATACTTTTTAGATATAGTCAGTATCTGGAGATAGTCATTATGTTGAGAAATTGAAAGTTAAAAGTCTAAATTTCAAAATGGTGTCTTTGACAAGCAGTGAGATTTTAATTTAATTAGTAGGATCCCCCTTATCGCCAATTTAATGGCCGCTAGTCTTCCTAGGTTTCTTACAAGAAGGTATGACAACCAAATGTGATGCAGAGCGTCAATTTTAAATAAATCTGAAACAAATAAAAAGAATAACTTTTTTAAAAATAAATTTAAAAAAAAGCATGAATTTTAAAAAAAGGCATGAAAATGTCAATTCATGCCCTCAACCATGTGATGTGACATGTCTTTGGTTTTTCCACTTAGGACAAAAAGCGGCAATTTTGTGTTGCTGAAAGACTTAAAAGTCTTTAAGCCCTTTATGTCCTGTTTGGATGAGCAGGACATTAGATATATGTATATATAGATAGAAAGATTTTGCTGTAGTCTAGAATATCTCTCTTCTGTTTGGAACCATCAAAAGTAGACACGGTGGGGGTTCTTCATCACCACCAGTCATTAACATGGAGTGCAGTCTGAACACCTCTTCAGAAAGATTCTACATCTTTCATACCTGAGGTACTTTGGAGGTAACACTCATGATCGTGCAGATAACCAAGATAAGAATGGATTTATATTGTTTGTATTGTACTTTCAACTCAAGGAGGACCTTACCTGGTAAAATAAAGGATTTATATATATATCCAGACGAGGATATATAACCCCTTTTTCTAGGGGAGCCGTAAGTTAACATTAATTACCTCGTTAGCTGTTATTCAGGGAATGTTGCGACATGATTTGGACACATCAAGACGTTATTTTGAAATATTAATCATGAGATAGAAAGACAAAAGCCCATTTTAAGGTGAGATTGACATTTTATTATCTTCAAAGACAGACCGTGTGCGGAACCCCGTTCTGGTCTTAGGTTCTGGTGGAGACAGTAAAACATCCACTTCACCCACCATCTGTGAGATGTGCATCTTTAGTAGCTAACAGTTTCTGGAACCTCCTGAAAGACCTTCTGAGGACAGATGAGTCTGTAGACTCACTCAGTGGTGATTGTGATGTTGTTGTAAACACCAATGTCTCTTCTTCACCTCATCTATCTGCTGCAGTTTTTTTAAACCGCCTGATCTGTTTCCTGCCGGGATCTGACCTGCTGCGTCACATCACATCTCCTTTTCTCCAGGAGAAGAATCGGGTCACTAAAGATCTTCTCACTCCCAGCAACGTCTTTATCAGCAGAGAAATCGAGGTTTCCATGTCGTGTTGAACAACATCAAGTCTTTCTCTCTACCATCTTTGTTGTACTGCTTCTCAGTGAACCTCCTCTTCGTCACGAAGGCAGATGTTCTTCATGAGATCTTTGGCGGGTTTAACCAGCTTCTGTGTTTCTAAAGCCTTAGTGTCATAAGACTTTCTGCAGAGTAAACATGACTTGAAGGCTCTCCATTTTCTCTGACTGCATGCATCACAGGCCACGTCGTCAGGTCCAGCCAAGCGGTGATCGGCAGAAGCAGCAGTCTTCTCCATTTTCTCCAATAAAGCTGCCAATATGGTGTTCTTCACCAGTGAAGGTCTCGCCGCGGATGCTTTCCCACACTGATGGCAGCTGTGACGTCCATTCTGGTCCTCTTTATCCCAGTGGGTTCTGATACAGAGCATGCAATAGCTGTGACCACAAGGGATAGTTACCCGGCATCGCGGTAGATCGGAATCGAACAGAAGAAGGTTCTGCGGTCCTGCTGAACTCCTGGTTGCGCCATCTCTGCTCAAAGTCAACAAACGGTTTGAGTGAAGTCCTCCGAACTGAGACTATTTATAGTGCTGATCTAAAGGACACGTGTTCCTGCGGACGTATCAGCTCCTAGATGGTGGTTACGCCCATCCTCCAACTTTAGATCTAAACCGGAAGTACACCCGCAGAGAGGGGCTGTCTCCATTTGTTATGCTTATTCTATTCTCACTTTCATTGTCACGAAGGTATAAGAATTTAAATTGGTTTCACTTTACTCATTTGAATACTAATAAAATTAAAAAAACAAAAGATTCACAATAAGAACCAAAATGATCAGGTTCTTTCTTTTTCCGAGACCGGATGTGGTCATCGTTGAACGCACGGATTGCGTTTCGACGAGTGTGGGTCTTATATTTTATTTTTTAAGAACTTAATTTCGAGCAATCAAAGTCCACTATGTAAATAGTAATGAAAATAATATGAATCTATATATCTGCTGTGTACCATCACGCAGCAGAAAAACCCTGGTTTACAGCTAAACTCAGACAGTATTATTATTTATTATTATTAGCTGAGGAAGGAAGGGGGTAGGGTTTAGGAAAGGAACAAGGACTATAACTTGTTCTATTCCATTGTACTCTGAGAGACTTAAACGATGGTTCTCTGCCAGCGACTAAGATTTTAATTTAATTAGCAGGATCCCCCTCATCACCAATTTAATGGCCGCTGGACTTCCTGGGTTCCTTGCAAGAAGATATGACAACTATATAAGCTCATATGTTTGGATGAGCCGGACATTAAAGGCTGAATATATATATTCAGTGATCTATCTCTAGATAACTCTCTATGTCTCTATCTATCTCTACCTATATCTATAGATAGAGAGGGGAGAGATATGCATAGATATAGATAGATATTCTAGACTACATCAAAATCTATCTCTTCTGTTTGGAACCATCAAAAGTAGGCTAAGGTGGGGGTTCTTCGGCACCACCATTCATTGACATGGAGTGCAGTCTGAACACCTTTTCAATACTTTGAGGTAACCCACATGGTGATCGAGCAGATAACGGCGTCCCTAACGACCCCCTACCCACCAAACCTAGTGATTCTTAGTCGACGGTATATTTGTAAATGAGAGACTCTCTATGCATCACACTGTCCCCCACCCTCCAGTCTGTTGTTATTATCATTAATCTTTAATTTAGACGGTATCCTAGACACTTAGAGACTTTTATTGCATAACCTCATGATACAATTTCATAGAAAATGGTCCATTTTCATTTTGAAGTTTCATTTTTCAAGATTAGCTCCACGTTTTGGTAAAGCATGTTTTTAGAATACAATTTTAACCCTTATTAGATTTTTGTTTTGTTTCCATCAAGTTTCATAATTCCATTGAGTAAGTCCTTACACGTTTCAATATGTCGGAAAAAATGAAACTGACCGTCTTGATGAATCGGACTCTGCTAAATAGCCATGGTTAATGACTCCTACATAAAACTTTACGCCTTTTGTTTTTAGTTGAAAATAAAACAAACCACTGTCAATCATACGGTCATGTTCATCTTTTCTGGTCGTCCATCAGATTATGAATCCTTAACTGATGCCAGAATTATAGAATCTGTGATCAACTTCATTTATGATAAGATACTACGTCATTTTTGAGTTATTGTGACATTAGTTTGAGAAAATGAGTTAATACTTTTTAGATATTGAATCATTACGTTGAGATATTAAGTCATTACGTTGAGATACTGAAGGGTTAAGTCTAAATGAGAAAATAGTGTCTTTGATATTGCAGTGAGATTTTTCATTGCTTTATGATTTAGCAAGTTATGAATTGATCAAATTGTTTGAACTCATTACCCAAAGTGATAAAACATGGTCTATTAAGGTCTGTATCAAAAATATTGTATTTCCTAGATTCCGTTCTTTGTGGGGAACTGGAGTTAATGTTTGAAAGAGGTCACTCTTTCATTCTTTTAAGTGGTACTATGAAGTAAAGAGTGACCTCCATCAAGTATCTGCTGGTATTTGTTGATGAAAAGTTCTCCTTTAAACCTCATGTTGATGAACTAGATAGAAGCTAAAGAGGATTCTTGGTTTTATTCATGTTTGATGCAAAGAGAGTCTTTCATTTACAAATATACAGTCGACTAAGAATCACTAGGTTGGGTGGGTAGGGGGTCGTCTTTATCTTGGTTATCTGCTCGATCACCATGAGGGTTACATCCAAGTACCTCAGGCGTGAAAGATGGGGAATCTTTGTGAAGGGGTGTTCAGACTGCATTCCATGTTAATAACTGGTGGTGATGAAGAACCCCCACCGTCTCTACTTTTGATGATTCCAAACAGAGGAGATAGATATTCTAGACTACAGCAAAATCTTTCTATCTATATATACATATATCTAATGTCCTGCTCATCCAAACAGGACATAAAGGGCTTAAAGACTTTTAAGTCTTTCAGCAACATAAAATTTCCGCATTTTGTCTTGAGTGGAAAAACCAAAGACAGATGTCACATCACATGGTTCTGAAGTTGAGGGCATGAATTGACATTTTCATGCTTTTTTTTTTTAAGTTCATGCTTTTTTAAAATTTCTTTTTAGAAGTTATTCTTGTTTTTTTGTTTGTTTTTTTTTACATTAATTTATTAATGATGCTCTGCATCACATTTAGTTGTCAGACCTTCTTGCAAGAAACCCAAGAAGATTAAATTGGCGATAAGGGGGATCCTACTAATTAAATTAAAATCTCACTGCTTATCAAAGACACCATTTTCACATTTAGACTTTACCGTTCAATATCTCCACATAATGACTCAATATCTCAACGTAATGACTCTATATCTCAACGTAATGACTCAATATCTCCTCAACATGATGCAATATCTCCACACAATGACTCAATATCTCCACACAATGACTCAATATCTCCACACAATGACTCAATATCTCCACTCAATGACTCAATATCTCAACGTAATGACTCAATATCTCAATATAACAATTTAATATCTCAACACAATGACTCAATATCTCTACATAATGGCTCAATAGTTTGTTTTATTTTCCACTTAAAACAAAAAGCAGTAAAGTTTTATTTTGTGTCAACTCTTTTAAGCAGAAAAGCTTTCTCTTTTAAGAGAAAGCACCAGATCGCCACCTAGTGTCCGTCAGGTGAAATTAGTGTGATTGTTTTCTTCCAGCTAAAAAATGATTGGCTAAAAATGTGGGTTTTCCTTGAGAAAAAACACTCCAAAAAGTGAAAAAACATTCTTCACCCTACATGCAGCCCAAGAGGCGTTTCTACATAAATGTCACGTTTGCCTTGGAAGCTCTGGTTTGAGGTTTATGAAGCTCCTTCTGTGATGCTGGTGAACACATGATGGGACAATAATAAGGCTGTGTAGGAGCGGTTTTAAGAAAGGATCTTCATCCTAGATAACAATGAAATGTTTGCTGGGCAAATCATACGCCCTCCTTCGATTAAGATAACATCAATCCAATGTCATGGTCGTCCTTCAGATCATGAATTCCAGAATGGGAATTTTATTATCGGCTTAACGAGTGATAAGATAGTAAGATACTGTATAATTGTTGAGCTATTAGGACATTAGTTTGAGAAAAAATAGTAAATGGGTAGTTAAGTATTGAGCTAATATCTAGAGATATTGAGTCATTATGTTGAAATACTGAATGGTTAAGTCTAAGAGACTTTTAGATTTGAGATTTTGTGTCATAAAGTTCAGATATTTATCATTATGTTAAGATTTTTAGTCATTATGACAAAAAGATGAACAACAGATTCAGGACATAAACTATAGAAGCTGCATTTTATATTAAGGTGTGTATCAAAATTCATTCTCAATATTGGTTTAAGGGGGATAGATGTGATGAACTGTGTTGTCTCTCTCATGTCTTTGAGTGTTGTCCTCTACGTGTACAGACTGTGAAAACAAGATTTTGTACGGAGATTTTATCTATTTGTTTTACAAAGTTTAAACGAAACTTCATTCACTTTATTTGTTATTCAATATTTACACTAGTTAGAAGCCAGGCCTTCTTCCATGACACATCATTTACTGGTTGATTCCAGTATGAGATGTAACATAGTCACCGTAGAGCTCCAATAGGTTTTTATATAACCAGAGCAAAGTCAATTTTACAAAAGGGAGTATTTGTGGAACATAACAAAGTTAGATGTTGACAGAAAACCATCCCTGTTTAAGAACCCACTTTTCCAAGAAATGTCTGTTGATATAAAATGTCCTTATAAATCCACATAATATATCAATGCAGTGAAAACAACTGCGCATATAAATTAAATACCCTGACGAGAAGGTCTGTCGATGGAAAACAGACATTTTTAAAGGGATTTTAATAAATATCTAAAAAAAAAAAAAATTAAAAATATGATTGATAATATTTAATTATTAAATAAAGGTAGGATTTCTGGAAAAAAAGGTCTCTGTCAATTAATCTTAAATGTATTGCAGAATTATTATAGACTATTCTTTGATTTAACTGCGTCACCTGTTAGCCGGTTGACCCGGTTCAGCTAAAGACTACGTATCCCAGAATCCTTTGCGTCGGTGTTTGTCATATGCTTCCTTCCTCCATCCTGTCAGGAGAGGACAAGGAGGAAATAGATGAGTTGTTGCCCTATTGAGCGAGAAACCTGCCGACTGCAATCTACTTGGAGCTGATTCAAAACCTAAAAATACTTCATGGAGCAAATTTGAAAGGTATAAACTCTAACCAAAACATGTATAAAACGTTTTCAGTATGTGTCATCTTGCTAACTTAGCTAGCTGCTTCTCAAATGAACTGAACGATGCTGGTGAAAACCTGCTTCGTTTTTGGATCCTAGCTTTACAACCATGCCTGTGTCTCGAATTAATTTCCTATGAATGTCACGGTAAGACAGGCCGTTTTAGTCAGCTAACATGCATGTTAGGGAATGAACAGGGCTTCTGTTATTTTACGCCTCCTCTCCGCTTCAGGCAGTGGGTGTCGTTGAACGAGCCATCGGTGCACTTTGCGTCTCTTGGCGCAGTTTGTCTTCGCCAATTTCCCAATGGGGTGCTTGAAAGCATCACCATTGGAGCTTTATAGTTTTACCCCTGTGCCTTTTTCTATTTGTTATGCGTTTGTTTGCAAGATTACAGGGTACTAACTGACGGATTTGCCTGAAATATTACCCAGAGATAGGGTTTGGGACATCCTGGAGACTATTACGTTTTGGTGACGTTTTGAGTATTGTAGCGTTTTAAACGAATGAGTGTAAAGATGCTATTGGATTGGTAATGTCCACTTGTGGTGAAAGCACTGACATTAAAATTGCCAGTTTGTTCTGTTTGGAGTCGGTAGGAAAATTTTAACCGAAGATCCAGTGTTTGACAATGTTTAAGGTGATCCAGACATTCTCTGTGCTTGTGCAAAACAACGATTGCTGGTTTAAAAAACGCATTAACTGTTTTCATATTATGATTAAATTGGAATAGGGGATTGGGGTGAATCTGGGGCCTCAGTTTGCCGAGCAAAGACGTGGAAGTGAAAGGTGCAAGACAAGGAGGAGCGACGAACAGCCCCAGAGTATTTCAGAGATATTTCGAGTTTTGGTAGATGTAGAGGTTTGCATTGAGTCGTATATGAATGAATGAATATTGTATGAAATGATTGTATGTCATTCCAAGCTATATGAAGAAGAATTTTTTTCCCGGATTCTTCTTTATGAAGAAGAATATTTTGCTGATTAATTATAGACTAATGACAAACACAAGATTTCCAACCCTTGAGTGAATTTCAACTTTCTAATTTGTCATGAAGGAGACCTGAGTAAAGCATCTGTCATCGTGGTGATCTCATCTCACAGCTGAAATAATGCATATTTTTAAATAAAAAAATAAAAAAAGACTATCTCAAATGATGTATTACAGGTGATCCATAATCGTCTTAACCAGAGTCTGACGCTACAAGTTACTCAACTTCTCTTTGACCTAAATGTCATCAAACCAGGTAGATAAATCAAGATAGCTTACAGACAAAATTAACAAGTGAATAACTGGACAGCTGTTGCTAAGCAGGAAGAACGGTGGTCCAGTTATTTGACCACGACCCGTATATGTCTTCCTTGCTCTTGAGCAAGTTAATGTACCCCAAGTTCGCTGAGATGAGGGAAACGTGGGGTATTCCGTTCCAGAAAGCGGGATAAGTTCAGCTCTGACTCAGTTACCACTGTAACTTATTCTGTGAACTTAACTGGCTCAATGGCAAGTTTACTTCAAAGAAGTAACCTCCAACCTGTTAGAAGTGTATATTTGTTGTCACTTGGAGCCTCTCTATGTATTTATTCTGGTTGTTATCAAATTGCAAATTGAAGCCCCTGTTCTCTGCTGTAGAGTTGGTAAGACGCTAGCTGGTTTAGCTCAGCCAGAGTTAAGCTAAGTGAGCCGTTCAGCTGAGAAGCCGGAGTGCTAACATGGCGTAGCACAGGCATAAACAGAAGTATTTTCTTTTTACCGCTAAGCTCTTTCTTGAGGTCACTTAACTTTTATCTTTTCACTTTTGACCACCACTTTATTTCTCCTTTGTTTCATGAAGGATACTCACCTCTCTCTCGTAGCTGTCTTGGATAGAAGTTCAGTGAGATGTCACCTTAGTGGCCACTCGCATCTTTCTGTATTATACACGTACAGCGCATGGTGCTTTTTATTTTTATTTTTAATTACAATTTGATGTAAACTGAATGGTAAAATCATTGCAGGTTTTGCGATTTAATTTCTAAGCAAAAAAAAAAAAAAGTCCATTCTATGTTACATGTATATTTCTTATCCTGATTCATGACAGCTTAAATCTACATGGTGATAGACTGTCAGACTGACAGCTGTCAAATTGGAGGACATGTCTAAAATCTCCTGTCGCCTTCGTCACATATTGCTTACGAGAAGGTGAATAAACCGTATCCGCAACAGGCAATCCTTTTATTGGTGTGTGATAAACATTACAGTACTCAAATATTGATTTGTTTACTGTCGATTAGCTGCCTCACAATAATGCGGTCAACTAAGGCACGCCTCTTTTTTAGCTGACAGACCCCACAGACCGCCAATGATTTACTACATCTTCACTTGTGAAATAAATCTAGAGGGTTGATGCCAAAATTCGCGCCAGCATTATATTAGTCACAATTTTGATATTATTTTGAGCTTTACGGTTTTACAGAGAGGAGGTTGAGAGATTGTTTTAATAACATGGTGTCTAACTGCGTAGCGTTTGGATCTTGAGGCCAATTCTTTTGTAATCAATTTATAAACAAGCTTTGATTAAATTGTGTGAGTTGTTAGTCTGTTGGTTCCCTTTTCTTTGATGTGTCCCTAATAATCTATTAATACATCTTTAATGAGATGTTATGTGAATGATTGCTGAGCTGGTTGTTAGGCCTGTGTAGGATATGAAGGGTCCAGTACCACAGTAATATCTATAAATATGCTTTGCTTTTGAGAAAAGCGCGAGAGCCTGAATGTCTGCATTCATCCACAGATCTGCAGATGATTATGCCGCTGAGCCACTTTCATTAACATTTCAGGGAAATCCATCAGTCTGTTAGAAGACTGTGACCATAAGTCTCAGGTTTAAGCATGAAAGGAATCCCAGTACACAGATCTATGATACAGATATGACTCAGTTATATGTACTTTTTTCAACCTCATGTGAAAATGGAGAGTGTGTGTTCTATTGTCAGGGAGTCCAACTCCCTGACAATAGAACACACACTTCCTCAGAAAAAGTAAATGTTTAAAATGCTTATCTGTCAATTCTGAATAAAATCTTATTCTTAAATATTTATGAATATTGGCAGATTGGCCATAACATTGTAACCATAGACAAGAATTCTTACATAATGTGGACGGCGGATATGTGTGAGTCACTCACCTGGGGGAAGAGATGGCATCAGGATGCATTATGGGACGAAGGCCAGCCAATGTAGGGCAGTGTGATGCTTTGGTCAACCTTCTGCTGGGAAACTTTGGGTCGTAGCATTCATGTGGATATTATTATCTTCACATTCTCCTCTGCCAGATGTCTAAAAATGGTTACAACCTTCTGCTGTTTGTTGTACGGCTGTGACTGGTCAAGCTGCGACTTAATGAGCACTTGATTTGCTTTGCATTTAGTGGGCGGTGCATTTAAAAAATACCTAACGCTCAATCGTCGCCATTTGATTGTGGGAAGCTAAACTCTAAGTTCTTATTAGAATCTGATTAATTGTGCTGCTCTAGTCTTCAGCGAATTCATTTTATTGTTGTGATTAGTTGTAAATGTATTTTTTTGTTTACACGTGGGGCCAGGTGTGTTGTAGCTTTAACAGGATGCTGCAAATAATGGCTTCCTCCTCTTTGTTTAAGGGGGGAAATTCCAGTACATGACGTGATCTAAGTCAATTCCGGCACTTTTGTTTATTGCCTATTTCTATCAAACTGCCCACTGTTGCTGAACTTTCTCTCGGAGATCACACAGGTGACAATAAACTGTTTCATATCTTGCAAATCATTCACAAAATACAGGTCTGAGCAGAGGCATTCAGAGTTAGTTCTTGAGGTTTCCCCTCAAGAACGGCTTAAATTTTGAGGATTAATAACTAACCCCATAAATGTGTCTGCAAGTTGGGTTGGTAGAAAACGGATTTATTGCTCCTTCTTTGGTTTCATCTGAAAGTATGAAAATGTAACATTTTTTGCTTC
Source organism: Lophius americanus (assembly GCA_037951165.1). NCBI lineage: Eukaryota > Metazoa > Chordata > Actinopteri > Lophiiformes > Lophiidae > Lophius > Lophius americanus. The sequence continues at coordinate 376,342 of JBBDHG010000208.1, read as the reverse complement.
TGGCATTTGAAGATAAATCCTCTGGAGCCAAGTTGCTTCCATCACATGTTCACTATTAATTAAGCTCGTCTGTACCGCCAACGTTCAGTTGTTTATGAAGAGTTAGTATCCGCCTCCGAAAGACGGCAAAAATATTATATTATACTGTCGAAAGTCATATTGTCGGGGTCATTTGACAATGATTTATTTTATTCCGGTCAGTACGAGGAAGTTCTTGTATGACCAGACACTTCTCCTTTGCTATAAAGCTGTTTTTTAAATTTACCTACTCAAAATAAATACCTGCTCTTGAGTCTGAATTGAGCCAAAATACTGCAGCAGGTTTAAATAAATATGACTATGAATGGTCATATATAACCGAAACCAATGAGCTAGACCCCCGTTGATTTTCTAGTAGTTGTTGATTTTCTAGTAGTTGTGGGTCTTTGACCTGAGCGACGCTAGAATCCTGATGTTGAAGAGGAGGAAGTTTATCTGAGATATCGGTGTCCGTTTCAAGGCGATGCTGTGAAGTCGGACGTTGCAGCGTTTTCTAAAAAACCCCTGTCTGTATTTCCTGTTACTCATTCGAGTGACACGAATGATCTCGGGGGACATTCGCGGCAGTAGAGTGGTGTGACGAGAACAATGAACATAGATGGATAAATTTGTTTCCGACATCATGTCTTCTCATCCTCTCTGCAGATGCACCAATGAAGTTTCCGTCCACGGAGTGACTCTACAGCCTCCGCAGCGGTCTGGGTCCTCACTCCTATGACCCACCTCCACTGACTGCACCTTAGTCCAGCTTCTGTTCATCAGTGGGCGGGGCTGGCCCTGCTCCGGGGGCGTGGTCGAGGATGGACAGCCGATGCAGCAGCATCGATTCACGGCTGGCTGGCATAGGGGTGGGCTCAATAAACGGCACGCCCATCCGTGCAAGGGTGGAGTCATACGAAGCCGTGGAGAAGAAGTGCATCTCGGACGTGAGGAGGACCTTCTGCCTCTTCGTCACCTTTGACCTCTTGTTCATCATCTTGCTCTGGATCATAGAGCTTAATGTAAGACAAGTGTGTTTGTGGGTGTGTGTCAGATGCGTGCGGTGTTGCAGATTAAGAGGACCGTAACCATTTGATTCATGTTTTTATGCCCTCGCCGAAGGGTTATCATCTTTTCACAGGTCACCCCAAACCGCCCTTCTGGTTTGTTTCTTCAGTTTGCGTTGTTTTCACACTCTTGTACATATTTGAACTTTGTACCTTAATTAATCATTAATTAGCTGGGAAAAAAGTTTAAAAAAAAAATTCTTTATCAGATAAAACCTCTCAAAGATAGCATCTCATTTTAAAAGAGTGCTTTCCAATTAATTCATTAATTTGTACATTCATTAACTAATTAATCTCCAAAATATATCAGCTGCTCACTGCTGGAGAATGGAGGTCATGAAGATATAAGCGAGGAAGTCATTGTTCTGCTTCACACAATCCCAGGATGCTTCACTTTCAACTTGCAGTGATTCAATTCTTTGGATGACTGGATTTGACTGTTTCTGTGGCTGTAACAGATCTGCTACTTCCTGTTTTTCAACCTCTGTCAATGTGGTCGATTCCCGTTTTCATCAGAGTAAGCCTCCCGTCGCCGATGGGTCAGCCGGCGCACCTCTAGTAGCCAACACATGAAATTCAGCAGACTTAGCCAAGTTCTATTTATGTCCGGCTTTGGGATGTTTGTCATATCTTGTGTCATGTCTACATTTTTTGGACCGGATAATGTAGAACCTGACTCGGAGCCGGGTGAAGCAGTAGGCTAAGTAGGGTATTCCAGACATCCCTCTCCTCGGTAACACTTACATGCTCATCCGGGGTGATCCCATATTGTTTATGTATGTAATACCCCCCCCCCTCCAAACAGAGGCATCAAGGGGGCATTTTAACCTCTAATGACTCCTTTTGACGCAAAAGAACTTTCCTTAACTCTAAAGCTGAGCCCAGCCCCCCTATGAAGGACGCTCATTTCAGCCGCTTGTGTGTGCTATGTGAGGCATCTGGCATGATCATCAGAACCTCCAACTATTTGGGTATGGATCTTCCCCAGAAACCAGTAGACTTCTCCCACGTGGAGATGGTTTGGGGATGGGTTGCTGCCTCAAGTAAGGGGAATTTAATGTTTTGCCTGTTTATGTGTTTATGTGTAAGTTATTTGTTAATGAGAGAGAGAGAAGTGGGTTAATGCAGGCTAATATGTGGCAGGCCGCCGTCAGTACAGTAAATAAATGTTTCAGGGCTTCCTGTATAAAAATTCCAGTGACTGACTGAACGGTAACGACGCCCAACTGCAACTGCAAACCTGTTGGACTGGAAGCTTTTTTATCAGTTTGCCAGTGTTCCACTCTGTAGATTCACTAAAGGTGAGCAATGGGTCGGTAAGTTACGGAGTTCAGGTCGGTTTCATTTTTGGATAAGTCAAAAACCAATAAGATGTGTAAAGTAATGGAGTATTCCAGGATTACACGTCCTATTGTAAGTAATGGTTTGAAACGGTGTTGGAATCCTCCTGACATGAGATTATTTATGCTTAAATGATACTCCCCACTCTTCAATGATGTCACCGAAAGAACTTCTCTCTGAGGCTGTATGCACCAGAACTACCCGGATCCGAGCACCTCCACATTGAAAGGATCCGCTGTGGGTTCTGACTGACCTGATGCTGACATAGCATAAGAAGATTTGAAAGGCGGATTAAACGCGTGTCCATCTCCATAAAGCGGTTAAGCCTACTCGCTTTGACACACCTTGTTTTCAATTTCGAACCTCTTGATGAAGATGCTGAAGGTCGTGGAAAACGATGAAAATCCCAAAACGGGTATAATGCGCCGGCTGAAATAAAAAGAGTCATCGTTTGTGGCCTTCAAGGGATCCGACTGACTTTCTTCTGACGGCGTAGAAATAATTGAAATGACAAAATTCCGACTAAATACTTCAGGAAAACACAGCTCATGGTTAGAATTTGCTTTGCATTTCCCTTTCACCATGTCACAAGGTCGTAGAATGACCCGCTGTCGTGTGACAGGTTGGCTGGCGTACGAGTCAGAATTTGATGATGTCATTCTACCTGCTACAAGGATACAGGTGTGGTTGATACAGACTGTGATACGACAATCTCTAAAAAGAATAAACAAAGCCTTGAGATCTTTTTACATTGTTTTTACCGGTACTTAATAGTAGAAGTGCACCGATGCATGTTTTCGCAGCCCATCATCAATTTCTTTCTTTTGGCTGATTCCGATTTAAAAAAAAAAAAAAAAAAATCCCAGTGAGGAATGTATTTTAAGTGCTTTTATTTTGAAGGATTGCAATTGAAGTAACGAGGCTTGACCGGTTGAAATTAATTATGTACCCTCCATCCTCCCCGCCGTGCGTTTCTTAGACCCATCTTATGACATTTCAAAGAGAAAATAAAACTTTATGAGCCTCGTTCAGTCCATTATATCTTTTACGTTTTATTTTGTTCAGGGCCTTCAGGGCTCTGTTTAACGTAACTTGCCCAATCCCACTTAATCGGTTTCCTCCTACACTTGAACTCTGCCTGGTTGTCTGCTGACGTTGAATGATTGGATGAACCTGAACCTGAACTAAACGGCTAACTAACCTACGACAACTGTTGTAAGAAGAAACAGGGAGATGCCGACTAAACAGGATTAAATTGTAATAAAGATGTTAAGAGAGGAGTAAGAGTGGGACTATAACTGCTGACAGAATGAAAACTACAACCAAAGAGTTTTTTTACTAAACTAGTTTCATCAGTAAGTGTCACTTCACAAGAATCAACAAAAACAATCTTTATTTGATATAAACGCATTAAAGTCGGGGTTATAAATCTGTTATTACCTCTGAGTGAAAATGAATCAACCACACAGGAATGTGTCTGATTACTCGGCTGTGAACTCCAGGTCCTGCCGCTGTAGTTTTGTTGGAGGCGTTTCTAACACATCGCTTAGAAACGGACTCCTGCCATTTCATAGAAAGTAGGATTTTAAATAAATGTTGAGCAGTTTTAGAGTCTGAAGAGTGGTTTGGTTTGTCTTTCACAGTTGAATGGTGGCATTCAGAAGCAGCTGGAAATAGAAGTCCTGCAATACAACTACCGCGCCTCCTTCTTCGACATCTTTGTAAGCCCTTGGAGGAGGAAGATCCAGCGTCTGCCTTCTTCTTCTTCTTCTTTTTTCTTTGAGTGTTTCCTGTGGTCGCTGCTCCGTTAAAACCGTTTTCTTCTTCCCCTTCATTCAGCTCCTGGCTGTTTTCAGGTTTGCCACTCTCATCCTCGCCTACGCCATCTGTAAGCTTCGTCACTGGTGGGCCATTGCAGTAAGTTTTCTTCTTTAGGCACCAAAATCTGAACCTGATAGACTGATCGGCCATAACATTATAACCACACGACTGATAGTGTGAGGGTCTCCGTTGTGCCACCGATACATCTCGGAACCGTTGAGGAATGGACTCCAATAGAACTCTGAAGGTTCTCTGTGGTATCTGGTACCAACATTATAGCAGCAGATCCATCTCTATGGATCGGACTTGGATCTGGAGATAGTCAGCACCTTGAACCGGTTGTTGTGTTCCTCAAATCAATCCTGAAGCGTTCCTGCAGGGAGTCAGGGCGCATCATCCTGCTGGAAGAGGCCTTTGCCTTTGGGTAATACCGACCCGAGGTTTCCCAGCAGAATGTTTCACCCGGCATCACACTGCCTCCCAAGTCTCCTCTTCTTCCCATTATGCATCCGGGAGCCTTCGCTTTCCGGATCATGTGTGTCATGATCATGATCCGTTAGACCAAAACAACCCTCCTATATTCCTATTTGTTCCAGTTCTGATGCTGACGTGTCCAATTGAGGAGCTTTCAGCAGTGTCAGTCTGATTCCTGTTTAGCTACGCGGCCTCACACACGGCCTGCTGCAACCTCAGTGTGATGTCAGTGTGTTCTGACACCTTTCTGTCGGAGCAGCATCAACTGTTTCAACAGTTTATGCCCGAGTGTCTCTTCTGTGAGGTCAGACAACATGGGGAAGCCTGCATTCACACAAGCCTTCACCAAGAGCACCCAACAAGACCTGCAGTTCTGGAGATGAATGGACCCAGTTCTCCTGCTACCACAATGTGACTCCCTCAGATCCTTACACTGGTCCAATGTTCCCTTTCTGCCCAATGTATCCCACCCACTGACCGGTAACCAGATACTCTTAGTCTGACTTCACCGGTCCGTGGTTATAATGTTATGGCTGATCAGGGTACATTTCGTAAAGGTAGAAAAACAGTTTTGTTGGATTGCACAGAGCTACAGACAAAGAAGTTTCTGAGGTGGTTACTTTACAAGCCACAACAGGAAGTAGGCAACACGAACTGAAAGTGTTTATTTAGCCTGGCGGTTAGTTGCCATGTTGTCCTTCTTGGTAAACAAATAAACTCTTGTGTTCTGCACTGTTGTTTTCACATGTTTGTCAGAAGTAAGGATGATTTTTTTTTTCTTATGACTTGCAAATCAACAACAAAAAAACCCACAAACCCCCCCCCCTCCACCGTTATCCACAACAAAGTTCACTTGGGGTAGGTCTGTAAACCCTTTAGAGAAAAATGGATTAATTACGGGGTTTAGAACTGCTTAAAAAAACAAAGTATAAAAAAAAAGATGTGTCATCTTAGGAAACAAAAAGAATAGTTTTATTTCCATCAGTCAGATACTCCTCGGAGTGCTATAAATAAGATATATATATTAAATTTTATTTTTATTTCAGCCTACAGGGTCTTGTTTTCCCTCATGTCCGGTATTAGTTCTTATTATAATTAGTAAGGGTCACCTCATCACCTCTCAAGGGTCACCCAACGGATCAGGAGACGCACCTCACAGGGAAGATAACCTATCTTTGACTGCAAACAGATGCTCACTCTGGCTCAAATTTAGGGATGTTTAAAAGTCAGACGGACTGTGATAGTGACCCGGGGGTTTGATGGCTCCAAAATGGCTGTTTGGACTGTGATTCCTTGGATTCTGTACTTCCTTAAACTGAGACATTAGGTCAGTATACATGGTCCCAGGTATTATGAAAAAAAATCGGAAGAAATGCCTAATTGGAAAAAAGAGATGCTCCACGTAAACACCCCTTTTCTGAATGAGATCTAGACAACAGCAGAGAGTTTGTTGTTTTTAATAGAAAATCTCAAAAAAAATAAGTGTGGAGAGTTAGAAATAAAGAACTTAGAAACATGTCCCAGACAAACCCTCAGCAGCCGTGACAGACCGACGCCTTGAACAAATGAAACAGCGCTGGGAAACATTGCAGACTCTAAGGATAAATGCCACAACAACAAATCTTAATTGTTATTATAACTTTATTAGTGATCGATGCAGAGACATACATAATTGATATTCAAGCAATAAACATGTTGTATTTTTAAAAAAGGGGAACAATTAGTTAGTCCTGTGATATTTTCTGTTTTTTATATTACTAATCCTCCCGAACGAAGCGAAAGCGATGTAATTACAGAGCATGAAATATTTCTTACTCGATTACTAAAATAATCGATTACTGCAGCCTCAGATTTATGCAAAAGCTACTGATATTCACACAAAGAACCGATATAAAAACGGGTCGTGGACGAGACGAAGAACCCTTTTGATTTGGGAGTAGATCCAGATGAAGGGACAGTTTATGGAAGAATCTTCCTCTTTCTTTAATTTTGCTTATTAGGCTACATATTCATACATACTTGTTTGTTTTCGCCAAAACTGGGTTCAGGATTGGGTCTGGGTCAGTTCTATGTCTTTCCCCTCTGTTGAATGAATTTATATGTTTGTTTGTTTTACTTAAGGACTATTTCATATCTCCTGTTTGAGCATCTCTGAAACGTATTTGTGTTTCCACAGGTCACCAGTTCAGTCAGCTGTGCTTTCCTCATCATTAAAGTCATTTTATCAAAGGTAAGAGTCCAAATTGTGATGACCTCATCATTCAGGGGTCAATCTTGTTGTTTGCCAAGAGGTGAGACTCCACCTGGTGGTCATTATCAGAACTGCACCAGCTTTTGAACAACATCCCTGAACCGCTTTTTTAAAAGTTTATTATATTTGATTAAAAACATCACGTGAAATGAGTAACAAAAACCGATACATTTAATGTATTCCTCCAGATTTTAAATAACACTTTTTTGTCTTGACTGTCCCTTTTTTTTCTTCTTTTTTTTTTAAAGTCATGTCATACTTTGTTCATTTATATTATTTCACACGTGAAAGTCTGACCTAAAGTTTGGCTTTTTTGTTCCGGTGTTTACATCTGATTCAGTTGGTTCTGGTTGAAACCCACTTCAGAACTTTTTCGGATGTGTGATTCTGTATTTGAAATCCATTTAATCTGAGAGTAGCTGAAAGTTTGTTAAATCACTCAGGTCTCAAATACAGTCCAGAACAAATCATCAGTGACATGTTCTCAAATAACCATCAAACTAATGTGTGTGTGTGTGTGTGTGTGTGTGTAGCTGCTGTCTCAGGGGGCTTTCGGGTACCTGCTGCCCATCGTCTCGTTCGTGTTGACCTGGATAGAGACTTGGCTGCTTGACTTCAAGGTTCTGCCTCAGGAGGCCGAAGACAAAAACAGTGAGTCTCGTTATTACAGTATTCACTGTTGTACTGCTACTCCTGGTACCAGTAACATGCAGTACTTCTACTGCTGGTACCGGTAACACGCAGTACTTCTACTGCTGGTACCGGTAACATGCAGTACTTCTACTGCTGGTACCGGTAACACGCAGTACTTCTACTGCTGGTACCGGTAACACGCAGTACTTCTACTGCTGGTACCGGTAACATGCAGTACTTCTACTGCTGGTACCGGTAACATGCAGTACTTGTGTCTGTCCCTTATTTGCTCCTAAAACAGCTCGGTGATGTCACTATGGGTTGGGACACCTTTGCAAAACCAGTGAACAGAAATCCGATAGGAGAGAGAGCGAAAGACCAAAACTGAGCCGAGATTCAGACTTTTTTTGTGCCTGACTGCAGACAGACAGAAACACAGAAAGTCACAGAATAGGTTTTTGTTCGCGCAAGTTTTGATTCAGTGACATCAGAGCTGTTTTAGCAGCTAAAATGGGACCTACACGTTACTAGGCAGGTGGTTATAATCTTATGGCTTATGAAGGATTGGAATGGAGACGCATGGACGCCGTCTCCACTGCTATCAGGACTATGACTGCATTCCCATCACGCCGTCGTCCGCTAACGTCACATGACTGTTGTGTTTCAGAATATCTGTCCATCATGGACGCCACAGAGCGAGCTCCTCTCATGGGACCGGGTCCTTTATCAGACGGACAGTTCTACTCACCGCCAGAGTCCGTGGCAGGTCTGTTGACATTCAATCCAAAATACCTCTGAAGGGACTTAGCCCAACTTCACCATAGAACCGACACCGTCAGTATGACACACATCGCCTCGGCTGAATAGTGACACCTACTGGATCATTCTGGAATAACTAACGACACCGTTCCTACAATCTCACTGGGCCAACAGGAGGCTGATGTCACTGTATATATGTGTGTGTGTGTGTGTGTGTGTGTGTGTATATATATATGTGAATGTGTGTGTGTATGAATATATATATATATATGAGAGTATATATGTGTGTGTATCTATATATTTTATATCCCTCTATCAACAGTTTGTGTAAAGACAAACCGTTGGCTCCTACGTTTTAAGAATAACTCTTTAAAGAATATTCAGTCACATTCTCTGACACCACTAAATTATACAAAATGCACCTTTTTAAGATCAAAATCTGTTTAATAACGGGGATCCCAGTCGGACGTATTGTTTATTCTTCTTTTATGTTGACTTTGAATCGTCTTTTTTTATCCTCAGACTCTGACGAGGAGCTGGACGATAAACACGATCCAGAAAAAGGGCTGATTCAGCAGGTGACCTAACAGGTAAAGTCAGGCGCGATCTCCGAGGATGACCCGGTCCGGACTCGGATCATTAAACCCGTTTTTCTTTTCTCCTCAGGATCTCTGAGGGCGACGTGTTTCTCCCGCTTCTGCACCGCTACCGAGGGAAAGTTCTGCCTCACACCGTCCGCCACTTCTACAGGTGTCCAGAGAACGTCTTTGTTCAGCGGACGCACCTTCGGCTGCCGATCTCAGCCTCCTGCATGAACGCTCACCGCCTGTGCTTCTGTTTTTAGGAACATTCTCCCCCACATCCTAAGAGCTCCGGACTTGAACGAGAAATTCAGATGAATAAATAATTCTAAAAAAAAACTTGCACTTGTTCAAAATCAAGTATTCGTTTTGAATACTTCCATGACGGACAAGATCAAAAGGAAATGGTATAAATGAATGTTAGTGTGAGTAAAAGCTTCATCTATGTATAAAAAAAAAAAAATGGGATGGATCAGAATCGGCATTCTTCCTAGCGTCCTTTGAGTTGTCATCGATTAATCCACAAGATGGCGCTGGAGAGTCAAATATTAAGAAATATCGCGACATAAACGTCCTGTCCTACTTCATTCTCGCAAAGTACCGCCAAAATTTATATTAAATTGAGACTTGATTTCTCTAATATTACAACTTCATTCTCGTACCGCAACTAAATAATTATTGTAATTTTGCGACCTAACGTTGGTACATTGCGAAAATTATATTCATAATGATGCAACTTCTCGGGGGGCGGATTTTGTTGTTGAGGGTCGGGTAGATGTTTTTTGTCGGGTCTTGTTTGGACTACAGAGACACTGCCCCCTGACGATTTCTGGTGGTACTGCACCCTTTTATAAGCTAAAGAATATGAACAAAAGGCTCCGCCCATAGATTCCCGGCGTGAACGCAGCATCAGATCATTCATATTTATCCCCCCTGTAACACAGAGTCTCGAATGTCTGGGTCCGGCAGAATTTTTAACGTAAAACACAAACTTCTCGTCTGCGACTTTTATGTCATGCGTCCGCTCTGCATACTGGTGATGATTTTTTTTCAAACGCTTGGCTGTGAAGTAGCTGCTCAGGAAATGAAGCTCCCTCCCCGGACTCTTCCTTCTCTTTTGGGCCAGTTCTGAGTTTACTGACAGGCGAGGCGGAAACATTGGGATGATTATAACCGGGTCATAAATGTGTTTGACATCTTTCAGTGAGCCCTGGAACAATATGACCGTTAGAGATGAAGAGCGCCGCCAGCCGCCGTCACACGAGGGATCAGATACACGTTGTAAACTGTTCACTATATAATCAGCGACGCAGCTGGAGCTGAACATACGTGTACATATCTTCATGCATGCCTTGCAAGCTGGGTGGTTTTGTTTTTAATGAAAGCTTCTGTATGGAATCATTAAAACGTGTTATTCTGTGTCTTCGTCCCTTTTCGTTTGATTCAGCTTCTTTTTTTTTCTTTGGTTATTTTACGTTGCAAAAGAGAATCAAAATTAAAATCTGATCGGTTTGAGTTTGGTTCAACTTTTTTACACCGATCAGGTCAGAATGACTTTTGATTATATCTCGTTACCATGACGCCTGTCAGTATTGTTGGTCCCCGTCAGCAGACAATAGTACCTACGCAATACTAGGCAGGTGGTTATAATGTTATGGTCGATCAGTGAATGGAGGCAGCTTTCAGATGCAGGATTAAACACACAAACGACAGTTTCTGTAATTCACAATTTCATTGACAGAAGAGTCAGAGTAGCCTGTCAGTCAAAGAAAAACAGTTATCCTGAAATAAATATAATTTAAAAAACAGTATTATAAATTAAATGTATTATTAGTATTATAACCTACGGTGGTCTGAGATTGAACTGATCCAGATTCAGTAACACGACTCCATGACGGCGAGTCCACAAACCCGTGGACTCGGGTTCAGTTGGCTTCAACTGTTTAAAATCAAAACTCCTTCCAAAAACACTTAATTTTCACATTTTCAAACAGACGGAGAAAAAGGTGTGGGCGGGTGGAGAACCATCAGGGTAACACTGACGACAGGAATCTGGACCAGGCGTTGGGTAATCGATCTCATTCAGGACACGTTTAGCCTAGCTTAGCATGAACCAAACGCTATCTTTAGTTTTAAAATAAACACGGCTGCCGGCACATTTCTGGATAAATGATGTGTTTTTGTTCCAGCAGTCAGCTGGAAGTTATTCGGTCACAACCGCTGAACCGCCAACGGGAGTTTGTTGGTGGATACAGGCAGAAACACTCCGTGAAGGTTCGCCGCCCTGTAAAGACCTTTTTTTAAATATTATTAGTCGAGCCTCTTTGACACCAAAAGGAAATATCAATGTTGATTTAAAAAAAAAAAAAGGAGATATCGTGAATAAAGTATTTGTGTTACCTGGCTTCAAAAAGAGGAACATGGAGCTTCTTGTCAAACTATGATCCAGAAAAGAGTTGACCAATAAATCTTTTCTAAGTACGGGAAATTTCAGAGGCGTGAGAAACCAGAACCAGGAAAGATTTGGTGAAGTAAGAGACACAGAAATCTTTCTCATAATATCACAACAACTTCATTCTTGTGATATTAGAACTTCATTGTTATTTTTTCATATATTAGATTAATTTCCCCTCATTGTTCTGTGGTGGTATGAGATTTTGATGGCAAATTATGTGAGCAACTAGAATATTCCAAAAGCAAGTGGTTAGCAGTTAGCGGGCAGCTCAAAACAAATGGATTTAAAATGTTATAATGTCTCTGGGACGTCGGTCAGGGCTTCCTGTCTCTGCGTGCAGTTCCATATCTATCCAGCAGGGGGCCTCTGAACACAGCAACTAGCATAACAGCTCACCACTCCACCAGTAACCTCCCTGAAAGAGCTGATGTCAGAACCAGGGGTCCAGACATCCTGTGGATTAACCCTTTAACATTTGAGATGAATTTCTAGAATAGTTTTTTTTTATTTAAATCAACCCCCCAAACATGAAAATCACAACTACCTTCATATCCTTAAAAATTTAAAATGAGGTTTCATCAAAGTCCAGACGCAATTCAAGACTGAAATGGTTTTCTTCTACATTTTGTTTATATATGTTTTTAGCTTCATTAGCTACAGTCTGAAAGCTCGCGCCCTAAAGGTGTGAATGTCGGGTCACCCTTGTCCATACGTCCGTCCAACATAACACAATATTCTATCCACGTCTCAAAAACGGCCGGGACAGAATTCAAAATCTCACACGTGTTCAGGGAACCTGAGGTTTGCATCTCATGATCGCCTCCTTCAGTTTTGGTCACGTTATATTTTCCGCCATTCAAATCTGGGGTGACTTTCTTGTCTGTGTCCTGAGACACAAACGACGTGGTTACCGTTTGTAGCATTTGAGGCGGTTGTTCCACCAATAGGAATGCTGAAATGATGTCGCCCGTGGCGTTCCTTCTGAGCAACAACAGTTTGGGTTTTTGTTCCATTTGTTGCGTGATCACATGGTTAACCGTGCTCATGGGTTCAGCGTCGCCCGACTGTACATCCATTCACAAGAGGGTTTTGCTCCGTCCACTTCTACAAAAAAACAAACATTCATTCATTCTTTGGAACCGCTTATTCTGTTCAAGGTCATATGGGGGTCGGATCCTATCCCCGATGACATCAGTCAAGAGTCCATTTCAGGTTCGTTTACCCAGAGAGAACATGTGGACTCTGAATGAAGACGCCCGAGGACCGGAGGTTTACTGAACCCGGATTCTTCTTGCTGTGGCAGGTGTGCGACCCGCAGCGCCACCTAGCTGCTGGACACGATTCTAAGTAAGGGTCCTGAAGGTGTGCCTCTCATAACCGGGTTCATCAGTTTGCTTAGTTTTACATTTTTAGCTGTGTTTGAACAATTTTCAGGTGAGTTTTTATCCCCTCTGAACTTATCAGTTCATCTACATGAGCGTCCTTCATGGGGTGGCTGGACTCAGCCTTTCTTTGAGATAAGTTCAGGTGGTCAAAGGGAAGCATCCAGGAGATTGTGCAAGAGCATCCAACATGGAGGAGACCCAGGAGTAGAACCAGAAATTCCCTCGAGGGTCTTTGTGTCTCGTCTGGCCAGGAAACACTTCAGAATGAGCCGGAGAGTCGTCCTGGGGACATCTGGAAAACCGCTCTTAGCCTGCTGCCACCGCTAACCGACCCCGGGTTAACCAAAGAAAATGAATGAATGCGATTTGTTTAAAACTGGAATTGAACCCCGAACCTTCTTGCTGTCGGGCGACGGGCCACCTCCGACCTTCAGAGACAAAAACGTAGCTGATGAACATGGAGATCGTTGAGCCATTACCATCATTTTATTGCTTGCAGTGAACATTCTCTACATGATCTACTTCAGCCTAAACAGGGCGCCGACATCTACCTCTAAAAACACGATCAGTGTAATCCCGGCCCTCGACTCACGACAGCCAGCCGCTACAAACATGAACTTTCTGCTGCCTCAGCATTTTGGTGGAATAAAAGGAAACTTTCTAGGAATGTGATTTTTTTTTCTTCCCCCCCTTTAATTGAGACTATTTCTCAGATCAAGCAATTCCTTGATTTATAGAGAATGATTGTTACATTTCTAAAGGAGATAAATCAGCAGCTGCGGCGTGAAAATGTCCCGCGACATTTTGGGTGATCTTTTAACAATTTTCTTTTTTTTTTCTTCTTTTTTTTTTTTCGTTTACATCACATGCTTGTCTGACATGTCGTTTAAAAAAAATAAAAATAAATGGGAATCCTGTTCTCTCATGTCGGGAATCCAGAAAACGAACGGGAAAACTGAGTGAACAATTATGACATGAAACTTTTCCCTGACGAAGGATAGACTTCTACGCTACGACCTCTACACGGATGGTTCGCTACGTTCTACGGATGTTGGCAGGGTTTTTTTCTCAACGAGGCCGATGACTGATCAGAACTACAATCTGTCCGGTTCGCAGTCCCAACCCTCCGCTCTCCGTGTGACTCGTCCGGCCAGGAATGTGGTCATGGGGAAAAATGCCAATCCCGTTCTTTTTCAGGTTAAACCGATTATCGGGGCGGCGGTTTGGGCGGGGGGGGGGGGCGGCGCGGATGTATGGATGCATTGTACGGCGCTGGCAAAAGCCACACAAGCCGACTTCCAGCGGTAATACTACGTGCCGTTGTGTCACGGGAGAAACAAAAGGCCTTCATCGTACAGGAATGCATTCTGTGCTCGCCAAAGTGCTTAGCCCAGTGACCCATTGTCCAGTCGGGTTCTTTACAAGCATTTTAACCCCTCCCCCCCCAGAAACCAACCAATAAGAACAAAAAAAAGATTTGTTTTTTTGTTTTTCTTTAACATAGCACCATTCCATCGGTTTCCTGTTCTTCACACTTGGATGAAGTGTATCACATTTCCTTAGGGTTTTTTTTTCTCCCACTGGAGTCAAACTAAATTCACTCGTGAGGGTGGAGGAGTGAGGGTGGAGGAGTGAGGTGTGGTGAGGTATCTGGTCCGGTGATTCATACAGTGACCACAGTCTGTCCGATGGACGTCCGGTGTGTTTCTACGTATGCTGCACATGTGGGGGCCGTGGGGGGAGAAGGCACATATTGCCCAGGAGAGGCTCACGAGCGATGACCTCCTCCGTCCAGCATGTCGGCCTTCGGCGCCGGGTAGAGGACCGCGACGGAGAACTTCAGGCGGCTTCTGTTAAAAGTTTTCACCGATGAGCAGATGTTTGGCTTCTCCGGGATTGTTCGACCAGAGGTTCTGGGTAAATCAGCACATTCCCTTGATGGCGTTTCACTCGCACGGGCCAATGAGCAAACGGAAGTTAAACCGGCCAACAAGAGCGATGAGATGACAGCAGGACCTCCGCGTGATGGTTGGCGACTGGATTCCAGAGAAACGAGAGGCTCGCCTCAAAGTCCGCGCCCTCCTCTGAAGCTCAGACTCGGACTGAAACGTGTTCCAGCGAACGGGCCGGGGCAGCCGGCGCTGCAGGAGACGGCATGGCCGGAGGTGGAGGAGTCGGTGCTTTCAGCTCGTTGCCAGGGCAACTCTGGGTGCTGACGCCGCGGTTGAGGGCGCCGGCTGGAGGCGGAGCGTTAGCAGGCAGAGCGCTGGGGTCGGTTCTGGGGATGTTGACGGGGCAGGAGCGGGTTCGGGCGTGGCCCTTGTGGCCGCCCGGATGGCAGACGAGGCTGCCGACGGTGTCGACGGGTGACAGGTGCCGCTTGAGCCAGCGCTCCACCCGCTCCTCCTTGTACTTGATGGAGTACCAGGTGAGGAAGATGAAGAGGAAGCCGAGGAACTTGAGGCTGGCGGCCAGCCCAAAGTAGACGAAGCGCAGGGAGGTGACGTCGTACTCCCAGCAGGAGCCGTGGACGCCGCAGTCCTGCTGCCACAGCATGCAGGTGGTGTCGATGACGGCGCCGAAGTAAATGGGTGTCGGGATGTAGGCTGGAGCGCGGGGAGGAGGGAAAAGGGCGGAGCGGGAGGAAAGGGAAGAAAAAGGAGAAGTTAAATCGAGAGGAAAAGAGAGAGAAAGAGATGAGAGGGAGAGGAGGCGAAGGAGGAGGAGAGGACAAAAAGAGGAGAAGTCATAACAGAACCTGACCCGACCCAGGAAACAGTCCATGTGCTGCTTCACACCAAACACCGTGCTAATTGTGGCGCCAAGTTCATTGGCAAACGCTCTGGTACCGGCAGAGACCCGGCCACCATCACTTGGGATCTGCCATTTGATCTCTGTGGAGTCAAAATAAATTAATTTTCTGGAAAGATAACTTTTGTTGTGCGTGAAGTCAGGTATCAAGGACTGATGTGGAGAATCCTGACCCGATACGCTTTGCCGTCAGAGCGTGACGCCAATTTCTGACCCAAACAACGGCAACAGCTTTTACTTATTTCCTTCATCAACCAAAAACCGCTGCTTTATATTTGCGGTGTGGTCACAGATATGTCCTAGCGAGGTCCGGATGAGTGACGGCTGGAGGATATAGACACTGACATCATTATCACCTGAACATCTCACCCAAGTTGGGTTCTACAGGTTACTCGGCTCACGTCCCCTGACTGCTGGGCAGTGAGGTCGTGCCCAAATCCGAAACCCGAACCCGGTGGTTTGATCCAGTCCATCAGTCTACCTGTCGTAGGGTCCGTGAACAAGAACCTGAACCCCGACCGGTTCCCTGCCAGCTGCTCCTCAGGGATGGGTCGAATGCAGAGAATAAGCTGCATAATATGGTCCCGTTCGTTTGGACCGTGTATAACGTGATGATACACAGTCAAGATCGTTATCAGAGTTGTGTCGCGCTAAAGATTAGCATGGCATTTGGCGTGAACACAGAATCAATCCCGAAACTTCTTATACACACACATATACGTATATTAATAAAGTATCCATCCCTCCCCCCCTTTTACTTTATTATATCTATAATTTTGTTGCTGTAATTTCGGAACAATTTCCGGCGCCAGAATGTCCACCAGGATCAAGTTCTATCTTATCTCATTCTTTGTTTCCCATCATGCAAGGCATCTTTTTTTTTTCTTCGCCCCGTTTGATGAGATGCCAACTGTTCGATACTCCGAGTCTCTTCGTTTCATGGCGAGTAATAATTAAATAAATTCAGACAGATGAAGTGAAAAGGACATTTTTCTGCTCACCCAGAGTCCTGAGGAGAACAAACTGCATTCCCAGAGCGAAGGGTCTCTCCTGCTCCGCCACCGACCTGTCAGACACACGAGGAGTCAGGAGGAGAGTGAGGAACGGAGGACTTTACAACGGTCATGAGATTATACACCGATCAGCCATAAGATTATAACCCCATGAGCGGTAGAGTCAGAATATGTCGTTACCGTGGTTACGGATATATATCAGACAAGAAATGAACATTTTTTTTCTTGAAATTGATGTTGAAGAGGTCCAAGGAAAAACACAGCTGTAGAGGTGAGGACAGCGCCCAGAACACATGAATAGGGTTCACGCTGGTTCTGATAGAAAGGAGTCAGAACCCACGGTGACTTCAGAGTGACATGGCGGCAAAACGTGGACCAGCTCGTTATGAGACAGGTGGTTTTAATGTTATGGCTGATTTCTGCAAAATGTTGGGATTTTATTGCTAAAAAAAGTTATTTTGTTTTGTACTAACTTCTAATCTTACAGCGTCTGCTGAGCTCAGAATAACCCTTCTGCAAATATACACACCTGAGCGTTACGATGATGGCGGAGGGCTGGGCGCAGGCGGTGATGAGCGTGACGATGAAGAGGAAGATGAGGAAGGGGATGAGGGTGCTGCAGGTGCGGTCACACTTCCCCGACACGGCGAAGCCGTTCTCGTTCAGGTAGGTCTTGACGATGACGAGCTGCAGCTGGTTGGAGCCCTGGCCGCTCCACGACGGCGTGATGACCTGGCGGCTCTGGACGCAGGCGCAGTCCGAGTAGTTTCGGATCTGGAGGCAGGTGGAAGGTGAGTGAGGCTCCGTCTGACGGCAACAACCTCAGATTCTGCTAGATTCTTACCCCGGTGCTGTCGTTGGACACGCTGCTGCAGCCGGCCAGGCAGGGGTTGAAGTAGGTGATGCCGTCGGAGCCGCAGACGGGAGCGTACTCGTGGATTTTACAGCCGCAGTTCACGTTACAACCTCCGGTCAGGTTCCGCTGCGTCATGGTGAGAGTGGGTCTGCAGGGAGGGAATACACGGCGCCGCTTTAGCTGTGGAACTCAACATTCAAACATATTCATAGAGAGAAGAGAGTTCTGTTCATTCAAAGCAGGATGAAGGAGTTTGTCTCCCATCAACTGGAGGGTATATATCCCGGAAAAGCCCCCAATCCCCTGCATTGTACGAGCAATTGCCCCGATCGAAACCTTCCAATTAAATGTGACTCATGGATGATTTCAGACCGTCGTCATCGTCATCGACTGAAGATCAGATCTCATAGTGACTCAATGATGAAGGTAAATGACTCAGGTGATTCTTTCTGGGACGCCGCGGCTTCCTTCAAGATTCTCGCTATATTAAAGAGAGAGAGAGAGAAAAATAAAAGATAGATCCATTGAAAATCCTGGAGGATTCAGTGGTTCCTTCTTTGAGACATGGTCCACCCTTCAGTCCAGGGGAACCCGTCCAGTACTTTAAACATCAATGGAGAGGGAGGTCAAAGAAGCAACGTTTGAAAAGAGAATCCTCTGATCCGGCCCCTTGACCCGGATACACTTCAAAACCTCAAAGTGTTTTTTCGTTGTCCCGTGCGTGAAGTACCCAAAACCAGCCTGTAGCAGAAGTTCTGGCTAATCCTGCCGAGCTACAAATAAACCAAACGGATCATAAAAAATAAATCAATTAAAAAAAAGGACCCGTGAAAAAGATCGACTAAAAAAAGCTAGAATGTTCTGTTTGACAACAACAGTGTCCAGAATGAAAAAACTGTCTGACCCGACCCGCTTTGTCCCTAGTGAGACGTAAAGGTTAAAGGTTAGAGTTTAATAGACCCTGACTTGGGTCTGAGAGTGTCACACTTTCTGATAGCGGAGCGTTCTGACAATGATTGTATACTGAGTAGAAGATAAAAGGAATTTCTACGGAACCCGACTCACAGATTTTAATTTGTCGTTATGAAAATGGTTGGGACCAAATCACAAATTTTACAGGTTTTAAACCAAAATAGAGCCAAAAAATTCTCTGAGGCCTGAACGTCTTCTCACGTCATTTGTTCCTAAATAAGGAAATGTTCTCAATTTATTCCTTTTTAGAAACCAACAACCTAAAAAACCTGAATTACGACCGTAGCCCCCCCCAGCGCCCCCCGAACGGTTTTCAATTCTGAAGTCTGTGAGACAAAGAAAAAGACTGAGATGTTTAAGATGATGAAGGTTCCCCTTCATCACATTGTGTCCCTCTTTCAGGTTCCTTCATACATTTCCTCTGCAACAGGCTTCTCTCTTCAGTTTCTATCTCTAGACTCCGCCTCTCCTTTACTCTGCGTTTGTCCCCACCTGTCCTCCACAATCACGTCACCGTGGAGACGCTCCGTATCTGCTCGGCTCAGACTAGACAGAAAAAAACGCCTGGACTCTGCGGTGACGCGCCTCCTACTCTGTCAGCGCCGATGCATAACACAAACCACCACTTCCTGGAACTCCACCCTCCTCACCCGGTGGTGTACGGGATGTTGATTCCTCCCAGGTTGATGCTCTCGCAGCCCACGATGAACAGCGTGGAGAAGCAGAGCAAGGAGACCCCGCTGCAGATCATGGCCAGCTTGGCCGACTCGCGGGCTCCCAGCTTCAGCTTCTTGATGATGTAGCCGCCCAGAACGATGCCCACGCCGGCGCTGGGCACAATGATCACGCCTGGGGGGGAAGGACCACATCAGACACTCAGAGAAGTCCACATGATGAAGAACATACAATTAATCCAGGATAAGACTGACGGCCCAAACTAGCTGTTGGATCAGGGACTGTGGAAACAGAAGGTTCTGATTCCAGGTCCACTTCTAGATCCAGAGGGCCTACCACAGGGGTCGGTCCTGGGACCGCTCCTTTTCATAATATACACCTATCAGTCATGATTCTTTACACCACTGGCTTAATATTGTGTTTGTCCCAGTTCTGTGATGCTGTGTGGTTCCGACACCTTTCTATCAGAACCAGCATTGACTTATTCAGCATTTCTTTGGAGGCCAAAAGATTTAAGGGGATTCTCTTTGAATAAATGGAATATAATATTAATTAGCAAAGTTTTTTAAGTATGAACTTAGCTAAAAATAAAGAATTTCAACATAAGCTCAAAATGAGTTCTATTTCTTTCCCCAGAGGGGGCGTGTCCTCTTCCATAATAATAATAATAATAATAATAATACATTTTATTTATGACGCACTACACATTTGGATCAAATCTCAAAGTGTTAGAAGGTAAATGTAGATATAAGCATCAATAAAAAAATGCATAAAACATGTTATAAAACATTTTAAACTAAAAAAGGGGGGCTGGTCGGCCCCCGTCGGTTTCCTCCACAGCAACCAGCACCGGCACCAGATGTACAATACAACCTCTGAACGGGCTGCTTTATAATAATCCCAAAGATTCCTAAATGTGTGAGTTTTATGACAAATGTATAACTAATAATAATCATTATTATTAATAATAATAACAATTAATCATAAATCAAGTAATAATACCTTGAACGACTCATCATCAACGGCGCTGCATCACGTTACAATGAACTCTTACTCTAGCTTTGATGTTCTCCAGCCGTTGTGTTCAAATATGAAGAATGATGATTGATTGATTGATTGATTGATTGATTGATTGGTTGAGAATGAAGACTTTGACGTATCCTGACTGACATGAATCAGGACACAAACAAAACTATTGTACGGGACAATATCTTAACATCTACCGTCTAGAAACGCTGCCGGTCGGCTTTGAAACGTTCATTCTGTCACTCTGAGGTCACCAGTGATTCTTGGATGGGGCGGGGTGAGTTGAGGTGGGATTTACAGACCGCCCCTTTTACCAGTCGTCGGATCTCATTAAGAAGATATTCTTCAGAACAGCTGTTCCTTCTAAACACTGGGGAGATGTACTAGAGATTTATCTCTGTTGACATTCTGACGTTCTTTTCTGTAATTGAACACAAAGGCAGAAACTCTTGAGGACAAAGACTGTGTCAAGGGGGCGGGGCCAAGTTAAAGCGCACAGTTACATCCTTGGTTACATGCAGAGGGACCAACAGGAAACTGTACGGTGTCAGGCACGTCCAACCAGAGGGACAGATGACCCGACCAGATGTGATGCTCCACTTCTCCATCTCCCTTAAATGAGGTGAAAACGATGCATTATGGGTCGTAGGAAGAGCGTGGCCTCCTGATGCTGGCGCCTGGCCCAGGACGGAACAACGGAACAAAGCCGCAAACAAAGTCGACACTTCTTCTACTTATTCCGCTGACGGTACAGAACCGCAAACCCAGAACAGATTGGACGGCGGTGGATAATTGTCCTCCACGGGTCCTTGATCGTTTTCATTTCACCCACTAGAGACTGGAATAGTAAGAAAATATGTTTGAGTGGAGGTTTTAATCGATGTCTCATTACAAATGTCTCCAAAATGGTCTTCGTTTACCAGTCAGGGTCCGACTGGAAGGTTTCCAGAGCCACATCAAATATAATATATTGTACTTTATAAAGTTTATTTGTCAAGTTTTGAATAAAGTTCAGATGGTACCAGTTTGTAATTAAACTAATGGAAACGATGAAAAACAAAGAAACATCACAACAATCTGGTCTCTCCCCTGAAAACCGATAGCGTCATTTCTTTAATTAACGTTGGCCGACCAGACGTGTTCACGGAGGACACTTAAAGGTTCAAAAGTTTTTAACCGCTTCATTTAGTGTATAAAACAGATATAATACACAAACGTGTCTCGATATTTGGATTAGCTGTGGTAACTTTGCTTGACTTCCGGGTCATGTAGTCATGTGACCAGAACCCAAAGCTGCAGTAAACAGGGTGTTTTATACCTGCTGAATAAAACGGCTTGTTTAGCGTAGATTTGGGTCTGAGTCACATGGCCTGCAGGACCGGGAAGTTACGTGAAGCCACCGCGGCTAATCGAAATATCAAGAAATGTTTGTGCATTATATCCGTTTTATTCTTGAAATGAATTGAATAAAAAAACGCGTCCGGGGATAATCAACACGCGGAACATGAAACTGATTTCATAATCAGATCCGCTGCTGCTCGGGTTAACAAATACCATCACTGGTACCGGTTACTAACAGCGCGGTAACTGTAAATGGGAACAGATGACCCGCTGTGGCGACCCGGAAGGGAAACAGCCGAAAAGGAGATTTTCACAATATTATGACTTTTTTCTTAGAAATGAAACAACTTCATTATTGTAACATATTTACAATATTATAATAAGTAATTAATTATTATATTTTATTACTCTCCTCTTGTATAAACACGTTTTTTAATGACCATATTACATTTGTTTCTTCTCACTTCAATCTTGTTATGACTTAATCTCAGAAAAGTATTATTATTATTATAAGTATTATTTTTT
This sequence comes from Lophius americanus, assembly GCA_037951165.1. NCBI lineage: Eukaryota > Metazoa > Chordata > Actinopteri > Lophiiformes > Lophiidae > Lophius > Lophius americanus. The sequence goes on along the minus strand of JBBDHG010000208.1, from coordinate 354,338 downwards.
CTCATAATATTACAAATGTATTCATATAATTAATAATTGTTTTTCTATTTTCTCCATGGGACCCTAATCCTCTGTTGTAACGTTGAGCTCTAGGACGTTACCACAGAAACAAGAGCATGCTAAGATGCTAGCTGCGTTAGCGTACGAACTAGGAGTTTCTGCATCATGGAAGACGTGACTTCCTGCTCTAAACGTGACAATGAACATCCTAACCTAAAACCTTTTATATGTAACCGCTAACATGCAGTCGGTGGGAGCCTGTTTAAGAATGCATGTGATTCATCGTGTGATCGCATGTGTGCGTTATTAAATGTGCGCTGTGCAGTCACTTTACAGCCGTGCGTCCCAGGTGACCCCTTCACTCCAGGACCAGCCCTTTCTCCATTATTAAACAAGATCGGCCTTCAGCTCTGGCCCACAGCCTCTGCTGCTCCGCTCTGAGGTAAGACCAGCAGAGCAGAGCTGAACTTGCACAAATCAAAAGTCCGGGTTCTGCTTGAACATCCCTGGCGCAGACGTGGAAGGCGGCGAGGATCACATGACTCTTAAAAATACTCGCACTACTCACAGCTGTGAGAATTTTGCGTGAAACAAACACTTATGAATTAAAAATAGCAGCGAATGAATGAATGACGATTCTTTTCTTTTCTTTCTGATGTCACAGCGGATCAGAAACGTTATCAGGCGATGAGGTCACTCGGCGATTTTCAGCTCACCTGTGTAGATGCTGGCGCTGGACGCCGGGATGCCAAACTGAGACTCGATGAATTTTGGGATGAAGGTGATGAAAGCGGTGACGATGGCGCTCTCTGCCGTGTAGGACAGGCTGACGAACAGGAAGGTCACGTTGCTGAGGATCCTCACCGCTGCTTTGGGCAGATCTGAGGGAGGAGGAGGAGGAGGAGGAGGAGGAGGAGGAGGAGGAGGAGGAAGAGGAGGAGGAGGTTTTGTTTGTTAAAGGAGACCGTCCCCTCGGTTATGACAGAATCAGAAAAGGATCTTTGTTGTTGAATTCTGGACTCTGGGAGAGCTTTTGCTTTCTGCTGACATCATCAGCGACCCTTTTCACCCCACCTTTGATGTCCTTTCCGAAGCCCATTGACGAGGTGACCGCCTGACTCTTGCCGTTGTTGCTCTTCTCCTTGAGGACGTCGTCGTCGCTGGACAGGTCATCCAGGCTGACCTTTTTCCTCCTCTTCTTCTTCTTGTGTCGGGGCGGCAGCTTCTTGGGGAAGGTGAACATGGGAAAGATGACCAGCAGCATGGCGACGGCGCACAGCAGGAAGCCGCTCCACCTGGACAGACGGGGGTTTGGAATGAGATACAGATGCAAACAATCGCACTGCCTTCATTCACGCATCAGAAACTTTCTTCTCTCCGTGTTTTCAGAGCTTATCACTTCATATCCGAGACTCTGAGTAAATTGAAAAGGAGTCATCCGTGTGAAGAATGTGGCTTCCTGTCCTGAACTGCTTCCTGTCATTACCTGTAAGGACTGTCCGGTTGATGCTGTCAGACGGACCACATCATCACTGAGAGCTGAAAATATGTGACTAACTTCATCTCCAACAAAGCTAAATATCAGCCATAACATTACAACCACCAGCCAAATATTATAGTATTGGTCCCCTGAACAGTCGGCATAAATAAAGTTTTTCTCTTTCTGTCTATTAATCTGTCCATCTGTCTGTCTATCTAGGGAAAGTTCTATGTCTCTAACCCTCTTTGTTTCCGTACCTTGACCCAAAACAGGCAGACCCGCTCTAATTATAGATTTAATCTCCTGGATCTAGATTGATATCCAATCCAGTCGCTCCAAAGGAGTGGAACGTCAAGCTTTGTCCATATCTGGATTTTTTTTCTCCCCCATTATTTCAGATTTACTATTTTTCATGATATTGGAAACTATGAAAAAGTCTTACTTTGCATTGTTGAAGAATCCAGAATCCAAGATTCAAAATCTGATCAACCTTACCTCGTCCCATGATCCGTCAAGTACAGACAAACAAATTGAAATCTGTAAAGGACTTTTACGAGATCTCGTGGACAAACAAACGTGGAAGACTACTTGACTGTAGCCACACACACACACACACACACACACACACACACACACACACACACACACACACACACACACACACACACACACCCATTGCTGCAGCTAATTATACTATGCGCTGGAAGCAACATCACTTCAGGAACATAAGATTTTCTGTTTGATTTGTTTTTGTCTAATATGGACGTATCAGCCTTAACATTCACCGGTAGGTGAAGTGGTAATAACATTCATTATCTGGTTACCATGGTACCTGTCAGTGGGCGGGCTCTTATTAGACAGGAAGGGAACATTCTGTCTTGAGTTGAATTTATACCGGGTCAGACCACCTCGAGAACTGCCGGTCTTGTTGGGTCCTACTTCTTCTGCAGTGGTTAGAACCTACCAAGGCGGTACCGACACTACGTACATTCTTTAATTGTTCTTATTTTTGTCTTTTCATTCTTACTGTTTTTCATGTCTATTTGTTACATTTAGTCATTTTCCTTTTGTTTGACCTTACATTTTTATACTTTTTAAACCTTACTGGCTTGTACATTTCTTTATGGCCTAAAAGGCGGGAAGGCAAGAAAAGAACTTCATTGTAGAACCCGCTTCTATCTGTGCACATCAGGATGAACGCTTCCAGTACTGGGTGGATCGTGGTACAAGTTCTCAGCTGTGTGGCTCAGTGGGTTTAATCTTACATCACTGGACGTATCAAAATAAAGCTAATTCTTTCCAGACGTTATTCTCACCAGTTGCCGATGAAGCGGGGGTCGCTTTGATCGATGTTGACGACGGTCCTGGGGTCCACGTAGAAGCCGATGAGGACTCCTCCCAGCAGGTAGCCAGCAGCTGGACCCAGCGCCCCCATCACGTACATGACGGCTGAGGGGAGGAAAGAGGTTTTAGGCATTTTTGGCCACGAGGAGGAACAAAAACATCCAAACCCGCTGACAGACGTCAGACACAGAGAAACATTATGGTTCCTTTTTCAATGTTGGTCCAACTGATGAGCTTCAGGAAGTTCTGCTTGCTTCTGGTGCCGGGAGTGAAGAGAACCATGAGTTCATCAGACCTTTTCACTTTTGTATGGCTGCCTGAACTATTGCAATTTTACTCAACGTATAATATTTGTAACGAGCAATTTCTCAAGGCAATTACTTATTTGAATATTTTATTTGGGGCATTTATTCATTTAATAAAATGACAAATCATTCGGTCGAATGTATTTTTAGACAGTAAAAAAATCTGGCTTAAAAAGTTTCTATTTCATGGAAAACAATGGGTTTTTATTAAGTTAGCTCAACCTTTTAGTAAAAGCATATTTTTAGGAAACTATCTGAACCTTATTAGACATTTTAAGTTCTATCAAGTTACATATTTCTGTCCTAACTTAAGCAAATTATCATATAAGACTTTCGCTAAAGTCATGGTTAATGCCTCCTCCTCTGGGGCCCATTTGACCTGTGGTGTCCCCCAGGGCTCCATCATCGGCCCCTTACTCTTCAGCATAAGCATTCTGTCACCGTGTCACCTTAAAGGGTTTTAACTACTATATTTATTCATTTTTATTTTTCATGACGTATAGGGTTAGGTTTGCGTGTTTTCTAAGGCCCTCAGTGTATGTCTTTTTCTGTAGCGGCATTGTGTTAACATTATATCTCCTATGTGAGACTCCGGTATGAACAGTTCCCGGCACCGGAACCGACCCACACGCTCAAAACAACACTAAGAAAGACGTCACCCGCAACGTTAATCTGAACGCCTACGTTTATAGTAAAAGTGTTTATAGTGACGTAATGAGTGAAAAGCGGCTCCCTCCAGCGCAACCTTGTGACAAATGTTGAAGGAAGATGGACTAGAATAGCTTTATTTGTCATTGTACACATACGCTACACTTACTAGCTTAATAAAGTGCATCAAATGAAGTAATAAGGTAATAAAGTATTGCCCGTTATGTCATAATATGGGTCCATGTGGAATATTATAAGTTCAATGGGGGCGGCAGCAGCAGGGGGGAATGTTTGTTCAGTTCTGTGATGGCTCTCCGGTAGAAACTGTTCTTACGTCTGGAAGTGGGAGTTCTTTAGATCTTCCAGATGGCGGCACAGAGTGGAGAAGGTGACCAGGATGAGTCGTGTCCTGCGTGATGCTGCCGGACCTGAGGAGGCGGCGGGATGTGACGATTTCTCCCAGGGTGGGCAGAGTAGACCCTTATTATTTTCTTTGATGTTTTGATCCATCTCTACGTGTTTTTTTTATCTGCTTCTGTGCAGTTTGCGGACCAACCTGTCACGCTTTCAATAGCGCACTGACTGAAGGTTCTGAGCAGTAGTAGAAAGACGAAAAGTCGAGTAGTTCAGACTGAGGTCGCATTGCAGAGAATTCGACTTGCGTGTCTGATTCAGGACCACATATGGATGTGGGCCAAATCTGTTCACACGGCCATGAAAAAGTCACATTTTAGCGAAAAATCTGTGGATCCTTCAGCCACCGAGCCACACCTGTGATCGGGTTTTCCTCCTTTTGCGTTCAGATGCTACACATTTGAAGCACTCCTGAATCATCCATCCAGATCAACTGTATGTCTGTGTCAGAGTTACTTAATGATCCAAAATTTGCGCCTTTAAACTTTAACCCTTATGTAACGTCCCGAATGGAACTAATGAGTATTAAGCAGTTGCTGCACCGGCATTAAGAGAGGGGCACAAAAGACCATCTGTGTGGGTCTCGCGTGTGCAGATCATATGACCATCTCATAAGGTGGATTGAATGAATGAGATTTCTCCAATTAGAGGGAATTAACATCTTAAAGCCTTTGGCGTTAAGTTGAAAGCAAATGCAAAAAAATTTGGTGGCGTGACTTGAAACCTCGGAGTTCGACGAGGAACTTATCTAACCGCGCTGGGAACCCAGTAGGAGCACCGGGTTCATGTCTGTAGTAGTTTCAGAGAAGTCTCATGTAGAATTGAGTGTAAATAGAAATGACAACTTTGCTGGCAATGCAAAAAAAAAACCATTGTGGTAAACTTGAGTGACGGAAATTTAAATCTATATCTAAAATCTGTTTTTTGTTCTGTTTGTTTCTGTCAGAGTGATTCACTTATTCCCTGGTTTTGTTATATTTATGATAAAGAGGTCCTTCTGTCTTCTGTAAAGGGTCACTGAAAAAAATGACTAATGAAAGCATCAAAGTTTTTCTTTTATCAAAGAGTTTCTTGTCCCTATGGACCTTCATGATATGAGGCAGCTGGGTTTTAATGTTATGGCTGATCAGTTTAAACCAACAGATAAATGAAAGAGAGTACAGGACAGTTTACACGTCCTGTTAGGGTACCTTTTGTTAGGGTTTTTCTTTTCATTCCGGTGACAGCAGCGTTTGTGAACCTGTGGCGACATGACCTTGTTTCTCTCAAGGCTATTGTTCTTTCAGCTTAACATACAATGGCGGACGGTTTTATACCTTGTGTACCAGTTTACCTCAAGCGGGGACGGGTCAAGTATGACCCCATTTGCCCAAATTTGGATTTTCAAAATTCATATTACTTAGTTGCTCTTTCTCCATTTTCTTCTTTGTTGGTTTTTAGAGGAAGTGAAGGAGGTTTATCTGCCGCTTCAGCCTGAAAATGCAAACACTCCTCTCTAGAACCAGTGGTTGGTCTGTCCGTTCTAGGCCACTTTAGAGATACGCCAACGCAACATGGCGGCCTCCATGAAAGAGGACCCCGCCCCTTATGTAGATATAATGGTCTTTGTTGTACAGTAAAATAAACAAAGAGTTTCTCATTTCCAGCTGATAGCACTCTAACAAAAACATATTTATGGATATTATATTACATTTATTCAGAGACATACTGCAAAATCTTGCAGACTGGACCTTTATGTGATGAAAACTGATCAGTATGACTAGATTTTCTTCATTATTTATTCTTTAAAATCCTCTCAGAGAATTCCCGTCATCACTCTGTATCCACGGAACGCCGGCATCCGTGTGAGCGCTGCAGTAAGTCCGTCTGCAGAGCATCTTCATCATTACATCATCTGACCGGGACAGCCAGAGCCCGGGATGATGGCGTGAGGTACCAGAACAGATAAAGCTTCAGGGTTTGCGGACTTGGGCTTTCCAAGAGGACCCGGCGGCGCTGAGGATAATCCCTCATCCAGCAGGAGAGGAGGGAAAGCCCTTTGCTGGCGGGCGGACGTGTTGCATAACGTGATGCTGACCATAAGCCGAGGGATAAAAGATGCCCGGGTGGCTGGTGTTTGCACGACCGGCCACTATTGACACGCAAGGTAAGGTGTGAGAAGAAAAAAGGGATAAACATGGAGATTGAGAAGATGATGCTGATGACAGCAGTGTTTGGGCCACATGCTGAATGAATAAAGGTCCATCAACCAGGTTTAATGAGAAAATATCTATAAAAGAGGTTTACATTTTTTACATCATGATTTATGGATTATCTCGTATGTCGTGAGAAATCGGGGGAAATTGTCTTTGCAGCGTTAAGTAATTCTATATAAAACTCCATAATCCGCCCTCGAATTCACACCAACTCTTGATGGTTCCTATCAAAAAATTTGGGAAACATTTTGTAGCATTGGAAAATTTAAGGTGGAGTATAGTGAGGATATTTACGAGGGACTCATCGAGGACTTCCAAGGTCCGGGTCCAGATACTGAAGAGGTTTTAGTTTTCAGGTTACAGGTAAAAGAAAGGTGATCTTATCAGCGGCTTCTCAGCTACCAGGCCAACATGAGTTCACTCCTCCAGCTTGATTTATTCATGGCTAATTAAAGCACGGGTCCATTTATCCAGAGAACGCCACAAGTACCTCGTTCCTCCTGCTCCATCCCCCACTTTCTCTTCCTGTCTGACAACTTTCTCCCTCTTCATCAATCACAGTCAAAGGTAAGCCCCACTGGACCATAGCCCGACAGCCACAATAATTATGCCATATGAGGCAGTTTGCCGTCACTCCATCAAATCTTCCATGGCCTCAATCCATGCTAACACAGAAAACTACTTGAAGGGGGCGGAGTCAGAATCTCTTCCGCTTTTCTTCATCACTACATGCATTTCATTCCTCTTATCCGGGGTGGGGTCTCGGTGGCAGCAGGCTAAGAAAGGGTATTCCAGACATTCCTCTACCCAAGAACTCTCCCCAGCATATGCTGAGGTATATATATATATATATATATATATATATATATATATATATATATATATATATAGTCCTTTCAACGAGTTCTGGGTTTATGGTCGACTTCCTGTCAGGTTGGCGCCGTAGCAGCAAAAGACCTTTTGGTAGATTCTGATATGATGAACATGTGTACAGAGTTTTCTGTTCTTAGGTTAACGTGCATCCTCCCCGTGCATTGGGGGAGGGTCTTGTGAAAAGCTTTTAGGGGGCGCTGTAGAGTCATTTTGCCACGACTTCTGCCGCGACCCACTAAATACGAAATTTTGTGTGCAAAGTGTGCACGTCTGCAAAGTTTCAGGAGTTTTCAGGGATGCAAAAGTTCCAAAAAAAGGCGATACTTTTGTCGGCAAAAACAGAAACGAAGCAGATGGAATAACGTCTTCGGACTGTTTTGTACTCGCCCTAATTAATCAAGAACGCCTAAATTCTTTTGGTTTTTTTTTTTTTTTTGAATCACATGATGACGGTCAAACTGTCATGGGACAAGCTGCTTTAAGGTGAAGTGAAAACTGAGCTATCCTGGTGGAGGTTTGTGCTTTCCGAGTGCGGTCTACTAATATTAATGCGTTGGTAACTGCTGAATTGACTGAAATAATACTCTAAGGTGTCATAATGCCCTCAGTAGGGTTCCTTCAAATGCTTTATCGGCATAATGTGAGCGCAAACCGCCCAATTAGGCGTCTCTGCATCGCTAACAAGAGTTGCTTATGTAGTCCTTTGCCTCACTACAGCAGCGTACATGAGGCCGGGCCGGCCGCGCTCTCCTAACGCAGCCATAAAAAAAGATTGATGGCTGCCGTAAATTAGACGCAAAGCTGTACAAGAGTCGCTCACTGCCGGCGGAACAATATTAATGAAAATGTGTGTTCTTCGAGGGTTTAAAGGATCTCATGAATATGTAAGCCTTAATCAACAAACCGGGAGCTTGTACACGTTCGATGCATTGCACATAAAACAGTTCTTCCGTTGTCGGCATCTGAAGATTAATGACTTGACTTGATCGATGGCTTAATTATTGACATGCAGCTTTTTTGAAAACCGCTGCAGCAGAGGAGCCAGGCCACGCAGTATATGAAGAGATAGACAGACGCAGCAGAGGCCCGGCCAGTCCGGACCGTGGCGAGATGAAAAAGAGGGCAGACAGAATGAAATGTTGTGAGATTACGGCATTGTCATGGCAACCTGCTGACACGGCACTGAATGGCTAAAACTTCCCAAAGGCTGCGCTGCCAGCACTAAAATCCCTCCCTGCCACCATCAGGTCCAGCAAGACGTGTCCCCTTTTTAATGTCACAATCCTTATTATATTATAAGATATATATATATCCTGATCCTTCTGTACTTAATGTGATTCAGATTTTTCAGTTATCTGTAATTAACTTGAGTATTAAATTTTCTTGTTTTTTTTTGGCTTAGTGACGGAGGAGGAAAAGCGTGAAAAGTATTGGTTTTTAGCTTACGTCAAGAATCTGGTGTCTGCATGTGGCGGCCATTACTGTCATGTACCCTTTGTTAACCTTGTATGGTGGTTACAGTTATAGTTTGTGGTGGTATGAGCAAAAATGAGGAAGACTTGTTATTTGGATGAATTGGATCCCCAATAAAAGTTATGTTGACATAGCGTGCAACACGGAAGCTGATATCACAACATGGAACAAAGCAGCTCACTAATATACTGAATGAAGTTACACAAGCCGATACGAAGGAGGTGGTTCCGCGGAAAACAGTGAATCAAAGTCGGAGACAAACCAACTGCTTGAGCACTGAGTCCGACTTTTCCATGTGAAACACTCCTTGATGTTCAATGACATCATACCCGTTCTCCATTAACGCCCCAAACAGGTTCACACCTCTAACTTTTGGTGAAGTGTCATATACAGAGTTTTATTAAGAAGATTAAGGGCGTTAATAACTTCTTAAACGTCAGATTACCTACGATATGTTTGGCGGTGAGACGAACGAAAGTTTGCTTGTTTAAGCCTCTCTACTGGTTCCTTCACCTTTCAACCTGAGTTTTGTGGCGTAGCCTACGATTTATCACCACACACAACAAAGGCTTACAGATGGACGTAACCTTCTTTAGATGATTCTCAGATTCTACCCGTCAGAGTTTACGCGGTACACCGTGTGGACGGTTCTCTTACCTTTTCTACTATATTAGAATTATTTTAAAAATAGATGTTTCAGGTTCCTTCTGAGGTTTCAAGTATTTAGTGACATTATAATAGTTATGAAATAATGAAGGGGCATAAAAATGGTGTGCACCATTTTACCAAATGATTTTTTTTGCCTTAAAAGCCAAATAGTTTTCAACATTTAGATTTTTATTTCAAATACCAGATTGATGCCAGTAAACGATATACATAAGTGAGTATTGGGACATGTTTTACTGCTGACGGAACTTCTTCACGACATGTAACACCTTTTGCATGAAATCCATGACATTCATTTCAGTCATGTGATCATGTGACCTCATCGGCTTTATCGTTTTGACCTGATTGCTCTCTGAGGCTGAGCGGGACACTGGGATGGAGTAGAGGATAAAATTTGGCTTATGTTGAGTTTAATTATTCATACATTATGTGAATCTCAAAAGTTGGCGGGGCCTGGCCCCTATTCGCCCTGCCAGTTCCAACTTGTTACCATGGTAACAGAGAAAAACAGAGACTCCAGAAATCTCTAAATACAAAAGGTACCTCTTCAGTACTTTGCTGGTCTTGGGGGAAAAAAAATTGTCCAATTTTTGAATTATGTTGAGACATTAAAAGTGACAGGTGGACAGAGGGTCTCAGTTTGTGGCGGGGGAATAATCCCCCATTTAGGACACACCCATTTGGGTCAAGAGGTCTGACCCCCGGGGTAATAGCTTGTCACAGGACTTTATCACAGATGATTAACTCTAATTTATCTTATAGAAAAGAGGAAATCAGAACGTAAACATGATTTCATATCTTTTTGCACAGTTTCATTTCTGCCATGCAGGCAAGCAAACGTGATTGAACCCTTCCAGAAAGGCAGATTTACAAATCTGATTCTATCAGTGGGACCTCTGAGTGCCTGTTAACTTCAATCATTTCACATCAGACAAACATCTCAGTCCCTCTCAGCTTGCACACCCAATGCCACAAAAACACAAACTGGCGCCGTCACACTCAGGTCCATATTGCGCCTCTGAGCTACCACATTAAAATTTTAAGGGGCAGCAACGTGGCCCCACTGCCGTGCATTGGAAGCCAAACAGAGCATCTCTTATTAGGGTTACAAAGATATACTGTTCTGAATTATTCTAATGGATGTTCGTTCCAGCCTTTGGGCATGATCTCATATGTAAGCTAATGCAACGTGAAGCCATGATGGACCAGAATTCTCTAAAGGGTGTTGCAACTGTTCCGATACAGAACAGCCAAAAATGTGATCACTGATTATTTTCATTTTGGTTGCGTTAGGTTTTACGCAGCTCACTGCAAAATTTACTCTGTCGCAAAATAAAACCTATCAAAGGAAATCAAGATCAAGAAGTAGATTTAGTCAATAAGAACAGGAACCTATCGTCATTCCATACCTTTTGATCAAAATAGCTTTTCTAATGCTGAATCCCAACGAACACAAAACAAATACCTCGTCTTTGCATTCTCCTTACTCCCATCATTAGCCTCATTCGAAAGAAATTTGCACGATGGTGTGACACAAAAGCCTTTCAACATGAAGATTCTTCGATCGTCAACATCAGTTAGATGCCGATGTGGAAGTGGGGGAGGGTTATCAGAGCCGAATGGGTCCGCTTCTGAATAATGTTGTGAAGATTTGGGATTTTTATCAAGTCTGACTGGTCGATACCGATGTTTTCATTGAAGTTTTAAAACCATAATCAGCAGTGTGTATAAGTGCTCTTATTTTGAAGGATTATAACGGAAGTAAGGCTGGTCGGCATTGTGTATATGTTCTGACCCGCAGGCTCCTGTCTGGTTCTCTGCTGTCGCTAGCTTTAGCCACTCCGCTAGCATTAGCTTCTTGAAACTTGGGATGTTCCCCGGGTAATTCATTTCGAAGTGTCTGATTAAGTTTGTTGTGCCGAACACTTTCACGGTTGTTTCGCCACTTTTATGTCTGAGTTTTTAAAACCATAATTCACAGTATAGATCCATACAACAAGCTCATTTTGTTAGGGTTGGGTCATGGTAGAAGCAGCCTAAGGAGGGTATTCCACAAGTTCTTCGCATAAGCAATACATTTCAGCTCATCTGGGAGATCCCTCCAGGGAGTTCTGGATCTACTCCTCCCATCTGGTTGTGCCTGAAAAACATCCAATGGGAGTCACCCTGTAGGCGTCCTAATCATATGCCTGAACCTCCTCCACTGTCTCCTTTTATTACAAAGGAGTACGGGCTCTATTCCTTGCTGCCTCCAGGGGGAATAGCACCAATAGCCATTACTCCACAGAGAAAGTTCATGTTGGCTGACGTTATTTTTTCAGTCACTACCCAGAGCTCAAGACCTCGGATGAGGGCTAGAATGTAGATCGACTGGTAAATGGAGAGCTCTTCCTTAAAGTTTGACCATGAAGGGATAAGCAATATCCCTCTTCACCAATATCCCTCTTCACCACGACGGACCGATACAACGCCTGCATAGTGATGATGCCACAAAGACACATCTGTCCATCTCATGCTCCAATTTTTCATTCAAAGAACAAGACCCAAATAAACCTCCCTTCACTTGAGACAGCGACCCAAGCCAAAGTTCCCTACAGTTCCTTGTGCCCTTCCAAAAAAAACGTAACTTTGGTTTGGATTCTGAGGTGTGGAATCCTCCTAAATCTCCCACCCAGATGACCTTTTATCTCCCTAACTGGCTGAGGTGAACCAGAAGACGCGTTCAGTCTGACAAAGACTTGCCAGAAAAATTTTATGGATTGATTTTGGTGCCAGGAAATTCTACCTGTGCCTTTGCAAAAACTTGATCAATTTGTCCATTCAGGAATATCATCTAGATAGACCACTGCAGCGGCCTGAATGAATCCCGCGGTGGTCTATCTACATGATATTCCTGCTGAATCCACAGTCCAGCTGCAGAAATGCTCGAGACATCATCTGTCTCCGCTCATCTCATGTTCCGCCACCAACATGACAAGCCAAGTAGGCTGAGTAGCATAAGAGGCCTATCTGTGGACAGTCAGCCCATTGTGTTCCCTTCATGGTCAATATCAGACACACTGTAGATCTCCACTCTGGCATGAGACGGGGAGGGAGTCCCATCCGCAAACAAACCTTCCACAGTTCTTGGTAAATAAGGGTAAGGCTTTTAAACCAGCGGCAAACCATGCTCCGCACAGCAGTCGTGTTTTCTTTTAAAAGTAGATGGATGTGTATTGGAAAGTAAGGACATAATGAAAAGATAAAAAGGCAAATTATCCAGATTGATTATAATCCAGAAGTCAATTAAGATATGCTAAAACATGCTTTTTCCAACTGACAGCTGCTCACTTTAATAAATCACCGTTTGAGTGTAAGCTATTACATTATCAGCATTAAACCGGCGAGACTTTCCAGGATACTGTTTGGATAAAGTACGACGTCCACATTCCAGTGACTGGAGACGCTGCCAGCTGCCATTAAACCAACCGACCACTTAAGCCTTTTTCTGCAGCTTCACAGTTTTTGTTTCTGCTGACTGTGACGCCCCGTTCTACTCTGTCCTGACCGGCAAACAAAAGTCTTCATTCAACAGGAGAATGCCAACGGTTCTTGGTCAAGTGGGAGTCGCCAAACAAACCCTGGATACTTGCCAAAGTAGTCGTTACAACAAGTTACAACCAACTTCTGATGATAATTTTGACTTAAAGCTAAAGATATATATATATATATATATATATATATATATATATATAAAAGTGGACCACTTCCTGTAAAGCATGCATGGCATTATTTCACTCCTTCCTGGTAAAGTTTCAAATTGATTTGTCAAACTTGTTCCTCGAGTTCTTCCTTCAGGCCGATGTTCCGTTTTCAGGACAACGGTCTTGATTCAAACATAGATTAAAACATTAATGCTGTTGTTTTGCGTTTGAAAAAAAAAGGTTTGAATAACATTATGAAAACAATAAGAGTATTCAAAATGGGAGCACAGACAAAATCCCAGTGCAAGTTGACTTATCTCAGTTAGACCGATTTCTGTTAGGCGTTGGAATATTAACGTGCTTGCTAACGTTTCGTGCGACTGGGCCCCCTTCAGAGCAGAAAGGAACGGGAGATCAAAGGGTTTATAAGATGGACCCTTTAGAGGCAGGGGCGTCAAACTCATCACAGATGGGGCCAAAGTTAAAAAGTCCTGTACGGGGCCGAACAGGATTCCAATTTATTCTCATTTTATTTACTCATTTGTATTAAATTATGAACAAACCAAGGGAAAAGAAAATTACGGATAAACTTCAAAATAGAATCAGCATCATGTCTGTGTCTCCCTCTCTAACTGCAGTGTCAAGGAATGATTTCCAATTAAACGTTTTTTTTATTCACAGGCATCAACAGCCCAAAAATCATATTTTTCAAGTTACATCGAATATTGGTTTCTAATTAACAATATCAGCGGAGAGGGATCTCTAAATAAACATTGGTAAACGGCAGGGCTGATTGCTCTCTTGTCCCACAAAAAATCAGTAAAAGTAGACGGTTGCTTCTTGTATCTGTTCCTGCAGCCAGGGACTGTCTGTTTCTCTTCGTCCTAAGAAAACAGTGAGATCGATGAAAAGCCTTAAGGTGCATTTCACATTAATGGAAAGTATTTGCCTGCGTTTGACGTTTGTTCTGAGGTCACAAAAGAGTTCTATGAGCCTAGTTGGCTTTGAGGTTTGATTAGAAGGTAACAATGGCTTTGATCTTCTGGTGAGGATACTGAAAATAACCTTTTGCACTCACAGGTCTGAAAGAAAAAGACTGAAAAGGCGGTAGTACAGATGCTAGACCAGACGTTGGTGGCGCCACACAAACCCTTATTTTTGTTGTGGTTCTGACTGAATTGGGCCATGTCATTATGGTTCTTTTGACATTTAACAAGGAAACATCACTTAAATAAAAAACAACTCTGGAACCCAAGGTTAAAGTTTCACCATTTTCGCACCTGCATAAAACTGTTGCCATTTTATGCAAAAACCATTACGATGTACCTGCAGACAGCCGCCGTCTGCTCCTCAGGGATGGTTTAAATCCAGAGAACCAATGCTGCTACGTTATACTACTTTCATGATTGTATGTAACAAATAAAGGCTTCTTCAAAAAGAAAAAAACACGATAGGCGCGTTGACATTATTGGAGGATTGCTCTGTTAATTGTGCGTTTTAGTTCCGATAAGGGTTTCTAATGTTAACCCACCTAATGTTTGCCATCTTTCGGGTCATGGAGTCACGCAAGAGGTACATTTCAAAACCTTTTATCCAGATGTACTACTTGTTTTAGTTTTATATTATATGCTGGACCGTTTTCAGTCCCATTTTTAATACACACCAAAAGGTGACATTTTCCCACTAATTGACTCCTGCACTCCTTGGGCCCCCCCACCCCCCACCCCCAACTACAGGAATGTTCATAAGACCTTCCCCTCGTCGCTCCGCCTCCACGACTCTCTTTCATAACCAAGCTCCCACTTGTTGGTTTGATTAGGCTTTTACCTTGTTCGGGTCCACTGGGGCGAGAATTTGTGGGGAAGCATGCGAGAGGGAAGGGGAGCGTTTGAAAGGTCACACAGTCGGTTTGGAAGCAGATCAATCTGGAGCAAGTCTGACATGAAAGCCATGGCGCTGGCAAACACAGCAAACTCAACGTTCTGTATTCGACCGCCTACTCCCCAGCTGGGGCTACGACTACATCCCACCTAAAGGATAAACTCATCGGATTATTTCACCTATAAAAGTCTGAAAAGGCTCATCACAAATTTACGTGACACTTTTATATTCCCTTTTTTTTTTGTCTAGTCAGCAGTTTCAACTCATAATTTACCCTCTTTAACGACAAAAGCAAATTTATTATTATTATTTCTTAGATTTTTATTACTATATACTGAGTTTTATTAATTAATCGACTAGCTATTGCAACATCATCATTTCATGCATGACACTGGATCTATTTATAAAAATGTTAACTACCTCTGAGACTTGTATTGAAAATCCTTACGGTTTTCAAAAAAATCGAGAAGAAACAAATGTGAGGTGCTGAGAAATGAGTTAACTAAATGGTCCATCTTAACTGAGTTAATGTTCAATTTGAAAAAAAGTGATGACAAGAACAATAAAATGCTGTAACAATCAGAAAATCTTACATTGCACCAATTCAGGTGCCTCCATTTATGTCCTGGAGAACCTTCATCTGAGATTCTGCCAACGGAATGAGACTAAATTCAACTTTTAACCAAGGAAATGGAAATAAAAAATATATATGAACGATAAAAGTTCCTAAAACATGTCTTTACTTGGTCGCCTGTATGCATTAAGAAAGATCCATTCAAAAATATGAAACTGTTTTTCAGTTACGCTCCGGAAACCATCCCGACACGAGTACGAAACTGTATAATAACGTGAAAATACTAAACGGTTTTTGAGCTAGGCTTTGGCCCAGACAAAACTGAGCAGCGCCACCAAGAATCCCTGGGTTGAATTTTGGGCCTCGACTGAATTATACGCCCCCAATAAACTTAAAATAGCTCCACAACTATCAGGTGTATTTACTATTTACATAACATTGGTGTCTTTGGACAGGTAAGTACTCAAACATGTTTTACTAGATAAAAAAAAAAAAAAGGATACTATGACGTCATTCATTATATTACAGTAACATAAAATAAACCTAAAATGTGGATTTTGACCCCAGAGGGAGGTTTGGGTTGCAAATGCACTACCTATGTCTCCTAGGGGGGGGGCTATAAACACACTACTACCTTTGGCTGGTATACGAACCTGTAGTTTTTATATAAATCCAGCCTGTGTATTTGAAAAGAAATGCTAAAAACCCAATTATGGCCCTGATCATCTTCATTTATCGGTTGGTTTTCTTCATTGATATTGTTTTTGGAGAAGTTGTGCCTGGTAAACGTACATACTGCGGCGTTTTCAGTCGTTTTTTGGCTGGTATACGAACCTGTAGTTTTGGAGATGATCAGGGCCAATTATGGCCCTGATCATCTTCATTTATCGGTTGGTTTTCTTCATTGATATTGTTTTTGGAGAAGTTGTGCCTGGTAAACGTACATACTGCGGCGTTTTCAGTCGTTTGTGTGGATCCGTGTGTACCTGGATGCTTTTCACAACGATGTCATCTGAATGCAGAACATAAAAGTCAAACAAAGTACTTTTCTGTTTTTAGCCAAAGCGAGGCCTTAGTCACTGCCACTCAAACTTTCAAACCAGTCACTGCAGATCTGATGTCACCGATCGGTTCACTCTAGGAGTCACCACGCAGTGACATCATCGGCTGCAGAGGCTGGTCGACCACTTCCTCACACACAAGTCTTACCTAAATACAGCGAGGCGTTCTCCTTCTTGACGTTGTCATCCAGGTAGGTTGGTCCCAGCGTGTAGATGGGCGTGGAACCCATGCCCACCAGGATCTGAGCAATGATGAACAGAGCCACATATAGATTGTGCTCATTGCCCTCCTGGTCTCTGGGACAGGAAGTTATGTCGACTCGGTCTCTGCCGCTGGCGTTGCTGTTCATGCACAAGCCCTCGTTGCCAAAGGATGAGTTGACCTCCTGAATCTGGTAGTCCGGCGAGATGAAGTGAGGTAAGGAGAAGAGAGCAGCACCCACAGCGATGAGTATCCCGCCAACCGCCAGCCAGCGAGGCCTCTGGCCCCGCCCACCAAAGTAGCTGATAAAGACGACCACTAGGAGGCTCCCAATGTCGAAACAGCTGACGAGGAGGCCTGATTCGGAGCTCCTCAGGCTGTACCTCTTCTCGATCGTGGTGATGACGCTGCTGAGGTAGCCCGACACCATGAGCGACTGGATGAACGTCAGGTAGCACATGCAGAACAGGAAGCAGCGAGAGTCCTGTAGGAGGAGACTCAGGTGTTTCCTGCTGGGCAGACGAATCCGAGCTAGCCTGGACGCGAAAAACCCAGGGGGCTTCCTTCGCGCCATGTTTTTACTCCTACGGGTCTCCGTGTTCTCCATGTATGAGCTCGGCCTGTTCAGCGCCGACTTCCCCTTGTAGTTCGTCCTGGTCGGGGACTCCGCCTGAAAGGACTCCGTTTTGGCCGGGAGCTTGATGAACTCAGCGCTCTCCTCAGCCGTTATGGACCTCCGCGCAGAACTAGACAGCAAGGTCTCCTCCTGGGGTTCCTCTTCATTTAGAATAGGCAAACTTTTAGATTCGATGTTTGCACCCGACTCCTCCTGCTCACTGGAAAACCCATCCTCCTTCTGGAGGGACTCCGCTTCCTCGCGGTCAGCCATTATTTTCAGTCAAATCCAACCTTTCCTCAGGCGTTGGAAGACAAAAATCCACCAGTTCCCAAGCCTACGTTCACAGTTCAGGGGCTGCTAACCATTCTATTTATTATTAATGGGAACATCTACTCCCACAAACAACAGTCTGGCACACAAAGAAAGGGCAACCAAAACGAAAGTCGACTCACGGCTTCTGCTTAGCTGCAGCCTCTGTTTATCTTCTCAAACACATTTGCGTTCTGTCACCATAAAATCGGGAGTCCGCTCAGGCCTCCTCAGCTTGACCAAGGGATCTCCCTGCAGATGCACAACAGTGATGGCCTCTCTCAGCTGGATGCTGGTCCTCCAGGGATGGAATGGTCCTGAAGAGCATCTCCTGCCAAGAAGATCACACACTCACAATGTCACTTCATTCGGTGCATGATGACGGTGTCCCCTCTTCTCCTCCTAACTCCTCCTCTCCAAGTCAAGGGCATCACCCCCCCCTCCCATGTTATCACCGCACCAGCTGCCCTCCCAGCGGGTGAGAGAGGGAGGCTGTCATTTAGCGGTTATTCTTCCGTGTAAATCCTCGAAGATGCGTCTGGAAAAAAATAAATTAAAAAAATGGAAAAGATTTAATAGTAGGGGAGTCGTCGAAGAAAAGGAGAGAAGTCAGTCCGGGGACGGATTAGAACGCTGCCCAGAAACACCGCAGTGATCGGCTGCGTCAATTCACGGAGTTAAAAAAAACGGAAACAAGTGGTGGACACTTCAAAATAAAAGCATAATATTGAATCACTTAGAAATGTGTTAAATTATAAAAATTGTTTGTAATTTTGTAACTGTAAAAGATCACAATTTCACGAGAATAAGGTCGTCATTTTAAAAGGTCCAAATAATTTTAATTTTTATATTTTATAATGAAGTTAAAAATTAAGAAAAGTGTGATACAATAATAAAGTTTTATGAGAATAAAGTCATAATGTTATGACATTGTAGTACATCCAGAATAGAGTTGTGATCTTATAATAATTAAGTTGTAATTTTACATTGTTGAAGTCAAGACTAAGAAAGTCTTATTACCAGAGTGAAGTCATAATTTTACGAGATTTAATATATAGTTATTTTCTGGAACAAAGTCTTAATATTATGACAATCAAGTCGTAATGATATAAAAAGCCGAAATTAAAAAAATAATAATAATCATAATATTGTGAGATAAAAGTTAGTATTACCATTGAATCCTCGTTATATTTCCACATTCACATTTACATGGAAACAACGTTTAAGTGCGTCTGAGGGGCGTTCGTGGTGTCCAGAATAGGTTTATACCTTTTTAACCTATAATCTAACTTCAACATAATTTACACATAAATGAAGTACAATAAGTACTTGTGCCTGTAAATACAGGACGGCGAGTTTATTGAACAATTTCTGGGGCTGTTGTAGAGAGATCTACTCCCCTGATGGCTCCGGTTCTGATGGCTCCGGTTTTTAAATAAAAAAAAATCAAAACGTATTGCTTTGTGGCATCATCCTTGAGGCACAGGTGTCGTCATAGCTGAAGCTATACTTTGAAATCCAGAAGCGGAAGTGCCTCCCGTCTAAACCGCTAATGTCCAGCTAGCCGAGCAGCTAGCGGCTAACAACGGAGGTTCAACACATACATAAGACAGTAAAAATGATATTGTCACAGTTCGTCACTGACCTTAAACTCTGAAGGATCACAGCTTTCTGTGGTTCTTTTAGAGCTGCAACACGAGCATCCACCGGAGAGGAAACCGGCTAAAACCGGACAAAAACACATTCGTTGACATCGACCCCAAAAAACGGAACGTATTTCATTCTGACCGGAGACTTCAAAATAAGGGCGTCTGAAACCCATTATTAATTATTTTTATTATTTTCATTATTATAATTAGTAGTATCAATAAAAAGTAAAATTCAATTATTTGTTAAAATGTTTTTTTTCAGTTCTGGATCTGATTTGACTTTTTTTTCCTGAAAAAATCAAAAACTAAGCCTAAGAATTGCTTTAAGTCGTGGATGTTGTTTAGCTCAGTTATTCGTAGGATGAGGCCCTAAGTGCAGGGGCCACAGGTTCAATTCCTTTTGTGGCCCTTTGCTTCTTCTCATAATCCCATTTCCTGTCTTTCTTCAGCATGTCCTATCCACACTGGCACGTGAATCCAGAATAATATAAGAAACAAACAATTGCACAGTTGAAAGCAGATTATTATCAGAAGTTGGACTGAGGATCATCCATCCTTCTATCTATTTTCAGTAGTCATTGATCCTGCATGTACAACGGTCATGTTAGCATTCCAAAGAATAAAATACCCCACACACCCTGTCCTGATATCTATAAAGCTTGATAAAATGAATTGATAAGATAAATGTAACTAAACTCAATTAAGTTCTTGACATTATGAATATTCACAGCTTTCTACTTATCCAACATTAATTGTTGACCCTGAATTGCCTGTTGGTGTGAATGTGAGGGTGAATGGTTGCACATGGAATATACTGCCGGAATAAAAAAAAAAATATCTGTTTGGGATATTTTGGTAACCCAATGCAAAGTCTAAAAGGGACCGACCCAGCCATGGTTTGTTCTAAAACTGCATGTGGGGTTATGTTGTCGTTGTCGACTTAAAGACACCAAAAAGTGGGTTTAAAATACAAGCATTATCTAATTTCATAAACATATATGTCAACGTTTGATGAAATAACTAGGTTGGTTGCGGGAACTGAGCAAGTAAGCTGGCTGACAAATAAAAGCCAACTTTTTTGTTGGAGCCATGTCCGTCATAACTTTTCATCAAGTCTTAATATTTTCTAGACGTGAGACGTGAAACATCTTCAAACCAAAACTGGAGTCCAGTTGCTTTGGGTTGAAGACAAATGCATTACTATGAGTTGGTTGAAGGAGAATAGAATCTACACCGACAAATATTTTCTAGAGTTCATATAAGAGCAGTTAGCCATCCCAACTTTTTGTTGTTGAGTTCCTTCTGAATATCTCTCTTAGACACATAATCATACTTTTTAATTTCACCGAAAATGCTAGTTTTATTGCTTTTATACATGATTATTGGGTTAACACATCCTCTATACAGAATTTAATATAATAATAATAATACATTTAATTTATAATGTACTTTACATTTGGATCAAATCTCAAAGTACTACAAAGTAAAAGCTGATAAAAGCATCATTAAAAAATTAAAAAATAACTATATAAAAACATGACCAAAAAGCAGAAATGTCAATTAAAGTTATAGGTTCTGCTAAAAAGGAAAGTTTTAAGTCCTTTTTGTTAAATATGTCAGTCGTGTGTGGAGCCCTCAGATGGTCAGGGAGATTAACATAAACATAAAGATTAACATTTCTTTCCAAAATACATCTTTTAATGAACTACCATCATAACAGAATGTTAAACCAATCAAGTTACTTTACCAACAGTTTATTTTTGCCGGCCTGGAATTAAATCTTTTCATGTTAAATCTATTTGTCACATCGCTTATGAAACAAAATATATATAAAACGTATAAATAAAAATAGATTAAAAAAACAAATTACAGCAGTTTCTGTGGAATCAAATCAAACATCCATGAACATTTAAAGGAAACATTCAGTGCTTCATGCATTCTTTAGTCAACAGCTACATAATGCTGAATTAAAAAATAATTATTCTAAAAAAAAGAAATTTAAATAAACTAGCTAAGTAGGTTGTGTGCAAGGCATTACCAAGTTAGCTAGCTAAGTAGGTTATGCTAGCTTACTTATGCGGGCATAATTAGAGTTGGAGACAGAGGGGTCACACTTTGGGGGAATTATTTCACAAAATCAGTTTTTGTAACTCGGTAACCTCTAACTTTAGGGTTCTTGGGATTTTCATGATAATTATTTGTGCTTTTTATGGCGACTGGAAAAGGACACTCCCTTATTCACTCACTTCTATACTTCTTCACTGTTGCTACTTGTCTTGGAAAAAAATGCTGCATCTCGTCTGCTTCATGCAATGACATCACATGAAAAGGTTTTATGCACTATGCATATTAATTAAGGGGACAGATAATAATTCCATGGACACAAACTGCCAACCTGGTTATAATAGTTGTATTTACAAATAGAAGGAAGCAGTGTGAGAACAGTATGGGACTGTCCCGAAATATCAAATCAGTTTTTGCTCCACTGCAAACAAAACTCCCAACCTGAGCATAGAAACTAAACACTAAGTACACATAACCTCTAACAACACTTACACACAATGATATAATTACAGGAAGAGAGTGTGTGAAAATAGTCTGAAATTCTGAGAAATATTAAATCATGTGAAATCCCAGTCATAATGCTCATTGATAACATTTGTTTTTGTGGCTTTCATTTATTTGTCAGACTATTTCATTCGTTCATTTACCAAAGAAAAAGGCTAATTGCCGTTGACGACAACATTATTATTATTATTATCATTATTATTGTGGCGGTGGTGAGAATGATCATTACATTATTCACTTATCTTTAACTGATTTTCTCACAGATCAGCACCTTAATGGCTCCATCATTTCACTGGTCTGAAACGGTGATTTCTTTTCATTTTCATTAAATGTCCATTTTTTATTTCTTATTGATTTAACCGATTTTTTTTAAAAAAAAGGACAACACAATTTTCCTCTTCATTCATTGACGTAGATATTAAATTAGAATTCAGGGTTTTGATAAATTCTGCGTCACGACCAAGAGATATTTAATGTAATTCAGTGTTTTGATAACATTTTTAAAATGATTATAACCTGTAATAGTGGTGGTAGAGAAGCTATTGCTAACTTTAGCTGCTAACAAATTCGTTGATACCAGCCAACATATCTCGTGAAGCAAACTATGCCTACATTTCTTGAATTTATTTAAGTGTGTAAAAGTAATTGCGTTTCATTTTCACACGTTTGTAAAAGGGACTAATTCTCTACTAACCACTTCTGCGACACAGTTTTCGACAGTAGCTACATCTCCTCCAACACTGGGACGCAGCTGAGCGCTGAGTGAATATTAACTGTGGCGCACTTTTTTTGCAACGTTTGGGAGAAACCACTCCAAAAAGGGGTGTGTAATTTTCTTTTAGACATGCTCTATGACAAAACTAGAAAAATACGTTCGGTCATAATTTTAAAAAAAAATCCTAACTACATTTTCTCTAAAGAAAAAAAAAGTAGCAATATAATTAGTAGTAATAAAAAAATATCAAACATTGAAAATCCCCACCCCCCCTAACTTCAATGGCCATGACGTCACAACTATCGAAGTCTCTTTAACGCGCAAAAGCAGCAGTTTAGTTCAAAACGATATGAAGAAGTTAGAAGCAGTTTCTCTAGTTGTTGATTTTATTTTGCACTGAGTTACAAATTCTATTAACAGATAATACTTGAGGTGCTCTGAAAAACAGTTCATCTGATTCAAACCGCTGATATGCACACCGATCAGCCACATCATTAACACCAGTTCCTGGTTCACGATGTTGTGGTTCATCGTGGTAGTTTCCACGCCGCTGGGAAGTGACGTCAGTCTGCAGACTGATCAAAGAAATGTATGTGCCATTTTTAAGTCCATCATAACAGAACCAAGGTTTAGGTTTTGAACCATCAGCACACTGACAGCAGCTACCAGACTCACCTACTACATGATCCATCCTGGAGCTGATGAAAAAAAAAGAAAAAAAAGAAAAAGAATTTCTTTCTTTGTGTTTTCTAAAAAAATTATTCATTCTAACGCTTTTCAGCAACACGGTTACCAAAGCGCTGACCTGAATAAGAGATAACTGAATAACACAGGCAATCATTTAAGAGTTAAACAACACAGCATAAACAACAACATGAAACCCGGTAAAATAGATAATAATAATAATAATAATAATAAAACATTAAATTTATAACGCACTTTACATTTGAATCAAATCTCAAAGTGCTAAAAGATTGTAATAAAACCATAAAAATAATAACTGAAGGATAGAAACGTTGTTTTTTTTTAAAGCCTTCTTATAGAATCAAGTTTTTAGAAGGGATTTAAAAGTGGATTTAAAAGCGGGAAATGACTTGCAAATCAAATATATATAACCTAATATAATTTTCAATATCCGTTTTTGAAACTAAAATTGAAATACCTTCACATACACGGACCGAGCCTCGGCTCGGATCCATCTCTGACGTCAGCGCTGAGTCCATGCAGTTACCTCTTGCTGCCACCTAGAGGCGCTGGTGCTCCATGTCTCCTGTAATGGCAACGTTGAGGGGTCACGATAAGACTGAGGCTTTAAACTTTGAAGTCCTGACACGAAACACCAAAAGCTGACAGAAAACAGTATTTAACTAAATATTAAATCCTTCTGAGCCCTAATATGCCAACAAAGTGGGAACAGAGCCCTTCGACTGAAGTTCTGAGTAGATCTGTCATTTAAAAAAAGGATGATTGCTGTGCTGCGGGTCAAAGGGCGAGGCGACTCAGAGGGGGTTTATCCCTAGAGTACCAGCCAGAACCAGACCTGGTCCAGGGGAAATATGTAACCTAACTTATATATATGTACTGTTTATTTTTACTTATCTGTTGTTTCCAATGGCTTTATTTCTAGTCTCCACTGTTGCACACGCACACGCACACACAGATAAACACTCAAGCACACACACACACAGACACACACACCAGTTTGGAAATCACCATAATTCTCACAATACTCCGTTTCATTGAAGAAAAACCGTTTATAAGAAGTTATAGTTAATTCGTGTTTACTGCATATCTGAGAAAAAGTTTTTATAATGTTAAAAAAAAAATTTTTTTAAATGATTAAAATTTCCCAGAATACTTTTGTCAGAACAAATTGAAGCATTTTTGAGTTATTTTCTAATCATAACTAATCAAACATGCAGAATGAGCCAAAAAAAAAATTCACCTGGTTACAAAAATGACAAAAATAAAGATTAAACGTAAAAGCAAGGGGTGGCAGTTTATTCTGATGAAGAGCATTTTATCATCTATAAAGTAGACTATTAAGAATGTTTATATTTAGATCAGAGGCAGTTAGAACTATGAGATACAACAACCCGCCTACATGACCTTATTTGGTCATATATATATAATACGTAACATATGTTAAATACAGTTTATAGGTTCAAAAAGCATACGATGTAATTAAAAGTTAAATGTATATTTGCCTATTTAAGATGATGAGACGATGCAGAAATGGTCAGGAAGGTTCACTTATGCACAAATCATTATTCTGGTTATTTAGTTTTTAGATGTGACTTATTGTGATTTGGGAACAAGTTTGGGAACCACTGTTCTGGACAAAACTGCTGACATCAGCAATTTTTACTTTCAAGACGGGCCATATGAAAAATCGTGAACTGCATTTTAACAAATAACACACTAAGTAAGGACACCAGTTTGAATTAATGGGGAATTTTGTAATTTAAATTAGTTAAGTAATCAGAAAGTATCCTAGATAAAGTGATCTTATTGATCCTGGTGACAACGATGGCCGACCCGGGCGCCATTTGTGCCTCGGAGGAGGTTGGGGCGCTCTCTTGAGTGTTTTTTTTCTTTTAGCTCCAGTGTTGAATGACTACAGGTTAAAAGGTAACGCTAATGACATAATTTTGACCTTTGGCCAAGTTACCAAGCATGTTCATGTTCTGACAAAGGCTATGTATTTGTTTTCCCGAAATACGATTGTTGCATTTGGAGTTTTAGGAATATTTTAAGAACAAGTAATAATGCTACCTTGAAAATAAAAAAATAAAAAATAAAAACTGACATTACGAGAATAAAGTCTGGGTTAATGTATCAGAGTGGAAATCATGTTAATTCCTGTCCCCACTAGGTGGCGCTGTGAGGAGAGCTGCATTTTTTTCATACCAGCCTCTTGAGGGCGGGACTTTCATCCAACATGTGACGTTTGGCGACAGATCGAACCGAAGACAACCAAGTTATGGCAATTTTATATTCTAATGGGGAAACTTGGATATTTGCTGCCCTCTACTGTCCAGTCCTCACACTACAAAAAATTCTTAATTTCTCATTTTAATCCCATTCTTTTTCGACATTTCACACAACGTATTTGACGTTGATCGGGTTGAAACGAGAACATATGTCAAATACAACGCAAGAAACAGCGTCAAATCCCACCTGCTGTGACCTCTGACCCTGTTAAAGTATGAACGCTGTGGCGTTCCAACACTCAGGTGTTATAAATCCGTAATATTTACCCGACGTAAAGATGTTAATTCGACAACGTCCCTCATTGATCCTGTACATGCAGCCAAATCTGAAGAAGCCGGCGTGAGCCCTCAGGCAGCAGTAGCGGCGGCGGCGGCAGTGGCGGTGGCGGTGGCAGCGGCGGCGGCGGCTGACCAACCATGAGATGGATTTAATGTTCTATATAATGTTGGCCTCAGGAGAACACGGGGAAGCTGCTGTTTCCTATTTTCTGCGAAGCTGAGCTCATTCTGGAGAATACCTCATTCCCCTTTACCCGGTGGGGTCTCAGCCACCGGATGACCTACAGAACGATAAATCATCAGACGCAGGAACGGCGTCTCTGTTGTGTCTGCATGATGCATGGATGAGTATCACATCCCCTCTATCTCACCAGGGAAGGACGCACACATCGGGAGGCTGTCCACGATTCTGTTGGTACCGAACTCTTTTGACTGGGTTTGTGTCCGATCCTTTTTTTGTTTTTATTTCCCTGTGATCCAATGAGAACGATGTCGTACTTGGGAAAATGTCGCAGTTTTGCAAGAAAAAAAGTTGTAGTTTTACGAGAAAAATGTCGTAATTTTACATTAACAAAGTGGTAATTTTACGAGAATAAGGTGGTCATTTGAGACGAAAAAGGCGTAGTTTTACGATAATTAAGTAACTATTTCTACGAGAAAAAAGTTGCAATTTTACAAGAACGAGGTTGTAATTTAACAACAATTAAGTCGTAATTTTAAGAGAAAAATATCGGAATTTTACAAGTAAAGAAGTTGTTATCATACGGGAAAATAATGGTTATTTTATGAGAAAAAATACCTTATTTTACACGAATGAAGTTGTAGAAGATGTCGTAGTTTAACAAGAAAAAAAGTTGTAATTTTACGAGAATAAAGTGATAATTTGAGAAGAAAAAGGCGTAGTTTTACGATAATTAATTGGTTATTTCTACGAGAAAAAAGTTGCAATTTTACAAGAATTAAGTCGTAATTTTACGAGTAAAAAATTGGAGTTTTACAAGAAAAGAAGTTGTTATTATACGCGGGGAAAAAAATTTACGAGAAAAATATCAAAAGTCGTGATATTACGGGAAAAAAGTGGTAGTTTTACGATAATTAAGTGGTAATTTTATGAGTAAAAAGTTAAAAAAAGTTTTTATTTCGGAATTATATGAGAAAAAAGTCGTAATTTTAAAAGAAAAGAGTCTTAATTTTATAAGAAAATGTCGTGATCTTAGGTTCTTCATTGAAGTGAGGAACGTTCAGTATCTTATCAAGCTAATATTTCAATTTTTATAAATCAATAAATATTGAACAGTTGGCAGAGAAACACAACATGATCATCAGTGTCAGAACTTTGAGATGGTGTAAAAAAACAAACTGGTTTGGTCCAGAAGACAGAACCGGACAGACTGGGAGGGAATCGTCTCTTCTGTGAAGCAGGACATGATGAAATGACGGATTTAGTTGTCACATAATGTAGATGGAGGCTTAAATACTATAAGCAGTGATCCTGAAGTAATCTGACTACTTCACACGCACGCATTGGAGCCTGCATGTGTGTGTGTTTGTGTGTGTGTGTGTGTGTGAATATATAACATCCCTTTTGCCAGTCTTAAAATTATAACTTTAATCTCTTCATGTCAGATTATTTTTATTTTTCAAGGTGGCAAGTTTTAGACTTTCAGCACCACGACGCTAATAAGCCGAGATCATCTTCGGTTCTTGGTCGGGCTTCTTCTGTGGTGTCGGTACTGAAAAGTTACGCTGCCACCCACTGGCCTGGCGTACAAACTACAAATTTGCAGTTGTTTTTGTGGATCCGTGTGTACGAGGATCTTTTTCACAACCTTTGTCGTGTGAACTTTCTAATGAGCTCAGGGTGGAGACCGAAAGAATGAGGACAAGGACTCCAAAAGTGATCGTCCTTCTTAGGGGGGCTGGGCTCGGCCTCAGAGTTGAGACAGGAGCCGCTGGTCTTGGCTTTCGTTAAAAAAGGCAGACGTCAAAAAAGTCAAATCAATTCTCCAGCACACTGTAAAAATAATAATAATATATTTTTTTTTAATTTGACTGGTAACTTTAATTTAATTTATTTTAGTATTATTGAGTCTAAAATTTAAGTTGAAAATACATTGAAAGCCTTTTTTTTTTTTTTTTTAACAATTCTGTTTTTACAGTGTGAAATATTTTTCGTAAAATTCTACTCGGCGATCGGTGTTTGAGTTTTTTTTTTTAGGTAAAACTATGTAAAAAAAAAAAAAAAAATCTTCTGGAAGAGATTTGAAGGATTTCTAAAACTTGAAATTTCATTTTATTCACCGCCTCCGGTTACCAGCAGAGACCAGGACACCAGCAGAATTTACAACGTAGAGAAATAATCACATAGGAAGGGAAATGGGCCGAGACCACCACCGGCACAACCATTCCTTCTCAGGCGGTTCACCCGCCGTTGTCTCTCCAGTCCACTTGTTGTCCCTTCCATTTGGACCAACGCACCTGAAACTGTTCCACAATCAGTAATGCGTCCTAACTGGACGGATCCTCACCCCCCAAAAAGTTGAGCTGACCCGGCGTTCTACTGAGATGGTTAAGTGTGACCTTAATATTTCTGAGCAGGAACCTGATCTCCAGAGGCTCCCAGAGACCCAAGCACCGACCCTGCCCCGTATGTTTGCCCCTCCTTATCTCGTAAGGGGAGCAAAAGAGAGAGAGTGATTTGCATCTTGGTCTGGACGTGCGACACCCGGATGAGTGGCAGGGATTAAACCAAAATAAAGGGGAGGATTATGCAAAGTGTTTTTTTTTTGTGATGCAAAATACTGATCTCATTAAAAATCCTCCCATTCAATGTTTTCTTTTAACTGTATCATCATCGTGACTTCAGGGAATATATATATATATATATATATATATATATATATATATGCATATATATATACATATAGAACATAAACAATAATAGTGAAAAACTGACTTTAATGTGGATATAATAATAATAATAATAATAATAATAATAATAATAATAATTAATAAAAATAGATAGCCTAACTAAACAATAATGTTTTTTGACTAATTTTGGACAGTCAAGTTTTTTGTTAGTTGGGGAGGATATAATAAAACTTTATTTCATGTGTTAATAGAGTCGGCATAATAACTGTAGCTTCAGGCATTCACAAATTAATACATAAATGAAAAATAACATTGAAAAAAAGACAAGGTGAATTTGTGTTTCCATCTATAAATGTGTATATAAATATGTGTGTGTGCGTATGAGAATGGGAGAAATGTAAATATTACCAAAATCAACCAAATGTGAAGTCTGAAATAAATAAATAAACAGATTTAGTAAAAAGCCTGACTGATAAAGATTGGTCTTGAGTTGTTGTTTTTATTTTTATTGCTTAAAAACATCAACATTCTCTGCCGCCCTCATGTCGGTTCCAAAGATGTTTAACAGCTGGGGGGGAGAAGATGCTTCACTCTAGGGGCTTTTTTGTTCTTACTTGAGGAATAATTCATTATCACAGATGCCGAAACGAAGCTCTTCCTCTCCTCGTGATGTCACAGCCTGAGCAGCCGCCTGCCTCCTAAAGCCGGCAGCAGGGGGGTTGGGGGGGTGGGGGGAGTCAGTCACTGTGCAGCCGGCGCTCCCTTCTGCAGAGCTGCTCCTCAAGCATCCCTCAACCAGAGGAGAGAAGCACCAGGAGGACAAACTACTGGAGGGATTACAAGTAGGAGGACTCTCCTGGAAAAAACATGGAGAGGTCAGAGCTGGATGTGAGAGGAAGGTCCAAGAGGAAGAGGAGGAGGAGGAGGTGTAAAGGCAAAGGTTAGTACCGCAGGCATGTGTGAGTGGGATAAAAAAACAGCAGGATAAAGAAAATATTCTTTGGTTTCTCAGATTTTACAGAGAATTGTCTCATTTTTTGTTTTTTTTGCCAGATTGCAAATTAAGTGTTTTTTTGTTTTTTTTAAAAGCCTATCTCGTTTGGTTGTGACTTTATTTTCTTTATTTAACCTAACTTTTGTGGTTTTATTGTGTGGCTATGCCTTATATGGACTCTGCACTTGTTGTTTTTAAAGGTGTTTATAAATAAAGTTGAGTTTAGTCATGGGCTTTCAGACTTTGTAGTTTGATATGGACCAAAACTTCAACCCGGTTAAGCCTCAGAACCAAACGGCTGGATGTTGGTCCGACTAAAAGAAGTTGACTGAAATCGCTCCTTTGAGGGGTTCAGACCCTCAAAGGATGTTTCAGCAGGCGGAAAAATAATTCACCGCCATAAGACAAATTTCACGAAAAGTAATTTTTTTTTTTTAACTAAATGTCGAAAAAATCAGGCGCTGTCAATCAAAACCTGATTTACTGAATTTCAATGTACTTTCATTTTCACTATGTCACATTATGCTGCTAAAAGACATCGTCTTTATGTTGCTCTGTTTTTTAAAGTCACCCGTTTACAGAATTTAAGATAAATATATTTGTGATATTTATATTATCTATTTATATCACCTTATCTTTTTCTGTTGCACTAGAGGCTCATGGGAGACACAGCATGTCATTTTTTATTCACGCAGACGCACAAAGAAATGGTAAATCCATTAAGAGCATTAATGTTCAAAATATGATTTCTAACAAAAACGTTATAATGTTTGTCTTTTTCTTGAGAAATACCAAAACCTCTTTTTACACCTGTTACGTTTGTGACGTGGTGACTCTTCAGTTTGATCCAGAACACAATAGAAGGTTTGAAACTATGGATCCAAATCAAGGCCAAAAAAACTTTGTTCATTTGAAGAAAAAAAAATAAAAAATTTTAAGTAAAAAAAAAAATTTGAAACTGAAACTTTAAAAAAAAAAAAAAAAAATCACAATCTCTCCTGTATAGTTATATTTTGTTTTTCTTTTCAAACATAAATGTGTAAACGAGAATCATTTTATTCACTGGTCTCACTATCTCATTTATGAAAGTCCCCACAGCTCCTGAAGGTAACATAATTGGGAAAGCCTTGAGCCTTCTTTGTTATGCTGTCACTCAGGATGTCCCGCCCCTCAAGCCAGATCAGGGCTAAAAGTCCAAAACTGAAAAAATTTGATCTGGAAGCAAAAAAAAAAAAGATTTGAATGGAACAAAAAGATAAGATCTGATATATCTGAGATATTACCTCAAATATGAAAAAAATATATATATAAGTGAAAATTGAAAACAAAGAATTTATTCAAAAAAATATCAGAATTAAATCAAAATTATGATGAAAGTTATATTTTTATTTTCTCCCCTAGTTTGAAAAGATGTTGATTTATTTATTTATTTATTTTAGTTCAAGATCAAAAT
The DNA here is from genome assembly GCA_037951165.1 of Lophius americanus. Classification (NCBI taxonomy): domain Eukaryota; kingdom Metazoa; phylum Chordata; class Actinopteri; order Lophiiformes; family Lophiidae; genus Lophius; species Lophius americanus. The sequence continues at coordinate 323,089 of JBBDHG010000208.1, read as the reverse complement.
TTGAACTTTCAGTTTCAACTTTTATTTTTTCAATTAAAGCATTTTTTTTTCTTCTTCAAATAAACAAACCTTTAAAAAACCTCAGCGGTCCAAAGTCTGAGTCAAACTTTGGTCTGAGAGCAAGAAGGAGTTTCAGTCCAGATTAAAAGATAACCTTGATTCTGTTCGTGTTGTTCCGGTCGGACGTTCACATCAGAAACAATAACAGGAAGTTTATGGAAATGAATGAAACAGATAAAAAGCAGAGAAGAAAATAAAGAAGAATCAGTAGAACGTTATAATTGAGCTGCAGGAGCACAAAAGGGACAGGAAGTGATGGATCGGCGGCGGCGTGCAGATTTGACAGATTTGACAACATTTTTTCCCACATTTACACCAAATGTTAAATCTAATCTAAATATTATATCGAAATGTTTAGAAAATTTACACGGACGTCAGCAGAAGTACCAAAAACAAGAGCTTGATGGATAAAACCACTTCTACGTACGGTACATGCAGTGGTGTCTGAGCTGGTTCTGACCTAAATTGGAGCCAGTTTTTGGCTTCAGCACCACTGAACAAATGAACCTGGCCCCTAAAAACGGTTTATTAAGTGTAAACAAAAGCAAGTGCGTCAAGGAAAAGCTCTTTAGTGCGTTTGCAAAATAGCAGTGTGGAGGTAAGATTAACTAAATGTTACGTTTTAGCAGGTTTTGTTTTGGTGCTGAATCCGGCCCCGTCAGGAGGAATGTTGATTCTGGATCAGGACCAGTTGGTGTGGGTGTGGCGACTCCTCCACGCCGAGTGAACCATCAAAGCGTCACCAATGAATGTTTTTATCTTAAATGTCTGATTAATATCAGTATTTTTGAAAAACAATAATAATAAGAATACTAGCTAGAAAAAGCACAAACTTGGACCTGCTCTTAAACAGATATTGTTTGGTCATTTCCTGTTCCTCTCCAGTATAAAACATCAAAGGAGCAACGCACAATATTATCATAGGTTTAGGAAACATTCAACCAGATTCCTGCATTCACGTCTTGAGTTATCGCCAGCCTCTAAATCTACCGACAACTCCAGCAAACTCTGAATATCTGTCAAATACTCTGTAGGCGCTCGTCTCCTGAGGCTTCCACTTCAGCGTCTCTGTTGAGCCCCGAGCTCCACCTCAAAGAAAACATTAAAGGAATCGAAGGCACAAAGGAAGCAAAAAGGCCAAATTGTGAAGAGACCACTCCAAACGGCTTATTGTTATATTTCATTTTAATTTATAAACTGAAAGGTACGAAAAATAATAAAATACAACTACCACCACTAAATAATACTAACCGCACAAATAAAGTATTAATTACAAGAACAGCAACAGGGAAAAACCAGGAAACAGAAAGAGAAAAAATAGTAAGACTTGCACAAAACAATATAAACTGCAATGACAACAACAATAATAAAAATAACGATAATAAATAAATAGAATTGATTAAATCAGTCACTCAAAAATCATTTTGTGCCACATGAAGACAAAATAGAATCAGAACTGAGTCACTTCGGCCTTTTGATGCGATATCCTAACAGCCACCGGGACGCCACGCGTGGATCGAGAGCTTCCTCGCCAGTGGAGGTTCAGCCAAGACTGCAACACGAGATCAAGACCAGCAGTCAAACAAAAAAAAAAAAACCCGACTCTATTTTTACCGTCATCATCGGAGCTCGTGTCTCTGCATCAATCAAAACGTCTCTTGCAATCCTAGTTACAGTCATCCGGGCAACAGGTCAGCCTTTCCGGATTAAACCACCATTGTTCTCCACACATGCTAATCCTGGCTAAATACTGCAGATTACTCCATGATGGCTTTTGTATTAAGTCCAATGGTTATTCAAAGTGCGCTAAACCCATTCCACTTCCACTAATGACCCGTTGGCCCTTTTGTTTGTGTGTGTGTGTGTGTGTGTGTATGTGTGTGTGTGTGTGTGTGTGTGTGTGTGTGTGTGTGTGTGTGTGTGTGTGTGTGTGTGTGTGTGTGTGTGTGTGTGTTTTCCACCAGTGCTGGAGTTTCGGGCGTGTCCTCTTTTGGAGAAAATAAATGCTTTTTCCAGAAAATCATTACTCAACGCATCTCATCAAATCCCACTATTTTAGGAGCGGAGTGCATTAAGATGACGCTTCAAGGCCAGCTGTCATTTTTGAGAAGAAGCAGAAGGCCACGGTTTCTTCTTCAGTCAGCGGTCGCTCCACGCTAAATGTGCAGTGTGTGAAATTTAGTGGCACCTGGTGGTGAAGTTCCCTTATTGCAGCACAGAGAGAACGCCTCAGCTCACCCCTCCCTATTAAAGAATCTAATCAACAATTTTTTTTTCTCCCTCATCTTAAGAAATCAACAATAAAAAGATAAATAGAAAAAAAAAGGAATAAGTAAGTAATAATAAATAACCTTGAATGCAAAAAGTTTACATTTATCTCCATACATAGCGGAGGAGGCGGGTCAAAAATAGATAGAAAGAAATTAATTGATTGAAATAAACCGTTTCCAGATCTCAATATCATTCCTAAAATATTTTGTTTTATCTTCTTTGGAAATAAAACTATGGAAATTTCAGATTATGCTTCAACCGCCACAACCACAAGCAGGTGGAGGAAAGGCAGTCTGTATGAAGTGGAGGGCAGAGGAGGACAGACTTCACTGTCCTCCTCTGGAGGCGGACTCTATCAATCACTCCAACACCGAAGGGCGCTGAGGAGGGACTGATTCATTTATGAACGACATTCAGATATAACAAAAAAAATATTATAATATATGATTTTCTTCAAGCCATGTCCAAATGAATGTCATTTGTTCAGCCTTAGCAGTTAGCTTGTTAGCCTCGCAGTCAGCTTTTCATTCCTAACTCATTCATTTACACCAAACCCACCAGCTGCCACTGATTGACAGCCGCCATTGAAGTCAACACCTCAAAATCTTCGCAGGGTTCGGATCAGTTCCCTTCACTCTGAGCTGCAGAGAAAATGGGTCGCAAAACCGTTGCGCCTCACCCACTGAGCATCCCTGCTATTAAGTTAAATGGGCGCACAAACCATATTGCTAATGTTTTCACGGAGCCGGAGCGCCGGAGAAGAGAGGTGCTTGGAGAATCAATCAGTGAAATTGCACACTGACATGAAGCACTAAGTCCGACGGCACCACCAGACTCACTTATGCAAAACGCAGCCGACGCATGATCATCGCCATCAAAAAAAACCAAAACACGAAACAAACAAAAGCCCCCCCGTCACCCCACAGCAGCTGTTTGCTCCGCGTTGGAGGATCATAATCCTCACTCAAAGCTGGACAATCAAATCTCTGACAGCCAATGAATGACAGCCTGTTCATTCGGCGGAAAATCCGGCACAAAAGGTTTCAGCCCCCCCCCAAAAAACAGTGACTTAATAAATGACTCCAAGGATAAGAGAGAGTTTTTTTATGTGACACTTTTATCGTTGAGCGTTAAAAAGCATTGAGTTAAAGTTGAAGCAGAACACGCGTGTTTAACTTTTTTCAAATGAATCTATTTAAACTACAGTTATGGTTAACCCAGCTCCGTCTCTTCTGAAGGCCTCTAATCGAACTTCTACGAAGCTTCTGCAATCTTCTAATGTGCGCAATGCTTCGATTTTTAGTGAAATCTCATTTTTACGCCCCATCGAAGGGTTAGACTATGTGCGTAAAACTCCCCCTAGTGGACGTAGGTGGTGTTTCGCAGCCAAAATCCATTTTTAATCATTCTTAATGTTGTTTTTCTAACTTTTTTTTGTGTCATTGTGTTTAAACGCTCTTGATTGTTTTCGTGAACCACTTTCAATTGCCCTGTTGGCGAAATGTGCTTTATAAATAAAGTTGCCTTACCTGTTCATAGACACCAATATTATGCAAATGCAAGTATTTTAAATTAATTTTCGTTAGATTATTCAGGTTAGGCTTAAACTTAGAAATAACGGAGGATTTTTAAAGGTGGTCTTAAAGGTGTAGTGAGTAAATTTCAGAGGCATTTAGGGCTGCAGATCCAAATTACAACCTATATTACAACTCAGCTCAGTCCTCCCTAGTCAGGAATCTATGGTGGCCTTCAAGTGTCAAAAAAGTACCTTTAGATATATTTAGAAATTGTATTTCTTCTGTAAAAATAGAGGTCAAAGCTTAGACGTAAGATAACCAATATTATTATTACAGCTTCGTCTTTTGTTCTGCTCTGACAAATGGAGGTTCTTACTTATTATTTAGCAAAGGAAAAAGTGACAAAGTGGGAAATATCTCAGTCAAAGAAGGGGGACCTGAAGACCCAGACAGTTTCAAGCCGGAAAACCGCCACTTCAACCTAGCAAAATGCGATAAGCCTTCTCGAGAACCGTTTTCCAGTTTGACCCGCCTCCTCTGGAGATATGAAAGTTTTTTTATGAGTTAATGTGAATAAAAAAAGATTCTTGTTCTCAGCTGATTATTCAACTAATAAAAAGAATAATAATAATAAGAATATTATATTCCATTTATCCAAAGGGATAACGCAGATATTTATATTTATAACACTGAACTTTTAAGCCACGCCCAATATTTCATTGTCATCTGTAAAAGAGTTTTGTTGGTTTTTTGTTCATGTCCTGTGTTCAGAGGATTAAGAGTTCCAGGAAGTCGTGCTGTCTCCTCAATTTGAAGAAATTCTTCCTTCAAGACTTATAATTGTGACCCACACACATCAGATTTTAAGTACCAAAGCTTGCATTTGTACGGATGTCCACTCCACCTCTGTTACTACCTCCACTGCCGTCTCAGAGGTTTGACAGCCTCAAAAGGGGTTTATGTTACTCTAATTTGACCCATTGGTTATAATGTTATGGCTGCTGGTTGGATAGTCAACAGTTGGAAAGGAAATAACCAACATTTCATCATCAGAAGTTGAAACGAGGCCATTTCCAGCGGCGAGCAGCCTGACGCAGATTACAGCCGCCATTGTTATTATCTCTGGCTCTAATTTCCCCGCACACGACCATATGTTCCAGACCATAATTTCATCGCTCGTCTGCAAATAACGATCAGTCCGTTGATTCGAAGACAGACATTCAGCTCAGACTGCGGCTGGTGATCTGATGAGTTCCTGCTGCTGGACGAAATTTAGAGTTTATTAAAAAAAAAAGAAAAGAAGAAAAAATCATAAACACGACGGTGCAAACGATGAATTTAGTACATATGCAAATTAAATGTGTTGTGTTATAAGTGATGCTAAAAAAAAATCTCTCCCTCTGCTTCTCTGCCGGAATTTTTCTCTCAACCCCTTTGATTCCTCTGACCAAGAATTTATTTTTTATTTTCTTTAAATATGGGAAAATTATTTCTTTCCTTTTTTTTATTTTTATTTTGAAATGTGGGGAAACACATGAGTCCGATCGAGGGACAGGAAAACAACTTTCAGAATAAAACAGGAAATATGCTAAAATCAATTTATCATGATGTAAACAAAAACTGACGCAATAACAGAAAAAATATATTTATCAATAAATGAAGTTATATGCCTTTAAAAACAACAATAATAATAAAAATAAAATAAACGTAGGCCACTATTAATGATTGTATTTATTTGTGTTTATATCTGCTTATGTATTTAAATATATATTATCTAGTGTGTATTATTTATTGATCTATTTTTCTTTTAATTTAATTACATTTTTTATTTTAAATGTATTTATTGTAATTTTTACAAATTTATTTTTAATTTATTTTAATTTTATATTATTTATTTTGTAAAATGTCTACATATATACAAAATAAAATAACAATTATATATATATTTATTTACATATGTATTTACGTCTGACTTCTGTGGATCTGAAATAATTTGATACGATTCTTCGGTTAAACAATGAGGTCATGTGTCGCTCAGCACCACTTCCTCACTCTGCATTCCTTAGATTGACTCCAGAATGAAGATGAGCAGGACTTTAGGGAGGAAAACAAAAAAAACCAGTGTGAACCACAGTTCTCTGGTAATCATAATAATCCCCCTGTGAGACAGATTATCGAACTATGCGATCGGTCTGAAGCCTTTTTATTCATTTCCACACTGAGAGATTTCAACTCTTGCGTCTTTCGATTGACAGACTCATGGACCCAAAAACGATTTCTGTGAAACAGTGAATGTAAATCACTATTTTATTTTAATATTCCGAAAAATGAAGGAGAATAGAAAATCGTACATTCCAGTGAAAATCTTCAAAAGCGTTTGTGTCTGATTTGTTCTTTAATCTGGATGTGTCGACATTTTTAAGAACAAAGTTAAGGGGAAAGATTTGAATCAAATCAGATTTTCCTTTTTTTTCACCTCATGTTTTCTTCCATACATGATTAATTATATTATTACTTCTTTTCACCTAAAAACACTTTGAATGAAAGAAAAAAACAAACCCAGTGCAGATCAATGAATTCCAGAATAAATAGATGAAATAGTCAAAATAGACACATCCATGATTAAAATCATACATGAAGAAATATAAGGTATGTCGTTATAGAGGCATAAAGTTTGTTTATAAAGGTCCATTAGGGGCATTTTTATCTCCATAAACAACACACGAAGCCCCCAATAAAACATCTCATTCCATGTTACGCTGATGACACACAAATCTACATAAAAACTGACACATGTTCCTCTGCAGCCTCGCAGCAATTTTAATTGGCACCCCACATCAGACCCAGTCTTCCCCCATAACCAGTTTTACCTTCGCTGGTCACGACATTCCTCACTCTTCATCAGTCTTCATCAGTCACCAACCTCGGTGTAAGATTTGACCCTCAACTCACTTTTGAATCCCACATCAAACACATCTGCAAGATCTCCTTTCACCATCTCAGAAATATTTCCAAACTCCGTTCTTCACTCACCTTCAGTGATGCGGAAAAGCTGGTCCACGCATTTGTCTCCTCCAGACTGGATTACCGTTACGACCTTCATCACTCCTCATCGGGATCCCTGGTAAAAGTCTTCAAAGACTTCAGGATGTTCAAAAGAGTGCTGCAAGGATCCTGATGAGAGTTCGTAAACACGAACACATAACCCCCGTTCTTCATTCCCTTCCCATCTCCACCAGGATTGATTATAAGATGTCTCTCCTCATTCACCAGTGTATCCATGGTAACGCACCCCCCTACCTAAAAGAACTACTTACCCCACTGACCTCAAAACGATCCCTCCGTTCTACCCACTCACAGCGCCTTCTGTTCTGCTGCCCCTCGTCTGTGGAATGCCCTCCCTGACCATCTGAGGGCTCCACAGACGACTGACACATTTAAAAAAGGTCTTAAAACTTTCCTTTTTAGCAGAACCTATAACTTTAATTAACACTGCTGCTTTTTGGTCATGTTTTTATATAGTAATTATTATATTTTTTATTGATGCTTTTAATCTGCTTTTACCTTGTAGCACTTTGAGATTTGATCCAAATGTAAAGTGCGTTATAAATTAAATGTATTATTATTATTATTATTGTACTGAATCAGAGTCCAACACCACATTTCAACCAAGAACTGTACCGAGACCGCATTGGATTTTGAGTCCAACACCTTAACCACTCGGCCACCACAGCTTCTGATGGTGAGCGAAGAGGTCTTACGAATCAGTATCCAACATCACAACTCAACCACATTAATGTGCTCAAACAGTATAGATCAATGTACCGGACATAATAGAAGCTATTACTGTCCAGAACAACCCAAAAACTGTACCGAGACTGCATTGGATTTCAAGTCGAACGCCTTAACCACTTCCGCTTACTATGGTCACATATAGTCCCCTGAGTCAGCATCCAATAACACAACCCAAAATATCTGATGTGCTCAAACGGTATGGATCAATTGACGGCTCAAAAAGACATTGAAACCAAAGGAAACAACCTTCCCAAAGTACAACACCTTACCAACTTGGCCATCCCAGTAGACATGCAATACCCAAGTCTTTTGACTTTCGAGGTCCTTACGGCCTCTGGGCACTAGTGGTGCATGTAAAACTTACCAGCAGAGCAAGCCTCCCGATTGATGAGGGGCAAAATGTGAACTACTGCTTCTTGAAATAGATCCCTCCAATTTTGATCACTGGAAGTTGAAAGCCACAAAAAACCTCATGACCTCAGGTGTATTACTAGATGTAAAGGTATTTCCAAACAATGGTTTGTTTTATTATTGATTTTGGACTATATGGATTACTTTATGAATCATTGATGGTACAATAATAAATACAGTCGCTGTGAGCAGGATTTGAACCTGCGCGGGGAAACCCCATTGGATTTCAAGTCCAACGCCTTAACCACTCGGCCATCACAGCTTCTGCTGGGGAGCAAATAGGTCTTAAGAATCAGTATCCAACATCAAAACTCAAACACATTAATGTGCCCAAACAGTATAGATCAATGTACCCGACATAATAGATGCTCTTACTGTCTAGAATAACCCAAAAACTGTACCGAGATTGCATTGGATTTAGAATCCAATGCCGTAACCACTTCCGCTTACTATGGTCACCAATAGAGTCTCTTGAGTCAGTATCCGATAACACAACTCAAAACAAACTGATGAGCTCAAAGGGCATGGAACAATTGACGTCTAATACCAACAATGTAAACCAAGAAACAACCTTTGCACTGTTCCAAGAAGAGGCGGTCAATTATGTCGGGGTTTGTTTCACTCCAGCAAATGACATTTCATATCACCAGAAGTCAGTTGCACATATATAGCGAGTAAAGAGACGCTGTTTTGTGTGACTTTGGGATAACACATAGCCCAACAACCAAGTAAGAGGATTTAAAATGAATTTAATTATCACTCTGCAGAGAAAAAAAGGTTTACAAATCTGAGAAGACACACGCTGAATGGTTGAACTAGATGTACTGGTAGTTCCGAAATGCAACTTCATTACTAACAGATTTTGTACTGGAGGAATTGCTTAATGCAGGTCTGATGGTACTATAATAAATACGGTCGCTGTGAGCAGGATTTGAACCTGCGCGGGGAAACCCCATTGGATTTCAAGTCCAACGCCTTAACCTCTCGGCCATCGCAGCTTCTGATGGACAGCAAAAGGGTCAGTTAAAATAGTATCCGAAATCACAACTCAAAACCTTTAATGTTCTCAAACAGTATGGATCAATGGACCGGTCACAACATTACGACAATACTGCACAGTATAAACCAAGAAGTGCACCGAAAACAATAACAATATAAAACAAGAAACAACCTTTGCACTGTTCCCGGAAGAGGCGGTCAATTATTTTGGGGTTTGTTTCACTCGAGCAAATTACATTTCACATCACCAGGTGACAGTTGCAAAAATATTGGGAGTAAAGAGACGGTGTTTGGTGTGACTTCGGCATAAGACGCAGCCCAACAACCGAGTAAAACGGCTCAAAATTATTTTAATAGTCACACTGTAAAAAAAAAAGGTTGAGAATCAGCAGTAAGACAGAGGTTGAGTTGGTTTATCGAGGTGAAGAGGCTACAACATAACATTGCAGAGATCAGGGGTTTATCCTAGCAGTTCTCACTGACTGGCAGTAGTAGTACCAGGTATTATCCTGAGAAGGATTGGTTACACCATGAAAACAAAAATATTTCTACGTCAGCTGTGAGTAGGACTTGTACCTGCCAGGGGAAACCCGATATACTTCATAACCTTACCAGCCTGGCCAGCCCAGTAGACAAGCAGTGCCCCAGTCTTTTGACTTTCAAGGTCTTTGAGGCTTCTGAGCACTAGTGGTTCATTTACCAGCAGGGCAAGTATCCCGACAGATGAGCGACAAAATTCAGCTTCTTGGCATTGATCCCTCCCATTCAGGTCACTGCAAGTTCTATCACCTGAAAGACTTTGTGACAAAGGTGCATCACTAGATGTACAGGTATTTCCAAACCATGATTTCTCTGCACATGGATTTTTACACCTGAGGGTATGCTTCATAGATGTTGGATGACACATAAATACAGGCTGTCGCTGTGAGCAGGATTTGAACCTGCGCGGGGAAACCCCATTGGATTTCAAGTCCAACGCCTTAACCACTCGGCCATCACAGCTTCTCCTGGGGAGCAGAGACGTCTTTTGGGTTTCGAGGTCCTTACGGCCTCTGGGCACTAGTGGTGCATGTAAAACTTACCAGCAGAGCAAGGCTCCCGATTGATGAGGGACAAAATGTGAACTACTGCTTCTCGAAATTGATCCCTCCAATTTTGGTCACTGGAAGTTGAAAGTCTCAAAAAACCTGATGAACTCAGGTATTTCCAAACAATGACTTGTTTTATTATTGATTTTGGACTAGATGGATTAATTTATAAATCATTGATGGTACAATAATAGATACGGTCGCTGTGAGCAGGATTTGAACCTGCGCGGGGAAACCCCATTGGATTTCGAGTCCAACGCCTTAACCTCTCGGCCATCACAGCTTCTCATGATCAGCAAAAGGGTCGGTTGGAATAGTATCCGAAATCACAACTCAAACACATTAATGTGCTCAAACAGAATAGATCAATGTACCCGACATAATAGAAGCTATTACCGTCCAGAATAACCCAAAAAACTGTACCCAGACTCAATGGATTTAGAGTCCAACGCCGTAACCACTTCCGCTTACTGTGGTCACATATGGAGTTGCCTGAGACAGCATCCAATAACACAACCCAAACCAACTGATGTGCTCATTAGTTGTAGTAGAGGTTTTTCCATACCGCGACTTATTTAAATAAGGATTTTGCATTTGATTTTCACAGCTTTGATTGTGCACAAATAAAGCCAGTCACTGCAAACTTGATTTGAACCTGCGCAGGGAAAGCCCATTGGATTTCAAGTCCAACACCTTAACCACTCGGCCATCACAGCTTCTGCTGGGGTGCAAAGACGTCTTTTGGCTTTCGAGGTCCCTACGGCCTCTGGGCACTGGTAGTGCATGTAAAACTTAACAGCAGAGCAAGCCTCCCGATTGATGAGAGACAAAATGTGAACTACTGCTTCTTGAAATTAATCCCTCCAATTTTGGTCACTGGAAGTGGAAAGTCCCAAAAAACCTGATGAACTCAGGTATTTCCAAACAATGGTTTGTTTTATTATTGATTTTGGACTATATGGATTACTTTATGAATCATTGATGGTACAATAATAAATACAGTCGCTGTGAGCAGGATTTGAACCTGCGCGGGGAAACCCCATTGGATTTCGAGTCCAACGCCTTAACCTCTCCGCCATCGCAGCTTCTGACGGTCAGCAAAAGGGTCGGTTGAAATAGTATCCGAACTCACAACTCAAACCCATTAATGTGCTCAAACAGAATAGATCAATGTACCCGACATAATAGAAGCTATTACTGTCCAGAATAACCCAAAAACTGTACCGAGATTGCATTGAATTTAGAATCTGAGTTAATGGAGAGAAGAGTTAATATTCTCACTGTAAGAAAAAAGGTTGAGAATCAGCAGTAAGACAGAGGTTGAGTTGGTAAATCGAGGTGAAGGGGCTACAACATGACTTTGCGGATATCAGGGGTTTATCCTAGCAGTTCTCACTGACTGGCAGTAGTAGTACCAGGTATTATCCTGAGAAGGATTGGTTACACCATGAAAACAAAAATGTTTCTACGTCAGCTGTGAGTAGGACTTGTACCTGCCAGGGGAAACCCGATATACTTCATAACCTTACCAGCCTGGCCAGCCCAGTAGACAAGCAGTGCCCCAGTCTTTTGACTTTCAAGGTCTTTGAGGCTTCTGAGCACTAGTGGTTCATTTAGCAGCAGGGCAAGTATCCCGACAGATGAGCGACATAATTTAGCTTCTTGGCATTGATCCCTCCCATTCAGGTCACTGCAAGTTCTATCACCTGAAAGACTTTGTGACAAAGGTGCATCACTAGATGTACAGGTATTTCCAAACCATGATTTCTCTGCACATGGATTTTTACACCTGAGGGTATGCTTTATAGATGTTGGATGACACATAAATACAGGCCGTCGCTGTGAGCAGGATTTGAACCTGCGCGGGGAAACCCCATTGGATTTCAAGTCCAACGCCTTAACCACTCGGCCATCACAGCTTCTCCTGTGGAGCAAAGACGTCTTTTGGGTTTCGAGGTCGTTACGGCCTCTGGGCACTGGTAGTGCATGTAAAACTTACCAGCAGAGCAAACCTCCCGATTGATGAGGGACAAAATGTGAACTACTGCTTCTCGAAATTGATCCCTCCAATTTTGGTCACTGGAAGTTGAAAGTCCCAAAAAACCTGATGAACTCAGGTATTTCCCAACACAGACTTTTTTTATTATTGATTTTGGACTAGATGGATTACTTTATAAATCATTGATGGTACAATAATAAATACGGTCGCTGTGAGCAGGATTTGAACCTGCGCGGGGAAACCCCATTGGATTTCGAGTCCAACGCCTTAACCTCTCGGCCATCGCAGCTTCTGACGGTCAGCAAAAGGGTCGGTTGAAATAGTATCCGAAATCACAACTCAAACACATTAATGTGCTCAAACAGAATAGATCAATGTACCCGACATAATAGAAGCTATTACTGTCCAGAATAACCCAAAAACTGTACCCAGACTCGATGGATTTCGAGTCCAACGCCGTAACCGCTTCTGCTTACTATGGTCACATATAGAGTCTCTTGAGTCAGTATCCGATAACACAACCCAAACCAAACTTATGAGCTCAAACGGCATGGAACAATTGACGTCTACTACCAACAATGTAAACCAAGAAACAAGAGGCGGTCAATTATTTTGGGGTTTGTTGGACTCCAGCAAATGAGATTTTGCATCACCAGGTGACAGTTGCACAAATATTGCGAGTAAGGAGACGCTTTTTGGTGTGACTTCGGCATAAGACAGAGCCCAACAACTGAGTAAAATGGCTCAAAATTACTTTAAAGGTCACACACTATAGAAAAAAATGTTGAGAATCAGCAGTAAGACAGAGGTTGAGTTGGTCTATCGAGGTGAATAGGGAGCTGAGCCATGAGATAAGTTCATTTACATTAAGTTGCAGAGATCAGTGGTTTATCTCACAGTACAACACCTTACCACCTTAGCCATCCCAGTAGACATGCAATACCCATGTCTTTTGGCTTTTGAGGTCCTTACGGCCTCTGGGCACTAGTGGTGCATGTAAAACTTACCAGCACAGCAAGCCTCCCGATTGATGAGGGAAAAAATGTGAAGTATTGCTTCTTGAAATAGATCCCTCCAATTTTGGTCACTGGAAGTTGAAAGTCCCAAAAAACCTCATGACCTCAGGTGAATTACTAGACGTACAGGTATTTCCCAACAATGACCTGTATATTTTTGATTTTGCACGAGATGGATTAATTTATAAAGCATTGATGGTACAATAATAAATACGGTCGCTGTGAGCAGGATTTGAACCTGCGCGGGGAAACCCCATTGGATTTCGAGTCCAACGCCTTAACCTCTCGGCCATCACAGCTTCTGATGGTCAGCAAAAGGGTCGGTTGGAATAGTATCCGAAATCACAACTCAAACATATTAATGTGCTCAAACAGAATAGATCAATGTACCCGACATAATAGAAGCTATTACCGTCCAGAATAACCCAAAAACTGTACCGAGACTCGATGGATTTAGAGTCCAACGCCGTAACCACTTCCGCTTACTGTGGTCACATATGGAGTCGCCTGAGTCAGCATCCAATAACACAACCCAAACCAACTGATGTGCTCATTAGTTGTAGTTGTAGTAGAGGTTTTTCCATACCACGACTTATTTAAATAAGGATTTTGCATTTGATTTCCACAGCTTTGATTGTACACAAATAAAGCCAGTCACTGCAAACTTGATTTGAACGTGCGCAGGGAAACCCCATTGGATTTCAAGTCCAACGCCTTAACCACTCGGCTATCACAGCTTCTCCTGGGGAGCAAAGACGTCTTTCGGGTTTCGAGGTCCTTACGGCCTCTGGGCACTAGTGGTGCATGTAAAACTTACCAGCAGAGCAAGGCTCCCGATTGATGAGGGACAAAATGTGAACTACTGCTTCTTGAAATTGATCCCTCCAATTTTGGTCACTGGAAGTTGAAAGTCCAAAAAAACCTGATGAACTCAGGTATTTCCCAACAATGACTTGTTTTATTATTGATTTTGGACTAGATGGATTACTTTATAAATCATTGATGGTACAATAATAAATACGGTCGCTGTGAGCAGGATTTGAACCTGCGCGGGGAAACCCCATTGGATTTCGAGTCCAACGCCTTAACCTCTCGGCCATCGCAGCTTCTGACGGTCAGCAAAAGGGTCGGTAGAAATAGTATCCGAAATCACAACTCAAACACATTAATGTGATCAAACAGAATAGATCAATGTACCCAACATAATAGAAGCTATTACTGTCCAGAATAACCCAAAAACTGTACCCAGACTCGATGGATTTCGAGTCCAACGCCGTAACCACTTCCGCTTACTATGGTCACATATGGAGTCGCCTGAGTCAGCATCCAATAACACAACCCAAACCAACTGATGTGCTCATTAGTTGTAGTTGTAGTAGAGGTTTTTCCAAACCATGACTTATTTAAATAAGGATTTTGCATTTGATTTCCACAGCTTTGATTGTACACAAATAAAGCCAGTCACTGCAAACTGGATTTCAACTCCAAGGCCGTAACCACGTCCGCTTACTATGGTCAACAATAGAGTCTCCTTGGTCAGTATCCAACAACATACCCCAAAATAACTAATGCGCTCTACCAAACTGATCAACTGACCGGTCACAAGAACAGCATAAATCAAGAAAAAACCTTTGTCACACTATATAGAAAAAAAGGTTCAGAATCAGAGCCTCGGGGCCAGCATTGTGACCAATGAGGTCCAAAGATGAGCCACTGCTTCCTTGGAATTCATCACTCCCAATCAGGTCAGGCGAAGAATCTCATGAACCCAGGTACATCACTAGATGTACAGGTATTTCCCATTCACAACTTTTTTAAACATGGCTTTTGTAGTGTATGGATTGCTTAACACAGGTTTGATGGTTATCAAATTCAGGTTGTCGCTGTGAGCAGGATTTGAACCTGCGCAGGGAAACCCCATTGGATTTCAAGTCCAACGGCTTAACCACTCGGCCATCACAGCTGCTTAGGGCTTGACAACATCGGTGTTACCGGATTTTTATTACTATTAATAAAAAGTCAATGGATCTTGCAAGACAATTATTTGTCCACTAAACCGCTTGACTATCATAGCTTCCAACAGAAGTCTTCTGCTGGGGAAACTGAGGATGCACAGTTCCTTCAGTTGGGATCCAGCATTATTGCCCAATATATATGTAATGGTCACACAGTATGGATGAATCCGAAAAAGAAAACTGTGGTCTGATGATCACCAGCACAGATAGGGTCTCCATGTGGAGCACTAGATGCTACCCTCAGCCAAGTTTCAGGTTATATACCTACTGGTCCTCACTGTAAGCAGGAATTGAACCTGTGTGGGGAAACCCTATTGGATTTTGAGTCCATTGCTTTAACCTCTCGGCCACCACAGCTTCTAATGTCTAGCAAAGGCGTTGAATGATTTAGTATCTGACATCACAACTCAAAACTTCTAATGTCTTCAAACAGTATGGATCAATGGACCAGAAATAATAGTAAGCTATTCTACACAGAATAGACCCAAAACTGTACCGAGATCACATTGGATTTCGAGTCCAATGCCATAACCACTTCCGCTTACTATGGTCTCCAATAGAGTCTCTTGAGTCAGTATCCGATAACACATCCCAAAACAAACTCATGAGCTCAAATGGCATGGAACAATTGACGGCTAATACCAACAATGTAAACCAAGAAACAACCTTTGAACTGTTCCCGGAAGAGGCGGTCAATTATTTTAGGGTTTGTTGGACTCCAGCAAATGACATTTCATATCACCAGGTGACAGTTGCACAAATATTGCGAGTAAAGAGACGCTGTTTGGTCTGACTTTAGTTTAAGGCAGATTCCAACAACCAAGTAAGATGATTTAAAATGAACTTAATTATCACTCTGCAGAGAAAAAAAGGTTTACGAATCTGAAAAGACACACGCTGAATGGTTGAACTAGATGTACTGGTAGTTGTGAAATGCAACTTCATTACTAACAGATTTTGTACTGGAGGAATTGCTTAATAGAGGTCTGATGGTACAATAATAAATACAGTCGCTGTGAGCAGGATTTGAACCTGCGCGGGGAAACCCCATTGGATTTCGAGTCCAACGCCTTAACCTCTCGGCCATCGCAGCTTCTGATGGACAGCAAAAGGGTCGGTTGGAATAGTATCCGAAATCACAACTCAAAACCTTTAATGTTCTCAAACAGTATGGATCAATGGACCGCTGGAAACATTAAGATATTACTGCACAGTATAAACCAAGAACTGCACCGAAAACAATAACAATATAAAACAAGAAACAACCTTTGCACTGTTCCCGGAAGAGGCGGTCAATTATTTTGGGGTTTGTTTCACTCGAGCAAATGACATTTCACATCACCAGGTGACAGTTGCAAAAATATTAGGAGTAAAGAGACGCTGTTTGGTGTGACTTCGGCATAAGACGCAGCCAAACAACCGAGTAAAATGGCTCGAATTACTTTAAATGTCACACAGTATAGAAGAAAAGGTTGAGAATCAGCAGTAAGACAGAGGTTGAGTTGGTTTATCGAGGTGGAGAGGCTACAACATAACATTGCAGAGATCAGGGGTTTATCCTAGCAGTTCTCACTGACTGGCAGTAGTAGAACCAGGTATTATCCTGAGAAGGATTGGTTACACCATGAATATAAAAATGTTTCTATGTCAGCTGTGAGTAGGACTTGTACCTGCCATTGGAAACCCGATATACTTCATAACCTTACCAGCCTGGCCAGCCCAATAGACAAGCAGTGCCCCAGTCTTTTGACTTTCAAGGTCTTTGAGGCTTCTGAGCACAAGTGGTTTATTTACCAGCAGGGCAAGTATCCCGACAGATGAGCGACAAGAGTTAGCTTCTTGGCATTGATCCCTCCCATTCAGGTCACTGCAAGTTCTATCACCAGAAAGACTTTGTGACAAAGGTGCATCACTAGATGTACAGGTATTTCCAAACCATGATTTCTTTGCACATGGATTTTTACACCTGAGGGTATGCTTCATAGATGTTGGATGACACATAAATACAGGCTGTCGCTGTGAGCAGGATTTGAACCTGCGCGGGGAAACCCCATTGGATTTCAAGTCCAACGCCTTAACCACTCGGCCATCACAGCTTCTCCTGGGGAGCAAAGACGTCTTTTGGCTTTCGAGGTCCTTACGGCCTATGGGCACTAGTGGTGCATGTAAAACTTACCAGCAGAGCAAGGCTCCCGATTGATGAGGGACAAAATGTGAACTACTGCTTCTCGAAATTGATCCCTCCAATTTTGGTCACTGGAAGTTGAAAGTCTCAAAAAACCTGATGAACTCAGGTATTTCCCAACAATGACTTGTTTTATTATTGATTATAGACTAGATGGATTACTTTATAAATCATTGATGGTACAATAATAAATACGGTCGCTGTGAGCAGGATTTGAACCTGCGCGGGGAAACCCCATTGGATTTCGAGTCCAACGCCTTAACCTCTCGGCCATCGCAGCTTCTGACGGTCAGCAAAAGGGTCAGTTGAAATAGTATCCGAAATCACAACTCAAACCCATTAATGTGCTCAAACAGAATAGATCAATGTACCCGACATAATAGAAGCTATTACTGTCCAGAATAGCCCAAAAACTGTACCCAGACTCGATGGATTTCGAGTCCAACGCCGTAACCGCTTCCGCTTACTATGGTCACCAATATAGTCTCTTGAGTCAGTATCCGATAACACAACCCAAACCAAACTTATGAGCTCAAACGGCATGGAACAATTGACGTCTAATAGCAACAATGTAAACCAAGAAACAAGAGGCGGTCAATTATTTTGGGGTTTGTTGGACTCCAGCAAATGACATTTCGCATCACCAGGTGACAGTTGCACAAATATTGCGAGTAAGGAGACGCTGTTTGGTGTGACTTCGGCATAAGACATAGCCCAACAACTGAGTAAAATGGCTCAAAATTACTTTAAAGGTCACACACTATAGAAAAAAAGGTGGAGAATCAGCAGTAAGACAGAGGTTGAGTTGTTAAATCGAGGTGAAGAGGCTACAACATAACTTTGCAGAGATCAGGGGTTTATCCTAGCAGTTCTCACTGACTGGCAGTGGTAGTACCAGGTATTATCCTGAGAAGGATTGGTTACACCATGAAAACAAAAATGTTTCTACGTCAGCTGTGAGTAGGACTTGTACCTGCCAGGGGAAACCCGATATAGTTCATACCCTTACCAGCCTGGCCAGCCCAGTAGACAAGCAGTGCCCCAGTCTTTTGACTTTCAAGGTCTTTGAGGCTTCTGAGCAATAGTGGTTCATTTACCAGCAGGGCAAGTATCCCGACAGATGAGCGACAAAATTCAGCTTCTTGGCATTGATCCCTCCCATTCAGGTCACTGCAAGTTCTATCACCTGAAAGACTTTGTGACAAAGGTGCATCACTAGATGTACAGGTATTTCCAAACCATGATTTCTCTGCAAATGGATTTTTACACCTGAGGGTATGCTTCATAGATGTTTGATGACACATAAAAACAGGCTGTCGCTGTGAGCAGGATTTGAACCTGCGCGGGGAAACCCCATTGGATTTCAAGTCCAACGCCTTAACCACTCGGCCATCACAGCTTCTCCTGTGTAGCAAAGACGTCTTTTGGCTTTCGAGGTCGTTACGGCCTCTGGGCACTAGTGGTGCATGTAAAACTTACCAGCAAAGCAAACCTCCCGATTGATGAGGGACAAAATGTGAACTACTGCTTCTTGAAATTGATCCCTCCAATTTTGGTCACTGGAAGTTGAAAGTCCCAAAGAACCTCATGACCTTAGATGTATTACTAGATGTACAGGTATTTCCCAACAATGACTTGTATATTTTTGATTTTGCACGAGATGGATTACTTTATAAAGCATTGATGGTACAATAATAAATACAGTCGCTGTGAGCAGGATTTGAACCTGCGCGGGAAAACCCCATTGGATTTCGAGTCCAACGCCTTAACCTCTCGGCCATCGCAGCTTCTGACAGTCAGCAAAAGTGTCGGTTGGAATAGTATCCGAAATCACAACTCAAACACATTAATGTGCTCAAACAGAATAGATCAATGTACCCGACATAATAGAAGCTATTACTGTCCAGAATAATCCAAAAACTGTACCCCTACTGCATTGGATTTCGAGTCCAACGCCTTAACCACTTCCGCTTACTATGGTCACATATGGAGTCTCTTGAGTCAGTATCCGATAACACAACCCAAACCAAACTTATGAGCTCAAACGGCATGGAACAATTGACGTCTAATACCAACAATGTAAACCAAGAAACAAGAGGCGGTCAATTATTTTGGGGTTTGTTGGACTCCAGCAAATGACATTTCGCATCACCAGGTGACAGTTGCACAAATATTGCGAGTGAGGAGACGGTGTTTGGTGTGACTTCGGCATAAGACATAGCCCAACAACTGAGTAAAATGGCTCAAAATTACTTTAAAGGTCACACACTATAGAAAAAAAGGTGGAGAATCAGCAGTAAGACAGAGGTTGAGTTGTTAAATCGAGGTGAAGAGGCTACAACATAACTTTGCAGTGATCAGGGGTTTATCCTAGCAGTTCTCACTGACTGGCAGTGGTAGTAACAGGTATTATCCTGAGAAGGATTGGTTACACCATGAAAACAAAAATGTTTCTACGTCAGCTGTGAGTAGGACTTGTACCTGCCAGGGGAAACCCGATATAGTTCATACCCTTACCAGCCTGGCCAGCCCAGTAGACAAGCAGTGCCCCAGTCTTTTGACTTTCAAGGTCTTTGAGGCTTCTGAGCAATAGTGGTTCATTTACCAGCAGGGTAAGTATCCCGACAGATGAGCGACAAAATTTAGCTTCTTGGCATTGATCCCTCCCATTCAGGTCACTGCAAGTTCTATCACCTGAAAGACTTTGTGACATAGGTGCAGCACTAGATGTACAGGTATTTCCAAACCATGATTTCTCTGCACATGGATTTTTACACCTGAGGGTATGCTTCATAGATGTTTGATGACACATGAATACAGGCTGTCGCTGTGAGCAGGATTTGAACCTGCGCGGGGAAACCCCATTGGATTTCAAGTCCAACGCCTTAACCACTCGGCCATCACAGCTTCTCCTGGGGAGCAGAGACGTCTTTTGGCTTTCGAGGTCCTTACGGCCTCTGAGCACTAGTGGTGCATGTAAAACTTACCAGCAGAGCAAGCCTCCCGATTGATGAGGGACAAAATGTGAACTACTGCTTCTCGAAATTGATCCCTCCAATTTTGGTCACTGGAAGTTGAAAGTCCCAAAAAACCTGATGAACTCAGGTATTTCCAAACAATGACTTGTATATTTTTGATTTTGCACAAGATGGATTACTTTATAAAGCATTGATGGTACAATAATAAATACAGTCGCTGTGAGCAGGATTTGAACCTGCGCGGGGAAACCCCATTGGATTTCGAGTCCAACGCCTTAACCTCTCGGCCATCGCAGCTTCTGATGGTCAGCAAAAGGGTCAGTTGAAATAGTATCCGAAATCACAACTCAAACATATTAATCTGCTCAAACAGAATAGATCAATGTTCCCGACATAATAGAAGCTATTACCGTCCAGAATAACCCAAAAAACTGTACCCAGACTCGATGGATTTAGAGTCCAACGCCGTAACCACTTCCGCTTACTGTGGTCACATATGGAGTCGCCTGAGTCAGCATCCAATAACACAACCCAAAACAACTGATGTGCTCATTAGTTGTAGTTGTAGTAGAGGTTTTTCCATACCACGACTTATTTAAATAAGGATTTTGCATTTGATTTCCACAGTTTTGATTGTACACAAATAAAGCCAGTCACTGCAAACTGGATTTGAACCTGCGCAGGGAAAGCCCATTGGATTTCAAGTCCAACACCTTAACCACTCGGCCATCACAGCTTCTGCTGGGGTGCAAAGAGGTCTTTTGGCTTTCGAGGTCCCTACGGCCTCTGGGCACTGGTAGTGCATGTAAAACTTACCAGCAGAGCAAGCCTCCCGATTGATGAGAGACAAAATGTGAACTACTGCTTCTTGAAATTAATCCCTCCAATTTTGGTCACTGGAAGTGGAAAGTCCCAAAAAACCTGATGAACTCAGGTATTTCCAAACAATGGTTTGTTTTATTATTGATTTTGGACTATATGGATTACTTTATGAATCTTTGTTGGTACAATAATAAATACAGTCGCTGTGAGCAGGATTCGAACCTGCGCGGGGAAACCCCATTGGATTTCGAGTCCAACGCCTTAACCTCTCGGCCATCGCAGCTTCTGATGGACAGCAAAAGGGTCGGTTGGAATAGTATCCGAAATCACAACTCAAAACCTTTAATGTTCTCAAACAGTATGGATCAATGGACCGGTCACAACATTACGACAATACTGCACAGTATAAACCAAGAACTGCACCGAAAACAATAACAATATAAAACAAGAAACAACCTTTGCACTGTTCCCGGAAGAGGCGGTCAATTATTTTGGGGTTTGTTTCACTCGAGCAAATGACATTTCACATCACCAGGTGACAGTTGCAAAAATATTAGGAGTAAAGAGACGCTGTTTGGTGTGACTTCGGCATAAGACGCAGCCCAACGACCGAGTAAAATGGCTCGAAATTACTTTAAATGTCACACAGTATAGAAGAAAAGGTTGAGAATCAGCAGTAAGACAGAGGTTGAGTTGGTTTATCGAGGTGGAGAGGCTACAACATAACATTGCAGAGATCAGGGGTTTATCCTAGCAGTTCTCACTGACTGGCAGAAGTAGAACCAGGTATTATCCTGAGAAGGATTGGTTACACCATGAAAACAAAAATGTTTCTACGTCAGCTGTGAGTAGGACTTGTACCTGCCAGGGGAAACCCAATATAGTTTATAACCTTACCAGCCTGGCCAGCCCAGTAGACAAGCAGTGCCCCAGTCTTTTGACTTTCAAGGTCTTTGAGGCTTCTGAGCAATAGTGGTTCATTTACCAGCAGGGCAAGTATCCCGACAGATGAGCGACAAAATTTAGCTTCTTGGCATTGATCCCTCCCATTCAGGTCACTGCAAGTTCTATCACCTGAAAGACTTTGTGACATAGGTGCATCACTAGATGTACAGATATTTCCAAACCATGATTTCTCTGCACATGGACTTTTACACCTGAGGGTATGCTTCATAGCTGTTTGATGACACATAAAAACAGGCTGTCGCTGTGAGCAGGATTTGAACCTGCGCGGGGAAACCCCATTGGATTTCAAGTCCAACGCCTTAACCACTCGGCCATCACAGCTTCTCCTGGGGAGCAAAGACGTCTTTTGGCTTTCGAGGTCCTTACGGCCTCTGGGCACTAGTGGCACATGTAAAACTTAACAGCAGAGCAAGCCTCCCGATTGATGAGGGACAAAATGTGAACTACTGCTTCTCGAAATTGATCCCTCCAATTTTGGTCACTGGAAGTTGAAAGTCCCAAAAAACCTGATGAACTCAGGTATTTCCCAACAATGACTTGTTTTATTATTGATTTTGGACTAGATGGATTACTTTATAAATCATTGATGGTACTATAATAAATATAGTCGCTGTGAGCAGGATTTGAACCTGCGCGGGGAAACCCCATTGGATTTCGAGTCCAACGCCTTAACCTCTCGGCCATCACAGCTGCTTAGGGCTTGACAACATCGGTGTTAGCAGATTTTTATTACTATTAATAAAAAGTCAAATGATTTTGCAAGACAATTATTTGTCCACTAAACCGCTTGACTATCATAGCTTCCAACAGAAGTCTTCTGCTGGGGAAACTGAGGATGCACAGTTCCTTCAGTTGGGATCCAGCATTATTGCCCAATATATATGTAATGGTCACACAGTATGGATGAATCCGAAAAAGAAAACTGTGGTCTGATGATCACCAGCACAGATAAGGTCTCCATGTGGAGCACTAGATGCTACCCTCAGCCAAGTTTCAGGTTATATACCTACTGGTCCTCACTGTAAGCAGGAATTGAACCTGTGTGGGGAAACCCTATTGGATTTTGAGTCCATCGCTTTAACCTCTCGGCCACCACAACTTCTAATGTCTAGCAAAGGCGTTGAATGATTTAGTATCTGACATCACAACTCAAAACTTCTAATGTCTTCAAACAGTATGGATCAATGGACCAGAAATAATAGTAAGCTATTCTACACAGAATAGACCAAAAACTGTACCGAGATCACATTGGATTTCGAGTCCAATGCCGTAACCACTTCCGCTTACTATGGTCTCCAATAGAGTCTCTTGAGTCAGTATCCAATAACACATCCCAAAACAAACTCATGAGCTCAAAGGGCATGGAACAATTGACGTCTAATACCAACAATGTAAACCAAGAAGCAACCTTTGAACTGTTCCCGGAAGAGGCGGTCAATTATTTTAGGGTTTATTGGACTCCAGCAAATGACATTTCATATCACCAGGTGACAGTTGCGCAAATATTGCGAGTAAAGAGACGCTGTTTGGTGCGACTTCAGTTTAAGGCAGATTCCAACAACCAAGTAAGATGATTTAAAATGAATTTAATTATCACTCTGCAGAGAAAAAAAGGTTTACGAATCTGAAAAGAAACACGCTGAATGGTTGAACTAGATGTACTGGTAGTTGTGAAATGCAACTTCATTACTAACAGATTTTGTACTGGAGGAATTGTTTAATACAGGTCTGATGGTACAATAAAAAATACAGTCGCTGTGAGCAGGATTTGAACCTGCGCGGGGAAACCCCATTGGATTTCGAGTCCAACGCCTTAACCTCTCGGCCATCGCAGCTTCTGATGGACAGCAAAAGGGTCGGTTGAAATAGTATCCGAAATCACAACTCAAAACCTTTAATGTGCTCCAACAGTATGGATCAATGGACCGGTCACAACATTACGATATTACTGCACAGTATAAACCAAGAACTGAACTGAAAACAATAACAATATAAAACAAGAAACAACCTTTGCACTGTTCCCGGAAGAGGCGGTCAATTATTTTGGGGTTTGTTTCACTCGAGCAAATGACATTTCCAATCACCAGGTGACAGTTGCAAAAACATTAGGAGTAAAGAGACGGTGTTTGGTGTGACTTCGGCATAAGACGCAGCCCAACAACCGAGTAAAATGGCTCGAAATACTTTAAATGTCACACAGTATAGAAGAAAAGGTTGAGAATCAGCAGTAAGACAGAGGTTGAGTTGGTTTATCGAGGTGGAGAGGCTACAACATAACATTGCAGAGATCAGGGGTTTATCCTAGCAGTTCTCACTGACTGGCAGTAGTAGTACCAGGTATTATCCTGAGAAGGATTGGTTACACCATGAAAACAAAAATATTTCTACGTCAGCTGTGAGTAAGACTTGTACCTGCCAGGGGAAACCCGATATAGTTCATACCCTTACCAGCCTGGCCAGCCCAGTAGACAAGCAGTGCCCCAGTCTTTTGACTTTCAAGGTCTTTGAGGCTTCTGAGCAATAGTGGTTCATTTACCAGCAGGGTAAGTATCCCGACAGATGAGCGACAAAATTTAGCTTCTTGGCATTGATCCCTCCCATTCAGGTCACTGCAAGTTCTATCACCTGAAAGACTTTGTGACATAGGTGCATCACTAGATGTACAGGTATTTCCAAACCATGATTTCTCTGCACATGGATTTTTACACCTGAGGGTATGCTTCATAGATGTTTGATGACACATAAAAACAGGCTGTCGCTGTGAGCAGGATTTGAACCTGCGCGGGGAAACCCCATTGGATTTCAAGTCCAACGCCTTAACCACTCGGCCATCACAGCTTCTCCTGGGGAGCAAAGACGTCTTTTGGGTTTCGAGGTCCTTACGGCCTCTGGGCACTAGTGGTGCATGTAAAACTTACCAGCAGAGCAAGGCTCCCGATTGATGAGGGACAAAATGTGAACTACTGCTTCCCGAAATTGATCCCTCCAATTTTGGTCACTGGAAGTTGAAAGTCTCAAAAAACCTGATGAACTCAGGTATTTCCCAACAATGACTTGTTTTATTATTGATTATGGACTAGATGGATTACTTTATAAATCATTGATGGTACAATAATAAATACGGTCGCTGTGAGCAGGATTTGAATCTGCGCGGGGAAACCCCATTGGATTTCGAGTCCAACGCCTTAACCTCTCGGCCATCGCCGCTTCTGACGGTCAGCAAAAGGGTCGGTTGAAATAGTATCCGAAATCACAACTCAAACCCATTAATGTGCTCAAACAGAATAGATCAATGTACCCGACATAATAGAAGCTATTACTGTCCAGAATAGCCCAAAAACTGTACCCAGACTCGATGGATTTCGAGTCCAACGCCGTAACCGCTTCCGCTTACTATGGTCACCAATATAGTCTCTTGAGTCAGTATCCGATAACACAACCCAAACCAAACTTATGAGCTCAAACGGCATGGAACAATTGACGTCTAATAGCAACAATGTAAACCAAGAAACAAGAGGCGGTCAATTATTTTGGGGTTTGTTGGACTCCAGCAAATGACATTTCGCATCACCAGGTGACAGTTGCACAAATATTGCGAGTAAGGAGACGCTGTTTGGTGTGACTTCGGCATAAGACATAGCCCAACAACTGAGTAAAATGGCTCAAAATTACTTTAAAGGTCACACACTATAGAAAAAAAGGTGGAGAATCAGCAGTAAGACAGAGGTTGAGTTGTTAAATCGAGGTGAAGAGGCTACAACATAACATTGCAGAGATCAGGGGTTTATCCTAGCAGTTCTCACTGACTGGCAGTGGTAGTAACAGGTATTATCCTGAGAAGGATTGGTTACACCATGAAAACAAAAATGTTTCTACGTCAGCTGTGAGTAGGACTTGTACCTGCCAGGGGAAACCCGATATAGTTCATACCCTTACCAGCCTGGCCAGCCCAGTAGACAAGCAGTGCCCCAGTCTTTTGACTTTCAAGGTCTTTGAGGCTTCTGAGCAATAGTGGTTCATTTACCAGCAGGGTAAGTATCCCGACAGATGAGCGACAAAATTTAGCTTCTTGGCATTGATCCCTCCCATTCAGGTCACTGCAAGTTCTATCACCTGAAATACTTTGTGACATAGGTGCAGCACTAGATGTACAGGTATTTCCAAACCATGATTTTTCTGCACATGGATTTTTACACCTGAGGGTATGCTTCATAGATGTTTGATGACACATGAATACAGGCTGTCGCTGTGAGCAGGATTTGAACCTGCGCGGGGAAACCCCATTGGATTTCAAGTCCAACGCCTTAACCACTCGGCCATCACAGCTTCTCCTGGGGAGCAGAGACGTCTTTTGGCTTTCGAGGTCCTTACGGCCTCTGAGCACTAGTGGTTTATGTAAAACTTACCAGCAGAGCAAGCCTCCCGATTGATGAGGGACAAAATGTGAACTACTGCTTCTCGAAATTGATCCCTCCAATTTTGGTCACTGGAAGTTGAAAGTCTCAAAAAACCTGATGAACTCAGGTATTTCCCAACAATG
The DNA here is from genome assembly GCA_037951165.1 of Lophius americanus. Classification (NCBI taxonomy): domain Eukaryota; kingdom Metazoa; phylum Chordata; class Actinopteri; order Lophiiformes; family Lophiidae; genus Lophius; species Lophius americanus. Next base: position 296,427 of record JBBDHG010000208.1, on the reverse strand, counting down.
ACTTGTTTTATTATTGATTATGGACTAGATGGATTACTTTATAAATCATTGATGGTACAATAATAAATACGGTCGCTGTGAGCAGGATTTGAATCTGCGCGGGGAAACCCCATTGGATTTCGAGTCCAACGCCTTAACCTCTCGGCCATCGCAGCTTCTGACGGTCAGCAAAAGGGTCGGTTGAAATAGTATCCGAAATCACAACTCAAACCCATTAATGTGCTCAAACAGAATAGATCAATGTACCCGACATAATAGAAGCTATTACTGTCCAGAATAGCCCAAAAACTGTACCCAGACTCGATGGATTTCGAGTCCAACGCCGTAACCGCTTCCGCTTACTATGGTCACCAATATAGTCTCTTGAGTCAGTATCCGATAACACAACCCAAACCAAACTTATGAGCTCAAACGGCATGGAACAATTGACGTCTAATAGCAACAATGTAAACCAAGAAACAAGAGGTGGTCAATTATTTTGGGGTTTGTTGGACTCCAGCAAATGACATTTCGCATCACCAGGTGACAGTTGCACAAATATTGCGAGTAAGGAGACGCTGTTTGGTGTGACTTCGGCATAAGACATAGCCCAACAACTGAGTAAAATGGCTCAAAATTACTTTAAAGGTCACACACTATAGAAAAAAAGGTGGAGAATCAGCAGTAAGACAGAGGTTGAGTTGTTAAATCGAGGTGAAGAGGCTACAACATAACATTGCAGAGATCAGGGGTTTATCCTAGCAGTTCTCACTGACTGGCAGTGGTAGTACCAGGTATTATCCTGAGAAGGATTGGTTACACCATGAAAACAAAAATGTTTCTACGTCAGCTGTGAGTAGGACTTGTACCTGCCAGGGGAAACCCGATATAGTTCATACCCTTACCAGCCTGGCCAGCCCAGTAGACAAGCAGTGCCCCAGTCTTTTGACTTTCAAGGTCTTTGAGGCTTCTGAGCAATAGTGGTTCATTTACCAGCAGGGTAAGTATCCCGACAGATGAGCGACAAAATTTAGCTTCTTGGCATTGATCCCTCCCATTCAGGTCACTGCAAGTTCTATCACCTGAAATACTTTGTGACATAGGTGCAGCACTAGATGTACAGGTATTTCCAAACCATGATTTCTCTGCACATGGATTTTTACACCTGAGGGTATGCTTCATAGATGTTTGATGACACATAAAAACAGGCTGTCGCTGTGAGCAGGATTTGAACCTGCGCGGGGAAACCCCATTGGATTTCAAGTCCAACGCCTTAACCACTCGGCCATCACAGCTTCTCCTGGGGAGCAAAGACGTCTTTTGGGTTTCGAGGTCCTTACGGCCTCTGAGCACTAGTGGTTTATGTAAAACTTACCAGCAGAGCAAGCCTCCCGATTGATGAGGGACAAAATGTGAACTACTGCTTCTCGAAATTGATCCCTCCAATTTTGGTCACTGGAAGTTGAAAGTCCCAAAAAACCTGATGAACTCAGGTATTTCCCAACAATGACTTGTTTTATTATTGATTTTGGACTAGATGGATTACTTTATAAATCATTGATGGTACTATAATAAATATAGTCGCTGTGAGCAGGATTTGAACCTGCGCGGGGAAACCCCATTGGATTTCGAGTCCAACGCCTTAACCTCTCGGCCATCACAGCTGCTTAGGGCTTGACAACATCGGTGTTAGCAGATTTTTATTACTATTAATAAAAAGTCAAATGATTTTGCAAGACAATTATTTGTCCACTAAACCGCTTGACTATCATAGCTTCCAACAGAAGTCTTCTGCTGGGGAAACTGAGGATGCACAGTTCCTTCAGTTGGGATCCAGCATTATTGCCCAATATATATGTAATGGTCACACAGTATGGATGAATCCGAAAAAGAAAACTGTGGTCTGATGATCACCAGCACAGATAAGGTCTCCATGTGGAGCACTAGATGCTACCCTCAGCCAAGTTTCAGGTTATATACCTACTGGTCCTCACTGTAAGCAGGAATTGAACCTGTGTGGGGAAACCCTATTGGATTTTGAGTCCATCGCTTTAACCTCTCGGCCACCACAACTTCTAATGTCTAGCAAAGGCGTTGAATGATTTAGTATCTGACATCACAACTCAAAACTTCTAATGTCTTCAAACAGTATGGATCAATGGACCAGAAATAATAGTAAGCTATTCTACACAGAATAGACCAAAAACTGTACCGAGATCACATTGGATTTCGAGTCCAATGCCGTAACCACTTCCGCTTACTATGGTCTCCAATAGAGTCTCTTGAGTCAGTATCCGATAACACATCCCAAAACAAACTCATGAGCTCAAAGGGCATGGAACAATTGACGTCTAATACCAACAATGTAAACCAAGAAACAACCTTTGAACTGTTCCCGGAAGAGGCGGTCAATTATTTTAGGGTTTGTTGGACTCCAGCAAATGACATTTCATATCACCAGGTGACAGTTGCGCAAATATTGCGAGTAAAGAGACGCTGTTTGGTGCGACTTCAGTTTAAGGCAGATTCCAACAACCAAGTAAGATGATTTAAAATGAATTTAATTATCACTCTGCAGAGAAAAAAAGGTTTACGAATCTGAAAAGAAACACGCTGAATGGTTGAACTAGATGTACTGGTAGTTGTGAAATGCAACTTCATTACTAACAGATTTTGTACTGGAGGAATTGTTTAATACAGGTCTGATGGTACAATAAAAAATACAGTCGCTGTGAGCAGGATTTGAACCTGCGCGGGGAAACCCCATTGGATTTCGAGTCCAACGCCTTAACCTCTCGGCCATCGCAGCTTCTGATGGTCAGCAAAAGGGTCGGTTGAAATAGTATCCGAAATCACAACTCAAAACCTTTAATGTGCTCAAACAGTATGGATCAATGGACCGGTCACAACATTACGATATTACTGCACAGTATAAACCAAGAACTGAACTGAAAACAATAACAATATAAAACAAGAAACAACCTTTGCACTGTTCCCGGAAGAGGCGGTCAATTATTTTGGGGTTTGTTTCACTCGAGCAAATGACATTTCACATCACCAGGGGACAGTTGCAAAAATATTAGGAGTAAAGAGACGCTGTTTGGTGTGACTTCGGCATAAGACGCAGCCCAACAACCGAGTAAAATGGCTCGAAATTACATTAAATGTCACACAGTATAGAAGAAAAGGTTGAGAATCAGCAGTAAGACAGAGGTTGAGTTGGTTTATCGAGGTGGAGAGGCTACAACATAACTTTGCAGAGATCAGGGGTTTATCCTAGCAGTTCTCACTGACTGGCAGAAGTAGTACCAGGTATTATCCTGAGAAGGATTGGTTACACCATGAAAACAAAAATGTTTCTACGTCAGCTGTGAGTAGGACTTGTACCTGCCAGGGGAAACCCAATATAGTTTATAACCTTACCAGCCTGGCCAGCCCAGTAGACAAGCAGTGCCCCAGTCTTTTGACTTTCAAGGTCTTTGAGGCTTCTGAGCAATAGTGGTTCATTTACCAGCAGGGCAAGTATCCCGACAGATGAGCGACAAAATTCAAGCTTCTTGGCATTGATCCCTCCCATTCAGGTCACTGCAAGTTCTATCCCCTGAAGGACTTTGTGACATAGGTGCATCACTAGATGTACAGGTATTTCCAAACCATGATTTCTCTGCACATAGATTTTTACACCTGAGGGTATGCTTCATAGCTGTTTGATGACACATAAAAACAGGCTGTCGCTGTGAGCAGGATTTGAACCTGCGCGGGGAAACCCCATTGGATTTCAAGTCCAACGCCTTAACCACTCGGCCATCACAGCTTCTCCTGGGGAGCAAAGACGTCTTTTGGCTTTCGAGGTCCTTACGGCCTCTGAGCACTAGTGGTGCATGTAAAACTTACCAGCAAAGCAAGCCTCCCGATTGATAAGGGACAAAATGTGAACTACTGCTTCTCGAAATTGATCCCTCCAATTTTGGTCACTGGAAGTTGAAAGTCCAAAAAAACCTGATGAACTCAGGTATTTCCCAACAATGACTTGTTTTATTATTGATTTTGGACTAGATGGATTACTTTATAAATCATTGATGGTACAATAATAAATACGGTCGCTGTGAGCAGGATTTGAACCTGCGCGGGGAAACCCCATTGGATTTCGAGTCCAACGCCTTAACCTCTCGGCCATCGCAGCTTCTGACGGTCAGCAAAAGGGTCGGTTGGAATAGTATCCGAAATCACAACTCAAACATATTAATGTGCTCAAACAGAATAGATCAATGTACCCGACATAATAGAAGCTATTACCGTCCAGAATAACCCAAAAAACTGTACCCAGACTCGATGGATTTAGAGTCCAACGCCGTAACCACTTCCGCTTACTGTGGTCACATATGGAGTTGCCTGAGTCAGCATCCAATAACACAACCCAAAACAACTGATGTGCTCATTAGTTGTAGTAGAGGTTTTTCCATACCACAACTTATTTAAATAAGGATTTTGCATTTGATTTCCACAGCTTTGATTGTACACAAATAAAGCCAGTCACTGCAAACTGGATTTGAACCTGCGCAGGGAAAGCCCATTGGATTTCAAGTCCAACACCTTAACCACTCGGCCATCACAGCTTCTGCTGGGGTGCAAAGAGGTCTTTTGGCTTTCGAGGTCCCTACGGCCTCTGGGCTCTAGTGGTGCATGTAAAACTTGCCAGCAGAGCAAGCCTCCCAATTGATGAGAGACAAAATGTGAACTACTGCTTCTTGAAATTAATCCCTCCAATTTTGGTCACTGGAAGTGGAAAGTCCCAAAAAACCTGATGAACTCAGGTATTTCCAAACAATGGTTTGTTTTATTATTGATTTTGGACTATATGGATTACTTTATGAATCATTGATAGTACAATAATAAATACAGTCACTGTGAGCAGGATTCGAACCTGCGCGGGGAAACCCCATTGGATTTCGAGTCCAACGCCTTAACCTCTCGGCCATCGCAGCTTCTGATGGTCAGCAAAAGGGTCGGTTGAAATACTATCCGAACTCACAACTCAAACATATTAATGTGCTCCAACAGTATAGATCAATGTACCCGACATAATAGAAGCTATTACTGTCCAGAATAACCCAAAAACTGTACCCAGACTCGATGGATTTCGAGTCCAACGCCGTAACCGCTTCCGCTTACTATGGTCACCAATATAGTCTCTTGAGTCAGTATCCGATAACACAACCCAAACCAAACTTATGAGCTCAAACGGCATGGAACAATTGACGTCTAATAGCAACAATGTAAACCAAGAAACAAGAGGCGGTCAATTATTTTGGGGTTTGTTGGACTCCAGCAAATGACATTTCGTATCACCAGGTGACAGTTGCACAAATATTGCGAGTAAGGAGACGCTGTTTGGTGTGACTTCCGCATAAGACATAGCCCAACAACTGAGTAAAATGGCTCAAAATTACTTTAAAGGTCACACACTATAGAAAAAAAGGTGGAGAATCAGCAGTAAGACAGAGGTTGAGTTGGTCTTTCGAGGTGAAGAGGGAGCTGAGCCATGAGATAAGTTCATTTACATTAAGTTGCAGAGATCAGGGGTTTATCTCACAGTACAACACCTTACCAGCTTGGCCATCCCAGTAGACATGCAATGCCCTAGTCTTTTGGTTTTCGAGGTCCTTACGGCCTCTGGGCACTAGTGGTGCATGTAAAACTTACCAGCAGAGCAAACCTCCCGATTGATGAGGGACAAAATGTGAACTACTGCTCCTTGAAATAGATCCCTCCAATTTTGGTCACTGGAAGTTGAAAGTCCCAAAAAACCTCATGACCTCAGGTGAATTACTAGACGTACAGGTATTTCCCAACAATGACTTGTATATTTTTGATTTTGCACGAGATGGATTACTTTATAAAGCATTGATGGTACAATAATAAATACAGTCGCTGTGAGCAGGATTTGAACCTGCGCGGGGAAACCCCATTGGATTTCGAGTCCAACGCCTTAACCTCTCGGCCATCGCAGCTTCTGATGGACAGCAAAAGGGTCGGTTGAAATAGTATCCGAAATCACAACTCAAAACCTTTAATGTGCTCAAACAGTATGGATCAATGGACCGGTCACAACATTAAGATATTACTGCACAGTATAAACCGAGAACTGAACCGAAAACAATAACAATATAAAACAAGAAACAACCTTTGCACTGTTCCCGGAAGAGGCGGTCAATTATTTTGGGGTTTGTTTCACTCGAGCAAATGACATTTCACATCACCAGGTGACAGTTGCAAAAACATTAGGAGTAAAGAGACGCTGTTTGGTGTGACTTCGGCATAAGACGCAGCCCAACAACCGAGTAAAATGGCTCGAAATTACTTTAAATGTCACACAGTATAGAAGAAAAGGTTGAGAATCAGCAGTAAGACAGAGGTTGAGTTGGTTTATCGAGGTGGAGAGGCTACAACATAACATTGCAGAGATCAGGGGTTTATCCTAGCAGTTCTCACTGACTGGCAGTAGTAGAACCAGGTATTATCCTGAGAAGGATTGGTTACACCATGAATATAAAAATGTTTCTATGTCAGCTGTGAGTAGGACTTGTACCTGCCAGGGGAAACCCAATATAGTTTATAACCTTACCAGCCTGGCCAGCCCAGTAGACAAGCAGTGCCCCAGTCTTTTGACTTTCAAGGTCTTTGAGGCTTCTGAGCAATAGTGGTTCATTTACCAGCAGGGCAAGTATCCCGACAGATGAGCGACAAAATTCAGCTTCTTGGCATTGATCCCTCCCATTCAGGTCACTGCAAGTTCTATCACCTGAAAGACTTTGTGACAAAGGTGCATCACTAGATGTACAGGTATTTCCAAACCATGATTTCTCTGCACATGGATTTTTACACTTAAGGGTATGCTTCATAGATGTTTGATGACACATAAATACAGGCCGTCGCTGTGAGCAGGATTTGAACCTGCGCGGGGAAACCCCATTGGATTTCAAGTCCAACGCCTTAACCACTCGGCCATCACAGCTTCTCCTTGGGAGCAAAGAGGTCTTAAGAATCAGTATCAAACATCACAACTCAAACACATTAATGTGCTCAAACAGTATAGATCAATGTACCGGACGTAATAGAAGCTATTACTGTCTAGAATAATCCAAAAACTGTACCCCTACTGCATTGGATTTCGAGTCCAACGCCTTAACCACTTCCGCTTACTATGGTCACATATTGAGTCTCTTGAGTCAGTATCCGATAACACAACCCAAAACAAACTCATGAGCTCAAAGGGCATGGAACAATTGACGTCTAATACCAACAATGTAAACCAAGAAACAACCTTTGAACTGATCCCGGAAGAGGCGGTCAATTATTTTGGGGTTTGTTGGACTCCAGCAAATGACATTTCACATCACCAGGTGACAGTTGCACAAATATAGCGAGTAAAGAGACGCTGTTTGGTGTGACTTCGGCATAAGACATAGCCCAACAACTGAGTAAAATGGCTCAAAATTACTTTAAAGGTCACACACTATAGAAAAAAAGGTGGAGAATCAGCAGTAAGACAGAGGTTGAGTTGGTCTTTCGAGGTGAAGAGGGAGCTGAGCCATGAGATAAGTTCATTTACATTAAGTTGCAGAGATCAGTGGTTTATCTCACAGTACAACACCTTACCAGCTTGGCCATCCCAGTAGACATGCAATGCCCTAGTCTTTTGGTTTTCGAGGTCCTTACGGCCTCTGGGCACTAGTGGTGCATGTAAAACTTACCAGCAGAGCAAGCCTCCCGATTGATGAGGGACAAAATGTGAACTACTGCTTCTTGAAATTGATCCCTCCATATTTGGTCACTGGATGTTGAAAGTCCCAAAAAACCTCATGTGAATTACTAGACGTACAGGTATTTCCCAACAATGACTTGTTTTATTATTGATTTTGCACTAGATGGATTACTTTATAAATCATTGATGGTACAATAATAAATACAGTCGCTGTGAGCAGGATTTGAACCTGCGCGGGGAAACCCCATTGGATTTCGAGTCCAACGCCTTAACCTCTCGGCCATCGCAGCTTCTGACGGTCAGCAAAAGGGTCGGTTGAAATAGTATCCGAAATCACAACTCAAAACCTTTAATGTGCTCAAACAGTATGGATCAATGGACCGTTGGAAACATTAAGATATTACTGCACAGTATAAACCAAAAACTGCACCGAGACCACATTGGATTTCAACTCCAAGGCAGTAACCACGTCCGCTTACTATGGTCACCAATAGAGTCTCCTTGGTCAGTATCCAACATCATACCCCAAAATAAATAATGTGCTCAAACCATATGGATCTATTGACCTGTATAGAGAGACGCTGTTTGGTGTGAGTTCAGCATAAGACATAGCCCAACAACTCATGACACCAGGTGTATCACTAGATGTACAGGTATTTCCCAATCACTTCTATTTAAATTAGGGACTTCGTACAGGAGGGATTGCTTGGTACGTAGATTCAGGCTCCCAATGTTAGTAGGATTTGAACCTGCGCCAGGAAACCCCATTAGATTTGAAGTCCAACGCCTTAACCACTCAGCCATCACAGCTGCATATTCCACATCAACGTCGGTGTTCACGGTTTTTTGAGTAGTATTAAAAGTCCATTTTGCTGACAAGACAGTAATTTGACCAGTAAACGCCTCAAACACTCCACAATGACAGTTTCTAATAGAGGTCTTAAGCTGTGGAAACTCAAGGCAACACAGTTCCTTTGATTGGGATCCGGCATAATTGGCCCAAATTAACTTAATTTTATGCTCAGAATGTATGGATATAATAACGTAGAATCAGCAGTAATGCGCAGGATGTTTTAGTTTAACTTTCAAAGACCCAAGGTGCCTGTTGCTACTTTCTGAAAAGGTCTCTGAGGGTATTAATGGACCATGCTTTATACAGGCTTCGCTTTATATAAGTATGGATCCTCGCTGCAAGCAGGAGTTGAACCTGCGCGGGGAAACACCATTGGATTTCGAGTCCAACGCCTTAACCACTCGGCCATCACAGCTTCTGCTAGTTAAGAAAAGGGTCCGATTAATCAGTACAAAAAGTCATCAAGACTTTCGGAGAGCCTAAGCCCTGATAGGCTTCCTCTTCTCATCATCACACAAAGTTCTTTTTTTGCATAGTAGGGTGTGAGTATATATCGTTTTCACGCCCTACCACGATCAAAGGTGAGGGTTGGAATGTTAAAAACCCCAAAAACATTTCTTTCAGAAGATTCTACGGTAGTAAATTAAGTGAGAAAAGTCAGAGAAATCTTGTCCGGACTTCTTATGTCAGGAGTATCTGAATGAACGCAAGCGCAGTGGATTTTAGAAGTTACACCGAAAAGTTTCCACGTTTCCTTGCCCTTGAGGAAAGACACTCCACATTACAAGTAAATGAAACCTCTCGCCATTAATTATGCTTAGCAAATGAGGTTATCCACAGCTGTCAGACCAAACACACACACACACACACACACACACACGTTGAACAGTGAGCGGGTGCTTCTCGCTCACCCCCGCCATGCCTAATTTCATTATTCAATTAAATAAGGTTCATTAACAGCGGCTGGATGGAGGAACTTCTCTTATGAGGTTTGATAAACACAAGCACTGAGCAACATGAGGCGACGCAGCCTTCCTCCTCTCCATCTCCGTCTCCATCTCCGTCTTCAGTATTTACTGACTCTTCTGTTTCGTATTAAAGTTGTAATTTTATTTAAATCATGTCCATGTGTATATAAAAACCCTTTCAATGATGACTGTTGCGTTGGGAAGCTTTTCCTACAGTTTATGTACTGCATCTGTCCCCGTCATGTAAAATATAAATATATATATATAAATATAAATATATATATATATCACCGGGTGTTTGGCCGTGAACTTTGGAGCGCCCCATCCTCCGCCCGGATTAAACCCACTCCCAGGATCCTGGGTTGGAGCGTGCTAACTCTCCTCCAGAACCAGCAGCCATCCGTGGCCGCTCGACTTGATTTCAGCAGGTGAACTGGACGGACCTCACCAGAGCGAGTACTCACTCCCACTCCCACTCCCAGATTGCCTCTGTGGTGGGACGACTCAGGTGGCTCCGGGTCTGTTGGACCCAGGATCTCAGCACACCTCTGGGAGGACTAGTGTCTTCTTGGAAAGCCTGGACGATAACCCAAGGAAGATCAGCGATGCTGTAAAGACTGGTATGGCTAAGGAACCACTATTAACGATGACTCAGCAATGCCTCCCGAGTCTCATAGAAGGGGGGATTAGAGAAGACTCAGGTTGAGCCCCTGTTCTACCCGACCTTACTAAGTTTCCTCACTCCATCAATTTAGTTGGAACCCAAATTGTCCAGCAACAGGACAACCACATGACCGCTGTTTGTTCTGAGGAGGACGTCACAGCGGTTGAGGATTACAAATACCTTGGCGAACATCTCAATGACAGACTGAACTACAAGACCAATACAGAAGCTGGGTGCAAGAGGTGGGAAGAGTAGATTCTGTTTCTTAGGGAAGCTGAGATGTTGGAGATCTTCTACCAGTCTTTTGTGGCCAGTTCTTTCTTCTATGCTGCAGTGTGCTGGGGAGCAGCATCGGAGCCGGAGACGCCAACAGACTGAATAAAACCATTATGAGGGTCAGCCCCGTTATCAGCTGAAAACACCGTTGAGGAGGTGGTGGAGAGGAGGACACTGGACGATCTGTTATCCGTCACCGGTAATCCTGACAGGGACCGGTTCAGGAAATATTTCCTGCCAAAGGCAATAACGTTTTTACGTTTGTATTTGAATGTTACGCGTCAGGGTAGAAGATTTAAACAATGGAGACCAAGGGCTGTGCTGAAGGTTGCGGTTGATGTGTTTGTCATTTGTCTGTGGTTACAATGTTATGTTTTATCGATATATATAACCGGACAAACTCCAAATGGTTAAACGTTAGCTGCTTGACAAAACGGCTAATGGATATATTTATTCCATACATGTCGACCGTCTCACACCTACAGAACTTCTCCATGTTCCTCAGGTTCCTTCACGCTTCATGTCATGATTTTGATGTGTCGACAGGTCCGAACAGTTTGGAGAATCAGGATGACAGAAGCCCGATGGACTGTGATCTACTCCAAAAGTATCATCTATCAACTTTCTGTTTGTCCCAACGTGAACTAAGACCTCTTAAGAGGAAGCAGCCATTGGTGGATGGAACTGACCAAAACCGAACCTTGACCTGCAAAAGAGCAGCCTGGGCTGTGTCTCAGAAGAACCCTCTGGTGCAGCTGAATGAGTTGCGACCCGGTCTGCGATACGAGATCGTGTCTAAGACCGGCCCACTGCATGCTCCTGTGTTTTCTGTAGGTGTGGAGGTGAACGGCTTCCACTTCGAGGGACGAGGACCAACAAAGAAGCTGGCGAAGATGAAGGCTGCCGAGGCGGCTCTGCGGTCCTTCATCCAGTTCCCAAACGCCTCCCAGGCTCACGCTACCATGGAGAACTTTACCAGTACCGCGGATTTCACAGCAGACAAACTAGACGGTGCCGACACAAAACTGTCAGAGCCATCGCTGCATGGGAACCGTGATCTCCTCTACTGTAACGCGGCGAAGAGCGACTTCTTCTCCAGGGTTTACGGCCGCAGACGACTCGTCCGACTCACGCTGGACTTGGTCCAATCGGCAAATCCAAAAAGACGAGCCCTCAGTACCTCACTGTTGGGAAACCTCAACCCTGTGGTGCTGCTCAACCAACTGCGGCCAGGATTGAGGTACGTGTGCCTGACGGAGCGGATTCACGGGAGGCCATTGAGGAGCTTCGTCATGGTGGTCCGGGTGGAGGGGCGGGCGTTTGAAGGCTGTGGACACAGTAAGAGACTGGCCAAGGCCCAGGCAGCAGCAGCCGTCTTACAGTCCATTTACAGCATAACTGTGGGACCGGAGAGGAAGTTCCCGGGTCTACAGAGCAGCAGAACCAAGAATCATTTACCTCAGGTGAGACCTCTTCAGTCATCACCGCACTGCATGAAGACGTGGAGACGTTTTTACAAAGACGCACTTTACGGCGTCATGGTAGAGTAACAGGAACTACTGATGGATTTTTAAGACGATGATGATGATGATGATGAAGATTATTTATAAAAATAATAATAATAATAATTATAATAGTGATAATATTATTAATACTTATAAGAAGATTGATAATAATAGTTAATAATAGTGATGATGATAATAACACTACTAATAATAACAATAATTATTAGTATTATTATCATTATTCTCGTATATTTTCTTTATTATCCGAACTGGTCCTGATCTTAAAAACTACTTTTGCTTCGTCTTCATGGTTTGAAATATAATTCTGAACGGTTTGCGAATGAATTGGCAGGATCTTCAAAATGAACATTTTGATTGAGAAACAGACAACTTTAAAAATAGGCGTCATAGTTGAAAGGATGCTCGGTCAGCATTTTCCCGGTTCATCCCGTTAACATGTTCTTCCCTCCATCATCACTTAACTCTGATACAACCGTGATGAACCGCCTCCCCTGCTCTCGTCTGCCCCCCTGAACGGTGGGGATAAATGGGTTCGGGTTGCACCGTGTACCACCAAATGGAGTGGGCCGCTCATCAGGCGTGTCCCCCATGTCCCGAGGCCTGAGAGCTGGACGGAGTCCCGGACGCTCGTCTGAAGCATCTAAACAGCTCCATTAATGCTGAGATGTCCTCCATGTTTTTTAGCTTTACGACTCAAGGATTCGTCCGCTCAGATCGGTTCCACGGAGGTGGAACCATGTTTGTCCCCATAACATGCAAAGACCTTCAGGCAGACATGGAGACGCCTTATGAAAGCCTGAGGGCTGGTTTTTCTGTAGATGCACAGAAAGCGAAGATTCCTGGACGGAGTGAAGCGTTTGGATTTTACGCTGCTTTAGGATAGAAACATGGTGGACATCAGGTGTCTGTCAGGCGGCGAGACGCATTAGTGAACTTTATTGCAGCACATTAAGGATAAAGGAGGAGCGGCGGCGGAGCAGGGAGACTGAGGCGGAGCGAGGAGGAGGAGGTGTGAAGAGCAGAATAATCCGACGGATAATTGTTTAACACACTCATTTACACACGACCTTGCGCCGCGGTCGCGCCGAAAACGTTGAGCAGGAAGAGTTTCCCCTAAACGATGAGTCACAGAAATAGGACAGAACAGGATTGGACAGGGCAGGAGAGGACCGGATAGGACAGGATACGATAGGAAAGGACAGAATAGGACAGGACAAGACAGGGTAAGATAGGACAAGACAGTGTAGGACAGGTGAGTAAATGGAGGGTATGGGACCAGACAGGACAGAACAGGACAGGACAGGACAAGACAGAACAGGACAGGACAGGACAAGACAGGGTAAGATAGGACGGATAAGACAGTACTGGATAGGATAGACAAAGTCCTGGTAAACATTTTGTGTGGAGTGTGTGAAATAAATAAATGGCCCAGCCTCAACAGAGTTGTTAAGACAAAGATAAGATAATATAAGATAAGATACGACAAGATAAGACACAACAAGATAAGATACAACAAGATAAGATACGACAAGATAAGGTACGATACGATAATATAAGATAAGATACGACAAGAAAAGATGAGACAAGATAAGATACGACAAGATAAGGTACGATACGATAATATAAGATAAGATACGACAAGATAAGATAAGATACGACAAGATAAGATACGACAAGATAAGGTACGATACGATAATATAAGATAAGATACGACAAGAAAAGATGAGACAAGATAAGATACGACAAGATAAGGTACGATACGATAATATAAGATAAGATACGACAAGATAAGACACAACAAGATAAGATACGACAAGATAAGGTACGATACGATAATATAAGATAAGATACGACAAGATAAGATAAGATACGACAAGATAAGATACGACAAGATAAGATACGACAAGATAAGATAAGATACGACAAGATAAGATAAGATACGACAAGATAAGATAAGATACGACTAGATAAGATAAGATAAGATGAGATTAGATAGGATAAGATAAGATAAGATAAGATAGGATAAGATAAGATAGGATAAGATGAGATAAAGTAACAGGGGAACGGAAAGTCTTACACCGGCTCAGTGTTAATATATATGTTTACGTGTCTTTTTCTGGAACCATTTTTCTTCTTCTGCAGTTCTTTGCAGAGTCCATCTTCCACCTGGTGAGAGAGAAATACACAGAGATAACAGACACCAGTTGGTCGATCGCCCGTCATAAGGTGCTGGCAGGGATCGTGATGACCAGAGGTGAGTGGAGATGCTCAGAGAGAAGGGAATCACTCACTTTCATTATATTTGTCATTAGAGACGACCCCTCACCCTGGTTCCAGTAGGAGACCATCTTGGCTGTGTGTTGTATCTTTGATGAAGCCAGGCTGCAGCACAAAAGCTTGATTCTTGAGTGGCGGATGGTTCGGTCGTAAACTTTTCATTAGCTTGTCTGAGCCTGTTGGCGCTGTGGTGGAGGAGAGTGAAGACAAAATGTCCCGTTCTCCTGTTGAGGTCTTTTGTACTCCATCCATGTCATAAAAAAGTTCACCCATGCTTCATCGCTTCTGTAAGTCCGTGCGTTCTTCCTCGATATGTCCACAAGATGGCAGTGAAGAGACATAATATTGAAAAAGTAATACATGCCTAGATCAGGTAAGGTCTTACAACTACATTGTAGCCTGCTCATAGTCTGTCTCCTCCCCCTGGCCCCTCCCCCACCACTTTGCCTTGGCAGACCTTTTTCTTATTTCCTCTTTTCTGTTTCATTAACTCTGATTTTCTTGTTGTTTCCAGGATTTGATCTCAGAACAGCGCGGGTCGTGTCTATGGCCACCGGGACAAAGTGTCTAGAAGCGGACGTCGTTAACAACCGCAATGATACGCTCTGGGACTGCCATGCCGAGGTCATCAGCCGGAGGGCGCTGGTGCGATTCCTGTACGCCCAGCTGGAGCTGCTCTGGTATTTTCTACAATCCCAGCCTCAGACATTCAATGGAAAAAAATGTTTTGTTTTTAACTCCCTTCATTGAAATTCCCTACATTTTGGAGTCTGAGGTCAGGTCGGTATGAACTCTGACCCCAAACCGTTTTTTTTACCCCAAACGGTTTGATAAAGTTTAACAGACCATCGTTTGGTATCTTTTATTTCAACAACACCTCTATGACCTCATAATTATTGCTTCACTTCAACATCAGCCGCCTGAAACCGAAGCATGTATTTTGAGGTCAGTGATGCGTTCAATGCAAACAGAGAAAAGGCGTCTCAGAAAAGGGTTTCTGCCTAAAAAGGGGGCGACTGAAATCAGCCGACAACTCCTTGACGAAGGTTTCAATTATTTTCTTTATTTATCAAGGCTGTTGATTACTTACATGTTTATCCACTTTTAGCTATTTAAACGTTGTAAAATTTACCTAAAAAATGGCATTTCTCCAGATTTCCCAAATTTAGAAACGCCTCTATTGTCCATCCAGGAGTTCAGAAACCAAAAACTCTTCACTGAACGTAATAGAAGATGAAGAAATGACCAAATTCTGACATCTAAAAACCTCGGATGACACATTTTTTTGAAGAATAATGACTGAAACGTTTGATTAAATATCAATATAAAGGCAGTTAACTTTTATTTTTAGTAATTAATTGACCAATCACTGACGCTTTACTTAATGTTGTGAGATGATAGTTTCTGGTGTCGTCCGACAGCTAAATGTTTATCATCTAAGATTCAGATGTTTTGTTATTCATTTCATTTAGTTTATTGATTTACCACTATTTCCCCTTGGGATGAATAAAGATGAATCTTTCTTTCCTCTGTGAAGTAAGCCAGCGGACGGCGAGGAACCGTCCATCTTTGTACCAAATAAGCTTAAAGGCGGCGGCGGCATCTTCCGCCTACAGGATGGAGTTCTCCTCCACATGTATGTCAGCTCATCGCCGTGTGGAGACGCTCGACTCAACTGTCCATACGAGACCACAGCTGCATGTGAGACCAACATGTGTTTTATCAGGGGCCCAAACACCAACTGATTATGTTTATTATCATTTTTTTAAATTATACATTCTTCCACCTGGAAGAGCAAAATATGGTTCACATGCGTATCTACAAAAAGTCTCTTGAAGCCATGACCCAAACCCAACAGGAGTAATTTAGCAAAGCGTTATTTTCATATTGCTACTTGTTGTACGTTCATAAACTCCTCCCACCTTGATTGACTTAAACAATATCTTTAAGAATGAAAAGTTATTCACGCCGACGAACGTGCGCCCAGGGTGGCAGGGCAAACATAGAAACAGGAAGTTCTTAGAAAAGTCGGCTGTCAACGGTCCAAATCTTTGCTAAACTTCACCTGTTGAATTGGAATCCTGTCCTGGAGACAACACACGTCCATTTCAGCAGTGGAAGCGGTGAAAATGGTCTTCATCGTTTTCACCGCTGATATGTCTTCTTCTTCACGTGTCAGATCCCAGCAGGAGGTTCCACTGTTACCTCAGGGTGAAGGTGGACGGAGGCGAGGGGACGCTGCCCATCGCAGCACAAAGAGCCAATAGGAAACGAGACGTCGGGGCGCCGCTCAAACGTCTCGTCACCATGTCCTGCACTGACAAGCTGGCGAAGTGAGTATCCAGCACAGTTTACAGATTTCAGCGTCATATGAACCGTTATGGTGGTGATGGGAAAATGGCCCGACAGATGGACGAAGGTTTTAGTAGTGGTCTTCGGGTCCGGTGTGGTGGTTTGTGACCGTTTACGTTCCGAGCCTCACCTGCGGCCATGAACTCTGGGTAGAGACTGAAAGAAGGAGGTTGAAGGATACAAGCGGCTGAAATGAGTCTCCTTCATAAGGAAGCTGAACCCAGACCTATATGAGGAGTAGAGACATTCTGAAGGAGTTTGGACTGAGCCAAATTCTGAGCTGGTTTTTATATTTTATTATTATATTATTATAACTATTATATTATTATTATTTTATTATTATTATTATTATAACTATTATATTATTATTATATTATATTATTATCATATTATTATTGTTTTTATTATCATTATAATTATTATATTATACTATTATTATCATTATTAAATTAGTATTATTAATATTAGAATAATTATATATTATATTATTGTTATTATATTATTATTACTTTTATATTATTATTATATTATTATATTATTATTATTATTATTATTATATTATTATTATTATTATTATTATTATATTATTATTACTATTATATTATTATTATATTATTATTATTATTTTATTATTATTATTATTATTATTATTATTACAATCATCATTTATTATTTATTTATTAACAGACTGACAGAAGGTTCTGAGTTCTGGACCTAAATGCAGATTCTGGAGACAGAGTTGATTCGTTATCCAGCTAAGGGTTAAACTCGTACTGTGACCAGTTTTCTGACGAAGACACAGAATGTTGTCAGTTATCTCGTGAAAGTTTGACAACAGAACCGGGATATGGACCCGGCGCCTTTCCTGCCTTAAACCCAACATCTCACAGCCGCCTCAGCTTTTCTGCAGAAATAATCCCCCCACCTTTCTTTTGTCCCACGACTCCGTTTCTCAGCCGGTTCTGGTATCCTGTTCTGGCAGCTGGACGGTCATCCTGGTTCTGCTCAGTTCTATTGAACGTGTCTGTGTCTAACAGGTGGAGCGTTGTGGGTCTTCAGGGGGCGCTCCTCTCTCACCTGGTGGAGCCGGTTTACCTGCACAGTCTGACGGTGGGGACCCTGACCCACACGGGTCACCTGGGCAGAGCCATGGCCCGCCGCCTCGCGTCAGTCAGGCATCTGCCCTTCCCTTACCGACGACAGCGGCTGCTCCTCGGGTGTAGGTCCAAATGAAGTCAAACAGGAAGTGATGCATTGTGGGTTTAGTCCATACAAACAGAAGATCAGGGATGGGAAGAACTTGATTTGAGAGATCTACATTTATTTACCTGGAAAAGGAACTGGGTCAAACAGCACCAGAATATGGGTCCACCTCTGAATGGATCCACTTTGGAACAACACGGCCGTATAAAAACTCCTATTTTATGTTTATTCTTGGTGTTTCATGTTAAATTTAGTTTAAAAAACTGACCCAGTTTAGCCTGAGACACGAGGAAGAGTAGAGGAAGCGGGGAACTGGGTCAGGACTTTATCACCCCAACCCCTCCCCCCTGTGCTAGGTCTGAGCAGCACTAAGGTTCGGCCGGCTGGAAAGGCGCCGAGCGTCAGCATGAACTGGAGCTACGGTGACGGAGGCCCGGAGGAGATCAGCACCACCACGGGAAAGCAGACGGACTCAGGGACGCCGTCGCGGCTCTGCAGGCGCTCCATGTTCGTCCGCTGGCAGGCGCTGGAGCAGCAGGTGGGTCCGAGGCGGGAGATCCAGAACTTCATAGCTCAGACTCAGAGGCTGGCCCGGTTCTACCCGCAGAACAACATCCTCAAAATAACCTCAGCATATTATGGATATTGCATAATCATTGTGGGATAAGCGTATCGTGGATATTATGCTAACGTTAGCATTGGGGGATTAGCATAATAACAATAATAATAATAATAATACATTTAATTTATAATATTAATAATGTCATTAAAAAAAAAAGCACAATAAAAGGTAAAACACAAACAAATAAGTTCAGTCGGTCAGTGTGTGGTTAAAAGATAAAACCCGTCTGGCGACATCATGATGTTCCAGTGATTTAAAATATGTATGCTGGAAATGTTCTGCTGGGCCATCTGGACCCGGTTTAACATCTGATGGCGGCAGACAGAGTTGCAATTATTTAACAGAAGCGCCGGGCGTCATTGTAAGAAAAAACGCTTTGAATATCGCAGGGAAGAAGATTTCTGCAGCGAGGGAGAGGAGAGGAGAGGAGAGGAGAGGAGAG